>OY856415.1:591471765-591941765 GCA_963693085.1 Alisma plantago-aquatica
AGTAGAACATTCCTGGAAACGAAGAAGGAGTACCAACAGGAAATTGTCTTGCAGATGTAGAATCACCTACAGGCAAAGAGTCACTTGTTGTTGTAGAACAACCTGGTGCAGTAGAATGCCCTTGTGGTGTGAACTGTCCAGTTGTTGTAGAACAACCTGGTGCAGTAGAATGACCTTGTGGTGTGGCATCGACTGATGTTGTGGTAGGAGGAGCTATACCTTGATTTGGATACATGTGGCTAGGCATTTGCTCAAACCATGCATTCTGTACTTTATATATGTTATCCCGGGCTGTCAACCAATCATCAACAGGTGTCTCTTGTGTCAATGCTTGTAGTGTCTCTTGGATTTGCACATGAGTTTGGACCTATAAGAATGAATGCTAATTAAAATTGATTTCATTTCAACATTAAGATCTATATAAATATATATATATATATAGATATATAAATATATATATGTATACTTACACAATCTCGCTCTATGTATCCACGAGGATAGTACAAAGTAGGTGGATCAACTGGCCGTTGAACATGATACTCAGGTTTGTACCATGTAGGGGGTAGCTCGACAGTCAAAGGATCAGGAAGTTGAACTATACTATTACGTCTGTCATTCCATGCATTTAGCTCTGTGCTATATTGGACCAACCAGTCATTGCTGCTACGCCCTCTACCATCAATCCGTTGATATATAGGAAGGTCTTGGGGTTGTGGTTGATAGTGAGCACCAAATTGTCTTAGGACTCTATCAGGAGCATGCCACTCCATTACAGTAGAAGAGAGGATTGGTACACGTGCCATCCAAATATCTCTACCATGTTGACACATAGGCGGCAACTTGGCCAACAGTTCAACACTATAAGGTGTCCAAACTAACTGCAAATTTAAATAACCATAATTATGACAATACATTAGAATACATATTTCACAAATAAAGTTATGTAAAATTTAAGAATGAAATGAACTAAAACTCTCACCTGACTTGGCTGATGGGTATCAATCTCATTAAGGTAGAACGCCACAGTTCCTCATGGTACACGTACACGCTCCATCAGATGGTTCCATCTGTTTCACATAAGTTACCAACGATAAGAATATTATGAGATTATACTTTCAAAAATAGAGTATTTATATATTCATATGACTTACCTATAGCCTAGTGGAGCATGTTCAGGCCACTGAAAATCATCTCGCATGTCCAACTTTCCAGGTCTACCAACATGCAACCTTTCCCAAGACCACAGTTGCAATAGATGCACACACCCAGATAATCATCTTTATTTAAAACTTGGACGACACCTATACAACTGACGATATAAGTATGCTAAAACTGCACTGCCCCAGGAGTATAAACCGCAACGGTCAAAATCCACTAGAAGAGGCAAGTAGCGAAGATGAACCTCATTACCAGTACCATCTGGTAATAGAAAACAACCTAAAAGGTGTAACAAGTATGCAATTGTGTATCGACGTTTGACTTGATCGTCGGCATTCTCCAAGTCAATGCCTACAAATGTAGAACGCAACCAACTCAACTGGACGGACCCATGATCAAGCCCTTCTGGATGTGAACCTAAGATATGGTCGCACATGGAAGACCAAGAACTAAATTGACCTTCATTGGGACCTATAGGATGATGAGCTACAACAGCATCGCCATCAACACGTAAACCTAGTAAGACTTCAACATCCTGAAGTGTGATTGTCATCTCACCCAAAGGCAAGTGGAAGGAATTTGTAGTTGAGTTCCACCTTCTAGTAAGTGATGTAATCAATGATGCATCAAAGTGAACCCAAGAAAGGGTAATGATTGATCCGAACCCCGTTGTACGAACATACCCTAACACATCTGCATCTGTTAACTGCCACCTAGAAATTTCAGTGGAGTGGCATGTAATCCGCAATGTTTCATCTCCTTTCACCATGTCTATACAAAGAAAGAAAAAAATATCACAATATGGTACTAAACGACTAAATACATACAATAAAATTACATCTACTATTACTATTACAGAAGTCAGGAGGAAATTTTATTCATCCCGCCCTCCTCATGCGAGTTAGCAAACTAAGATTACATATAGAGATTTCAAAGTACAAAACAACTAAGATTACATATAGAGATTTCAAAGTACAAAACAACTAAGATTACATATAGAGATTTCAAAGTACAAAACAACTAAGATTACATATAGAGATTTCTAACCATTCCTTTTCTTACATGTTCTCTCATTATGACCTAAACCACCACAGTTTCCACATTTGTAAGTAGTGCGATTAGGATCAATATCCATATTTGTCATTCTGCGCTTCACCTTAGGTCTTCCTGCACGTGTTGTAACAACTGGTGGTAGAAGATATACAAGACCCATGGTTGGATCAAACCCTGGCCAGTATCTTTTATCTGGGATTCCACTAAACTGAGGGGCATATGTCATCCTATAATTGTCTAACTTGTACCAACTGCTGACAAACTGAAAATATTCATGGTGTATGAAACTAGTGCATGCCAGTTAATGTGAGCATGGGATATGATGAACTTGTGGTTTACCACAAGTACACTGTGAAGGATAGGGATTTCGCAGAAGATGCACCTGATAACTATTTCCTGACACATCATTGACAGTGAATTCGAACTCATTTACTCGAACACTAATGTGATGTTTCCGTGCCTCCTGCTCCAACTTCTCCAATTTATAATCTATTCTCTCGGTGAATTGGCCATTCTGACGCATTGGCGTGTGTTGTATCAAGAAATTGACATTCTGATTATGTTTTTTAAAAGGGACCTGTTGGATATTAATTAAAGAAATCAGTTCAATTTTGATTTTTGTCCAACAAAATATAACCGTGCACATCTTAGGCCTCTGAAGCTTATCGAGTGTTTCAAATTATATGTTCTCTTTTTGAAAAATTTGTTCTAGCAAAACAACACCACAAGGCCCGTTCAAGCAACATATAAAAATGACTTTGACAAATCGCTAATCATATAAAAATGACTAAGTTGAGTGAATTTGGTATATTTCAGTGGCGTTAAAATTACTAACCATATTGTCTGACTTTGACAAATCGCAACTAAGAATATTGTATCGGTGATAAAAATGACTTTGACAAATCGCTAATCATATAAAAATGACTTTCACAAATATTTTAAAACTAATACATTAGAATCATATTGTCAAAAGAATATTGAAGTATAAATCTATTTGCCTTGGAAACCATTAAACCAAACCATCATTCACAAAATAAGTGTGAAACAATAAATGTAAAACAATCCACACGATATTAGACAAATGTCTAAATAGTAGAAGTCCATGTAGGACACAGTCCACTTAAATACGGTCCAATTAGTTACAGTCCAATGAAATTACATTCTACTAATAAATACATCATGACTCACACATTCCAAACTAAAATACACATAAATAATCATACTCGCAATGTAATCTCACCTCAATATTGGCAACCCCTTGCAACAATGCTGGTGTCCACCCTATCTTCTTTGCACCCCCTTGCAACAATGCTCCTACGGTTGCTCCTGTATCTGCCAATACATAGTTGCTGTCAACAAAGCCGCACGATGGGAAGAGGGGAGCAAACAGGAGGAGGAGAAGAGGACGGAGAAGGGAGGACGGAGAGGGGAGCAGTTACCATTTACGATGGGAAAAGGGCGGCTGGCGCTGGGCGGACGGCTGGCGCTGAGCAGTTACCGTGAACAGCAGTTACAGGAGGAGGAGGAGCCGCACCTGTTGCGAGGAGGAGCGGTTGGCCGGCTGGGCGGAGCGGCGGTCGGCCGGCTCTGTTGCGAGGAGGAGGGCAAGCGGGGGAAAGTAAGGAGTTCGTCCTAGCGGCGGAGTTCGTCCTAGCGGCGGCGGACTTCCTCGTAGCGGCGGCGGAGCTCCTCGCGGCGGCGGCTGGAGAAATCGCCGGACGAACGGCGCGGCAGAGCGGGGAAGGGCGGAGAAAAAAGAAAAGGACCGAGCGAGCGAGGGAGAAAGGAGAGTCGCTCGCTCGGGAAGGTAACCTACTGGAAAACGCCAACTTGTGTGGCGCTTTACCTGAAAACGCCACACAAAGTGGCGCTTTATCCCTCGTAACCAAGCAAAACAAGCCACCGCCTCTGGCGTTTTCTGTAAAACGCCACATAATGTGGCGCTTTACGTAAAAGCTGTACAAGGACGCGACGCGACGCATCGGCCAGCTGACCGAATAAATGAAAAGCGCCAGATAATGTGGCGTTTTTCTGTCACGCAATCGGTTGGTGGGCCGCATTCAAGGAAAACGCCAAACAAAGTGGCGCTTTTACATGAAAACGCCAACCAATGTGGCGTTTCTGTCTGCGCCAGCCTGAAAACGCCAAATAAAGTGGCGCTTTTGGTTGCGGAGACAGTAAAATGCCAAATAAAGTGGCGTTTTACTCTGAAAGTGTGCTAGTTTGGGAGATAAGATGGGAAGTATGCTATTTCGGTACTTTTTTTTGCGAAAGTGTGCTATATGGGTTTTTTTTCCCAAATAAATTCAGGTATCGATCAGCCTCGACATTCTGGAATCGGGACAATTTTCCTCCATGTCCCCTGTTCAGAGAATGATTATTTTTTTTAAAAGACTGTGATTCCAACAAGTGGAAAGTACTGAAGCCAATACCATCCAGACATTAATTTGGTTATTATAACCAGTATGTTTGTCAACACCGTTCTATACCGAATACATAAACCATTTTTAGTAGAGCAGTGGCTTTGGTTGTACAAAACAAATGGTTGTCATCTATTCATTTCTGCAGAAAAATAACAGTTTACTGTGAAGTGCCCCTACTTTATTTTTTCTATTATATTGGTTTTACTTATTCATTAACTTGGTTACCTTCCGTCATGTTCAATACCTTGTGGATGACGGGTTGGAGAAGAAAAAGATAAAGGGGGCGTGCTCAAGCCTATTACCATGTGGTACAACGTAATCAATATGTTTGATTCTAGTAAAACTACTAATCGCTATGATGATATTTAGTTGATACTACATCATTACAGTTGCACTAAGATTCTCCAGTGGAGGAAGGACATCACGACGGAATGTCAGTTTTCTGACATGTAACAAAATTCTCTAATATGATGTCATGGATCCGTACGTAGACACTGTGAAGGGATTGCAACGTCCATATCCGAATGGTCTTCGACCATGACCCATCCCTGAACAAGGCAGTGGCCATTGCACATTTGTATCTTCATGTACTATATTTCTGAGCAATATAAACCATCCGAAAGTAACATCAGAAAACAAAAAATAAGGATATGATATAAAAAGCAATTATCCGACACCGAAACTAATAACATGACACAAAACGTAATTGTATGGTGCATAAAGTAATTATCTGACATAAAAAGTAACTTTCAGACACGGAAAGTAACACTAGGACACAAAAAGTAACTATATGGTAAGAGAAGTAACTACCCGACATAAAAAGCAATAGCATGACAAAAAAAGCAACTATTTGACACCAAAAGTAACGTCATGATACAAAAAAGTAACTATATAAAAAAAGTAACTATCTAACACTAAAAATAATATAAAGACACAAAAGATAACTATCTGACAATGAAAGTAACATCAAGATACAAAAAGTAACTATATCATACAAAAAGTAACTATCCATCACCGAAAGTAACACTGAAACACAAAAAGTAACAAAAAGCAACAAAAAAGTAGCATCAATGATTTGGTGTAGTATGAGATCTTAAGGGAATAAATCTATGTTAAGAGAAGCTCTATGCTTATATTTATACTGAAGTAATGCCCATTGTATTATGTAAATTCACAATTTAGATGGTGTATGGTTATGTAACATGATGACACAAAATAATAACTATCTGACACTGAAAGTAATACCGGGACACAAAAAGTAACTATTCAGCGGTGAAAGTAACATCAGCACACAAAAAGTAACTATCCGACGTTGAAAGTAACATCAGGACACAAAAGGTAACTATATGGTATGAAAAGTAACTACCTGACACTAAAAGTAACATAATGACATAAAAATGTACTATCCAACACAGAAAGTAACACCAGGATGCATAAAAGTAACTATATAGTATGAAAAGTAACTATCTTAAAAGTAACATCATTACACAAAGTAGTTCTTCGATAGTGAAAGTAACACCATGACACTAAAAATAGCTTTATGGTAAGAAAAGTAACTATCGATACAAAAAGTAGTACCATGACACAAAAAGTAACTATATGACACTGAAAATAACAATAGGACACAAAGTAACTATATGGTATAAAAAGTAACTATCTAAGACTGAAAATTTCAAATGAGATCAAAACATTCTCAAAATGAAATCCAAGTGCAGACAAGTGTGTGTCGAGTTGATTTGGGACACTTTTGGCATTTACCAACAACATCCAAAAATACAATCTTTATCGAAAGTTGCAAGCTTAAAGACACAGTTGAACTCCAATGCTAGTTCATTGAGAAAGACAACATCCCTTTTCCAGTATGTTAACATCCCTTTTCCAGTATGCGACTCTTCGATACAGTAATGACAAAGGAAGCAATCAATGAACGGACTCCTAAATAAATAAACTTGCACCTCATTTACAGATGAACTATGTACATATACATGCCTCTAGCATATACCGACCATCCTAGTAAGTACTATGCATACCAAGCTATATCAACATATACAAAATTGTTGGGATCGTCTTCCCAACAATGATGTTATAATGTGTATTGTAGCAAGGCTTATACGCCTGGTAGACGTTCGCCATCCTCCTCTATTTGCGTCTCAATCGGGTCCTTCTACTAGTTATCCTTCCAGCCGTCATCCTCCTTTACATCTGCAATCGTCCTTTTTGGATTCCTCCCTAGTGGACAATCCCACAAACGCCTCTCGTCCATCTTAATCGTCCTTATGGGCTTGTCCACAGCTGCACGATTTCATCCTGATCCCATCGGCCCACGATCCCATGGCCCCTGGACACCGCACGTCCAACTCCTGATCGTGGAATGTCAGCTCAAGGGTGGATACATCACCAGAGACAATCCTTTCTAAATGGCTAGACCGCACGGCTCACGACTGGCATGCCACATGCCCATGTGGGCCCAAAACCTACTAAAGGGGACTTAACTACATGCTTTGTCCTCACTCACACGGAGATCAATTTCCTGATTAGTCACCCATCCTGGTACTACTCTGGTCTGAGCACGCTTAATCACAAAGTTCTTTAGTGATGGGCTCCCTAGAAAGGATGGTTTACCTTGGTGATATGGCTAGTTCAATCATTCCTTTTAACATCATTTTATCTGAGGCTTAAATTCTGGGATGTTACATGATCAATAGTTCAATCAAGATGATCTACTGTAGTTTAGAACCCAAAAAATGTTGATTAGTCTACCTTCTGAACTTTCCTAAAATTTGTTTTAGTTCAAGGCACAACCCCACACCTCATGAGAGGCATCCCTTATTGACTCCTGTCTGATGAAGGGCAGTGGGACCCCCCATAGGACTTACTGGTATGTAGAAATATGACTCAAAATCTATATGAGTAAAGAAAAGTATTAAAATCCTACAAATTAGCATAAAACTTAAATGGAACAAAATGAAGCTATTTCTAAGGAAAACTAAGAAATGTGAATGCAAAACTAGGTTAAAAATGCTACTAAAACTAGGATGTATATGCAATTATCAAATACTTAGAATCAAGTTATATATTAGAAATAACACACTTAAAGATTTGATTATTTGAACTAACTTACTATTAATCAAATAGTGAAATTATGGAATGTCTCTATTACTTCAGTTCATTGGTTAAAACAAATGTATTTACCATTTTATATATATAATATGCAACTGGTATGCTCAATTACAAAAAATGTTATACATCTACATATGAATGTTTGAAAAGAATGATGAATACTACAAAAAACATGTCTACAACCAATATTATGGATTTACAAAAATGGTAATAAAAGATATAATATAAAATTCAAGTAGTACCTTGGTTAAGATATACATGTATCAAATGCTAAAGTAATGTAAAATCCAAAGAACATGGAAAATATCACATTAAGGTATAACATGGAAGCTGGAGATAATTGTACTTCTTTGAGTTATGTATTGATATCATACTTAATTTATCTTGTACATACCAAGTTATAACTAAATGAAACGAGTCCAAGTACACATATTTTACATCTACTAACATTAATGTTGGACCTAGGAATTTAATCAAGATTCATCATTCATTTCATTGAGACAAAATTAACATGTTCCAAATGACTATGACATACATCAAAAGATACAAGATTCATATAAATATAACTATTATCATTCAAATTTAAAATTGAATTTTAAATAGGTTCAACATGAATCTTAAAAAAGTTCTCCATATCACATAGATACCCCTTGCCAGAAAATAAAGAATCACAAAAGTGTATAATAATAGCTTTATTACATTTTTAGTTTATTCTAAAACCCTCCCTAACTAAGATTATGCTAGTAAGAGTATTGCATCGGACGGTTGGAACATGTCTGACTCTATGAAGTGTCAGGACCTTTTCCAAAAGAAACTTCCAAGTCCATCCATCCTTTTCCTCTAACTTCTACATAGTTGGAATCATCCCAAGTCATGAAACTAACTCTTGAGACCTGGTAAGATACAAGCAAGGACTTATCAGCACATACATGTACATTAGCCCCAATGTCAATATCCAATAAAGTGTGTTTCAAGAATAGAAAGGATTATAGGTTTTATAGACACGTACCCATCACTGATGTTCAAGGATGTAATGTAGTCATCATGTTGATCACAACCTCCTCAGTTACAAATGTGAAAATTTTGTTTGCCTTCTTTGAAGGGAAATCCTTGTTCCAGTGACCAACATGTCTACAAGTCCAACAAGGTTTGTTCTTTAGTTTCATTTGGATCTTAGCCTTGGGTTTGTGTATATTCTTTGATTTCTTATCTTTATTCTTAGCATTTGTAAAATTCACACTAGGGTTTGCATCATTAGGTAACTTGATAGTCTTCTCTTTTAAGTGTTCCTCATGTATATTAATATCCCTCATTAGATAATTCATTGACAAGTCTCCTTTACGATGCTTAAGGGTCATGCCAAACGATTCCCAAGATTTAGGGACTTTTTCTATGATGGACTTAACAAAAACCTTCTCAGAAAAATCTATTTTTGCATCTTATAGTTCATGACACAAGAGATGAAACTCATGTGTTTGATCAGAAATAGATTTACCCTCAGCCGTCTGAAATTTCAGAAATTTAGACACAAAGTACTTTTTAGCACCCTAATTTTTAATACTAAAATTCTTTACTAGCGCTTCCCACAAAATTTTGGAAGCAATAACAGGTGGCTAAGAGTATAAATAGTACAATTAGTTATTTAAAGTAAACAAGATTAACCTCCAACATGTCTTATCACCCTTCTTCCAGCTTGTAATCAGTTTTATATTATCAGGGATAAGGTCATCAGATTTAGATTCATCGTCTTCTATGTACTGATTAATACCTGTTATATAAGCCAAATGTGCATCCTACTCTGCCAATGGGAAAAGTTGGTACCAGTAAGTTTTTCAAGCATATTAGCAGTGTCAATTTTATTGCTAGTGCTACCATGATCGTCCATTGTTAAGTAACGACAAAGATGATTTCTTTAAGATTGTTTTAAATTTTATATTATATCATTACATACAACAATAAACAAGTACAAGTTATGAATGAATTCAGGTTAGATCCAGATAAGAAACAGAAAGAAGAAATAGTGCAGGAGAATAGAAAATAAAAGAGTATGGAACTCAGACCAAATCATTCATTGAAACACAAATGTGTTACTTGAAGAAATCAACAACTCACAATCTTGAAGGATGAGTGTCTTTCTTGTAGTCAACCCAGTCACAAGCATGTAGCAAGTTTCTATTTCGCTCACATTTGACGATGATTAACATGTACTACCAGTGTAGTCCAATGATTGTAGATAGCACTACCAGGATAGATCGTATCTTTAGAAAGAAAAAAGAAGAAGTTGTTTTTCACAGGAGAGGAATCTCCAGTAGCAGCTCGAGAATGAAGGCGACACATAAGTCTATCTAGGGTTTGCAAAGCATATGCACAAACAACTGATGGTTGTATGTTTAAAAGATTTATTTAACCCTAATGATCAAAGACTTACTTATAACCTTTCACGTCCAAAATCCTATTCCTATTAATACACGATCGCATGATCACTCTTGTACATATTGTGGAAAACTGCAAGGAAAACACTTTCCAATTAGATTTAATAAATCCATCTTTGAAGAAATTAATTAATTAAATTAATAATTAATTTTGTAGTTGAATCCTTATGCAAAAAGAAGATGGACAATGGAAGACAATCCCCACAAGCCACAAGTGTGTGCCCAACTAGGTGTGGCGTGGTGCACTTTGCACACGCGTGTGTTATGGTTACCATACCCACTAATTAAGGAGGTGACCATACTCTCCCCTAGATCTCTTTGGACACTAGTGTCACATGTGATCCTACAAGTAAGGATCAAAAAATTTCTAGGATTGAGCAAGGTGGGCCTAAAATTCTTCCAGTTTTCACAAGACACAAAACTACATTTCCTCTATGTACTAGCTACACTACATTGGGCCTACCCCAAGCTAAATAAATGGCTAGAATCCATATATCTAACATCTTAAACACAAGATAATATCATTATTGATTCTAAATTCAAATATCATTGTAGAGTTTTAGGAATGATGATTGTCTCCATAAACCACCACTAGTCTTCACTGTGCACTTTGTCCTCATTCATATACAAGCTAAGATAAACTTCTTGACTGGCCACCCATCCTAGTACTACTCTGGACTGAGTATGCTTAACTACATAGTTTTTTAATGGTGGGCTCCTAGAAAAGGAGGTGCACCTTGGTGATATGTATAGTCAAATCATTCCTTTTAAAATCATTTTATCCGATGCCTCAAATCCTGGGATGTTCTAAGACTAACAAACATGTTTATCAAATTTATGTGTTCTAAGACTAACAAAAAAAGATTTATCAAAATTTATGTGTTTCTAGTTCAATGTATGTACATAAAAAATTGAGTGCAGCTATGTGGTATAGTAAAAGTAACTATTTTTTTTGTAAATATAGAGACTATTTATTCACCCCGCTCTCTAGTGCATGAGGAGATAGAAAGAATGTCTACATTGGTGCTCAAAGAGAGCCAATCAATTTTATTTAACGAAAAAACAAAGTTTTGTAAAGTGCGACGAGCTTGTTTTGCAAGAGCATCAGCAATAGTGTTGACCTCCCTCGATATGTATCTTAGCTGTGCAGCATCGCAGTTGCACAGAAGGAGCTGGATCCTTTTTCTGTAAGGCTGAAACTTGTTAATAGAGCCAACACTAGAAATTGCAAGGTTCACTGCTTGGATGGAGTCTGACAGAATGACGAAGTTCCTCCAGTTCCTCACTTGACAGACCTCGATACCATGAATGATCGCCTCAAGCTCTGCCTCGAGAGCGCATGTGCTTTGAAGGTAGATACCACCCCCATAACAGCAGATCCCCGCCTCATCAACAATGTGAACACCAATGCCATTGCTCTCAAATTGCGTAGCGAAAGAGGCATCCACTAGGGCATAGTGGTTGAAATTTGGATCTTGCTCCTCCATCAGGACAGCAGCTCTGGTATGCACGAAGGGTTTGTGATGGACCTTGCAATTTGCCTGAATTGAAGATGCACTGGCTAGGATGAAGTCTACTATACCAGGTGTTGACTTAATAAGATGTGTATGGACATGTTCATTATGACATTGCCAAAGGAACCAGCAAGCGACTTGAGTAATCAGAGTTGTTATGCTTGACTCTGGCTCCACCCTACAAATAGTTGAGATCCAGTCGTCTTCCTCTAGGGAGAAGAAATTTTGCTCCATCTTCAGTGCTACCCAGACTGGTTTGCTATAAGAGCAGTCCCGAAGACTATGAATACTGGATTCATCTGCATTGTTGCAGCGAGGGCAGACGGTGCTGATATCAATATGTCGATGATGTTTCTCCATATTAGTGAGTAGCGCTTTATGTTGAAGCAGCCAAAAGAAGACTTTCAGTCTTGCCAGAAGAAAAGATCCCCAAATATCTTTCCATCTCCCTGGGACGGAACAGTCTTTATGTTCATGTAGCCACCTGTAGGCTGATCTAGAGGAAAAAGTTCCAGATCATTCCATAGTCCAACCATAGATGTCCTGCCCGTTACTGACACAAGGAACAGGAATGGATTTGATATAGTTCCAAGTAGAGCTAGGTAGATAGTGGTGAATGAAGACCCAATCCCACTCACCTTCTTGCAATCGCATAGAACTAACTTTTAAATTCTCAAGGTCAATGGGGACCTGAAGATTAGGCTGAAAGTCCTGGATGGAGTTGCCCATAATCCAACGATCAGTCCATACAATCATGTCGTTTCCATTGTTAATCACTTTATAGCTATTGCTTTGCAGTAAGGGAATGTTTTTCTTGATGAAGTTCCTGTTGACTCAAGGTCAATTAGGTCAATGTTGACTCACGTCTAAATTGACTAAACCCTTGTTTTGATGATGACTAACCATTCCACATATTGGTGTCTAATGCTTCTACATTGAGTGATTTCAGATTAGGTTTAGACACACTCCAAATGCCCTAACTTGCGCATATCAAATTGGAGAAAAGACAAGTCAAAATAGCTACAAGTGTGCAATTTGGGATCTCTATGTAAATGACCTTAGAATTGCTTTGTAATCACTTGTAATGATTGTATGACTTGTAATTAAGCTTAGAAAAATTATTGGGACACAAAAATCCATCATTTGTACGGTTAAACGAAAATTCCAAAATACCCATAACAGGGATTTTGTCGGCCGAATTCCAAACTCGGCCGATCCATATATTCTGGGATTTTTGTTGGAATCGGCCGAGTTACAAACTCAGCCGATCCACCGTTCTGTCGAGTTCTAGCTAGGAAACTCGGCCGATCCACTGATCGGTCCAAGTCTGGAAATGGACCGATCGGTCAAGTTTCTCAAAGGAAACTCGGCCGACAGTCTAGCTTTCAGCCTTGTCTTTTAGTGGTTCGTTCGAATTGCCTTTATAGAAACTCGGCCGATCATACTGTACTGGAATGCAGAAAAAGCATTTCCAACCGTTGGAGACTTTGTTGGGACCCAAAATAGATCCGTTGCAACTTGTAAAACGGCTATTTTTCGTTCACAAGTGTTCCCAAAGGCTAAGAGGCATCCCCAGCTATAAATAGGACCCCTTCGGCTTCATTCCAAGGTTGAGCATTCATTGCAAACTCTTTGTGAGGTTCCTATTCTATAGTTGAGTGCTTCCTACAACCTCCCCTCTCTCTCTAAGCTTAATCACTTGCTACATCCATTAGAGTGAGTAGGAGATTTGTAAGAGAGCTAGTATTATTTGTATATCTTGTGAGGCTCTCACTTCCACCACCTCCCCATCTCTCATTTCCTATCATGAAGATGAAGGTTCTCTCTCTTGTCCAAGAGAGGTGAAGAAGAACAAGGGAAGGAGTCCCTTGGTGAAGATCAAGGCAGAAGACTTGGAGCTAGAGTGGGTAAGCCCTTGGAGAAGGCAGAAGACTCAAGCTCAAGTGGGTAAGTCCTTGGTGGAAAGCTTCTCCGAGTGAAGGTGAAGTCAAAGGCGGAAGATCCAAGAAGAGTGGGTAATTCCTGCAAGGCCGAAGACTTGTGCAAGAGTGGGTAAGTCCTTGGAGAAGGCCGAAGACTCTTGCAAAGTGGGTAAGTCCTTGGTAAGGTTGAAGACTCTTTGTATTGGATAGGTAAGTCCTTTGTTGGTCATGTATTGTATGTCTTATGAATGAATATGAGAGTGCAATTGTTTGAAGTCATAGGGGTTGACCTCTCTAGGCAAGTGGACTGACACACTTCTAGTTTGAAGTGTGGAACCACTCTAAATAGCTTGTCTACATGTGTATGTTCAATCTCTCTCATCCTTGCTATGCATGTTTTAGTTGCACTCAAATTACCTATTTAGCAACTTTATCTTATGATCTATCTTGAAGGTTTAATGAATTTTGTTTAAGTACTTTCAGCTCTATTCACCCCCCCTCTACAGCATCTAATCACCCATCTAGGATCCAACAAGTGGTATCAGAGCAGGTCTTCTCCAAGCATACTTCAACAAGTAGGAGAAGATGGGTGACTACCTAGGAGGGAGACTCTCGACTAGACTTCCAATCTTTGATGGGAGCAACTTCCTCTATTGGAGAAGAAGACTTCAATTCTTCATCCAAGGATCAAGTCTCGAGATGTGGCAAATGGTGAACAGTCCATACATTCTACCAAAGACAAACATTGAAGAATGGGATGAAGCCACCTTGATGAAAGCAACCTTGAATGCTAGAGCCATGCACATTCTATATGCCTCCATGACCCCCACCGAGTTCAACCGGATTTCTTCTTGTGAGACGGCCTATGAGGTATGGAGAAAGCTTTGCATCACTTATGAAGGGACAGATCAAGTGAAGGAAAGCAAGGTCTACATGCTCAAAGGGTTGCTTGAGAACTTCAAGATGGGAAAGGAGGAGAGCATAGCCAACATGTACTCAAGGCTCAACACCATCTTGAATGGTCTTGCTGTTCTAGGACATCCTATGTCTAGTGGAGAGATCAACTCAAAGATCCTTAGAACTCTCCCCAAGAGATGGGAATCCAAGGTGACTTCCATTGAAGAAGCAAGGTCGCTTAGGGATATTCCTATTGAAGAGCTCATTGGAAATCTACAAGCACATGAAGCCACACTTGACAAGAGGGAGGAAGTAGAAAGACAAGAGAAGAAAGAGCTAAAGAGAATGAAGAAGGCTGAAATGAAGGCTCAAATTGAAGCTATCATGGAACAAGTCTCTCCATCCTCTCAAGCTAAAGAAGATGCCATGTACTCCAAAGGTCGACTCTACAAAGGCAAATCCTCCTCCATCCGGTGCTTCACATGTGGAAAGAAGGGTCACTACAAGGAAGATTGCCCACAAGGCAAAAAGACCCATCTTCATAAGAAGAAATGGCAATCAAGCTCAAGTGGCTCCTCCAACTCAAGCTCAAGTGAAGATTCAAGTGAAGGATCAAGCTCAAGCTCAAGTGATGAAGGAGAATGCCATTTTGCTCTTATAGCATCAACAAGTGAAGACTCAAGTGAGGTAAATCTAGAATCTTTAGATAAAGAATCTTTAATTGCTATTATTCATGATATTTGTGCCTCTTATAAGTCTTCTAAAAGAAAAAGAAAAAGCTTGCTAAAATTGTTGATAATTTGCATATAGAACTAGATGATCTTGAATATGCTAATTCTTGCTTGCTTATTGATAAAAATGATTATCTTAGCCAAGTAGACTCTCTTAAACTTGAAAATGCTAGTTTACTTGATAAGATTAAATTTCTAGAAGCTCAACCTCTCATGCCTAATTCTAGTGAAGAGCATACTTTATTTATTGATTCTCTCATGCATGACATTGATGTTCTTAAATCTGAAAACAAGGACAAAGATTTTGTTTTGCATGAATTAGAAATAGAAAATGCCTCCTTGCTTGCTAAAATCAATGGGCATGAATCTTGTTCTAGTTATACTAATAAAGAGAATGATGTTTCTGCTCTTCATATTGATAGAGATTCTTATTTAACTAAAGCTCTTTGCTTAGAAAATGATCTTTTGCATGCTAGAGATAATATCAATAATTTGTCTTCTACTATTGCCTCTCTTATGCATGATAATGATAGTTTGAGATCATCTTTGCAAAGATTCTTAGTTGGTAAGAAGAGTCTTAATGACATCCTACTCAATTCTACTAAACAAATTGGTAGACATGGTTTAGGATATGATAGTAGTCAAGGGAACAACAAAGATAAAGGACCTCCAATATTCCATGGAGAATCCTCTAGTTCCAAGACTATGGGCACATGCAACTATTGCAATGAATTTGGTCATTATGCTACTTGTTGTCCTTTTAGGAAAGCACCCAAGAGCAATAGGACTTGGGTTGCTAAACTAACCCCTCCGGACCCAAAAATATGATTGGGGACCATTTCATCTTTCTTCTTGTAGGTACTTGCAAATGGATTGACATGAGCCATTGAATTGCAAATTGACTTCTCAATCCACATGAAAGAAGAAAGGTGAGATGTGCAGAGGGTGACAACAAGTGGAAAAGAAATGGTAAGCATGAAGGTAATGTTTTTATTGCTTATAACCTGTTCTAACTTGTTTTTGTCAAGTTAGTATGCACTATACATATGGTTTTTGAGTCAAAAGTGGCATTTTGTGTTTATCTTCACACTCTTGCTCAAAAACTATTTCTAATGCTTCTATAGTGCATTACTAACTTGCTTAGACATGTTTGGATATGGTTTGTATTTTTTAGCATGCCTCTAGATATGTTTTATGAAAAATATGTGCTTTTTCTACAGTAGTTTTGTCGGCCGAGTTTTGTCCTGTCTAAAACTCGACCGATAGGCACCAATGGGTGTTGCCAACAGCTGCGATCGGCCGAGTTGCCAATACACAGAACTCGACCGAAAACACTGTTCACAGAGTATACAGTTGGCTTATTGAATGAGAATTTCCCTCTCAACTAGATTTTCTCAACCAATAGCCTTATTCTTTGGCACTCCATTTGGTACCTTTATATATGCATATTGCCATGTTCTGAATTGCCTATCTTGCTTACAACTCTATCTCTCTAATTGCTCTAAATTGGTATATCTATATGTTGCAATTACTTGCTTTGAGTTGTTTTGCAGGTTTTGATGATGATCTCTTTGGATCTCTTAGTTGTGTCTAAAATCGCTTCCGTTGTACTCTAACTTGCTACATCTATCTAGGTGTATATCTTGTTTTGATACAACCTTGAGGTTCTTAGTGGTAGTCATCTTATGGTAAGGATGCATATCTAGTGAGTTATATCCTTTCATGCGTCTAAAATTGCATATCTCTTTGTTTGGATATATCTCTTCATCTAATCATAGCTTGCTCTATCTTGTGTATCGTTTGACATATATTGCTATGATCTAGATCCTACTAGTAGTCCTAACTTATGATATCATCTACTAGTAAGTTCATATACATGTAGTTCTAACCCTGTTTATAATTGGAATATTTGCTCATCTATATGTTATGCTTGTATCTTATCTCATACATACTCAAGATTGTTCCTTGAATTGCATTTCTACTATCTTGAGTTGCTTGCATAACATTGTGATGCAGGGTACATAGATCTACATGATATGTAGGAATTGGAGTATTTATGAATTTTTATGCAGATTTTGCTCCAGTTTCAGTTTTTACTGCAAATATAGTGCTTTTAATGCAGAAACACCCTTCTGAGAAAGACTCATGGCTTTGCCATGAGCTCCGATGGTTTTTGGTCAAATTCCATCATCTTGAGGGTCAAAATTGTGATTTATTGTTTTTCTGGAGTACTTTATCTTGCATTTTTGGGATGTTCAAGTATATGTTTTAACTTGCTTTTCTTTCTATGCTTGGACAAGCCCCTATCTGCGCTCTTCTACTCTCCTTATATATTTGTGTTATCTCCTTTCTCTTTAACAAGTGATGTTTCTTTTTTCTTCATAACCCCCACCTTTTTGAAATGACAAAGGGGGAGAAAGGTAATGTCTTCTTTTAAAAAGAGGAAGAAGGCATGTCTTACATGAAGAAGAGAAGTATGTTCATGTAAAGGGAGAAGGTAAAGGGGAGAAGACATATATGTGTAGAACATATATGAGTAGAAGACATGGTATTCTATAAATGTTATGAAAGCTAACCATGCAGGAGAAATAGCATCAATTGAGGGGGAGTATGAGAACTCCACTAGCATCAATTGAGGGGGAGCATATGAACTCAATCCTATTTGAAACCCCTAGGTTTCTCCGAAGGTATGATTTTACGTACAAGCTTTCAATACATTTATGGAATGGTTTGTCATCTTCAAAAAGGGGGAGAATGTTGACTCAAGGTCAATTAGGTCAATGTTGACTCACGTCTAAATTGACTAAACCCTTGTTTTGATGATGACTAACCATTCCACATATTGGTGTCTAATGCTTCTACATTGAGTGATTTCAGATTAGGTTTAGACACACTCCAAATGCCCTAACTTGCGCATATCAAATTGGAGAAAAGACAAGTCAAAATAGCTACAAGTGTGCAATTTGGGATCTTTATGTAAATGACCTTAGAATTGCTTTGTAATCACTTGTAATGATTGTATGACTTGTAATTAAGCTTAGAAAAATTATTGGGACACAAAAATCCATCATTTGTACGGTTAAACAAAAATTCCAAAATACCCATAACAGGGATTTTGTCGGCCGAATTCCAAACTCGGCCGATCCATATATTCTGGGATTTTTGTTGGAATCGGCCGAGTTACAAACTCATCCGATCCACCGTTCGGTCGAGTTCTAGCTAGGAAACTCGGCCGATCCACTGATCGGTCCAAGTCTGGAAATGGACCGATCGGTCGAGTTTCTCAAAGGAAACTCGTCCGACAGTCTAGCTTTCAGCCTTGTCTTTTAGTGGTTCGGCCGAATTACCTTTATAGAAACTCGGCCGATCAGACTGTACTGGAATGCAGAAAAAGCATTTCCAACCGTTGGAGACTTTGTTGGGACCCAAAATAGATCCGTTGCAACTTGTAAAACGGCTATTTTTCGTTCACAAGTGTTCCCAAAGGCTAAGAGGCATCCCCAGCTATAAATAGGACCCCTTGGGCTTCATTCCAAGGTTGAGCATTCATTGCAAACTCTTTGTGAGGTTCCTATTCTATAGTTGAGTGCTTCCTACAGCCTCCTCTCTCTCTAAGCTTAATCACTTGCTACATCCATTAGAGTGAGTTGGAGATTTGTAAGAGAGCTAGTATTATTTGTATATCTTGTGAGGCTCTCACTTCCACCACCTCCCCATCTCTCATTTCCTATCATGAAGATGAAGGTTCTCTCTCTTGTCCAAGAGAGGTGAAGAAGAACAAGGGAAGGAGTCCCTTGGTGAAGATCAAGGCAGAAGACTTGGAGCTAGAGTGGGTAAGCCCTTGGAGAAGGCAGAAGACTCAAGCTCAAGTGGGTAAGTCCTTGGTGGAAAGCTTCTCCGAGTGAAGGTGAAGTCAAAGGCGGAAGATCCAAGAAGAGTGGGTAATTCCTGCAAGGCCGAAGACTTGTGCAAGAGTGGGTAAGTCCTTGGAGAAGGCCGAAGACTCTTGCAAAGTGGGTAAGTCCTTGGTAAGGTTGAAGACTCTTTGTATTGGATAGGTAAGTCCTTTGTTGGTCATGTATTGTATGTCTTATGAATGAATATAAGAGTGCAATTGTTTGAAGTCCTAGGGGTTGACCTCTCTAGGCAAGTGGACTGACACACTTCTAGTTTGAAGTGTGGAACCACTCTAAATAGCTTGTCTACATGTGTATGTTCAATCTCTCTCATCCTTGCTATGCATGTTTTAGTTGCACTCAAATTACCTATTTAGCAACTTTATCTTATGATCTATCTTGAAGGTTTAATGAATTTTGTTTAAGTGCTTTCAGCTCTATTCACCCCCTCTAGAGCATCTAATCACCCATCTAGGATCCAACAGTTCCATGCCGAAGACCCATGCTTTTTGGTGATGACGCCATTGCGGGCATACTTTTCCTTCATAATCTTGACCCAGAGCTTCTTCGGCTCATTGAGAAAGGACCACGCATTCTTGAGCATGAGGGCTTGGTTTTGGTCTCGCGCATCCTTGATGCCAAGGCCACCCAGATCTTTATTGGATGTGATTTTTTTTTCAGGAAACAAGGGACATCTTGTTTTGTTCCCAAGTACCCGACCAGATAAATTTTCTGACATGGTTGTTCAACTCATCGTAAAGGGATGGTGACAACTTCACTGTCTTCATCATGTGTGTCGGGATTTCTTATAGAGTGGAACGTGCAAGGGTGATGCGCCCTGCTAGAGACAGGTGCTTTAGAGACCAGCTGTTCATACGGCTACGTAGAGAGACAGTAAGGTCAGCGTGGGTAGTTTTATTTACCCGGTGGTGCAACGTCGGCACACCTAAATACTTGCCCAAGTCTAACATACAGGGAATGTTGAGTTTTCTGCTGATAGCCCGGATGACAGGTCTAGGTGTATTAGTGATGAAGAAGCATTTCGACTTCTCAGGCGAGATGACTTGTCCCGAAACTCCAGAAAATTTAGCAAGGGTATCCATAATCATGGCTGCCTGGGAGACAGTGGCTTCGCCCATGATAAGGATATCATCTGCAAACAAAATGTGAGAGATTTGTGTGCCCCCTCTTGTGAGGATCATTGGTTTCCATTTGTTATTTCCCACAGCTTTGTTAATTTCTTGACTCAGATGCTCCATGTAGAGAACAAAGAGGTAGGGGTTGATGGGGTCGCCCTGTCGAACCCCTTGTGTTGCTTTAAACGGAGGTAGGGATTGTCCTTCCCAAAGTACAGAGGTAGAGCCCTTTGTAATGATATGCATGATGATGTTACAAATGTTACTTGGAATACTGGTCCTTTGTAGTGTGTCGCTGATGAAATCCCAGTTCATGCGATCAAAAGCTTTTGATAGGTCGAGCTTGATACACATCCAGTTCTTTCTAGATGAGTGTGATCTCATGGAGTGAATAATTTCTTGGAGTAGCAGAATGTAGTCGCTCATCGATCGCCTGGGAATGAAAGCTGATTGAGATGGAAAAATCCACTCCTTAAGGAAGGGCTTGATACGCTCGACCAAGACTTTAGAGAGAAGCTTGAAACATACATTGTTTAGAGAGATGGGCCGAAGGTCATTGCAGCTTTGAGGTGACTTGACTTTGGGAATCAACACCATGTGCGAGTCCGCCAACTTCCCGTCGATGGTTTGTGAGCTGAAGATGTTCCTGAAGGTGTGCATAATGGAACCTCCAAAAACATTCCAGTTAGTTTGTAGAAACTCATTATAAATGCCATCAGGGTCGGGCGCTTTAGACGGTGACATAAGGAAGAGTGTGCATCTAACTTCTTCAGTAGTATGCGGAGCGGATAAGGCATTGCAGCAAGCCTGAGAAATGGGAGGAAAAACACCTGCGTAATCAACCAGGTTCCTTGGGTCAGGCCTGAAAGAAGAAGTGAGCAAATTGGTAAAGAACTCGATTATTAATGACTGAATGCCATGTGGTGTGGAAACCCAGTCGCCCGTGGTGTTCTTGAGCTTGGTGACCTTTTTAAGTGGCACTGAGCCTTGACATAGGATTGGAAAAATCTAGTGTTATTATCTCCCAAAGTTAGCCAATCAATGTGCGCCTTTTGTTGCCAATCGACTTCTTCCGCAAGAAGCAGCTGTGTGTAGCGTTCCTGCAGATGGATAGACCCATCAGAAGAAACAACACCATTGGGATGTTGGGATGATACCTGGCTGTTGTTAATACATTTTAGCAACATATGTTTCTCCTTATGATGTGTATCCAATCTCTTACGATCCCATTTCTGAGCAACATGCTTGAAATCGTGTAGAGCTTCTGTGAAGGGGACGTTCTTTCTCCAGGTTGGTAGGACGTCAGAGTAGAATGACGGGTCAAGGCACTAGCTACCTTTAGTTCTGAAGGCGTGGGACGTCCGCGAAGGGGCATACTTATAGGTGAGAAGAAGAGGGTTATGGTCTGAGTTAACCTGGGGAAGAACAGTAATGGTGGCATTAGCATGCACTTGTAGCCAGTCATCATTGATGAAAGCTCGATCCAGGCATTCCTTCACACAGCCCCTATGGAAGGTGAAGAATTGTCCCTGGCTTTTTGCATCGAAGAGGCCGGTATTAAGGAGACACTCATTGAAGCGTTTGGATGCCGATTTGTCAAAGTAAGAGCCACCCATCTTCTCAGAGACATCAAGCATTATGTTTAGGTCTCCCATGACAATCCAGGATGAACTGATCGACGCTGAGAGTTCCTCCAAGTGCTTCCAAAGGAACCTACGCTTGCTCGGATTTGGGCTAGCATAAACCACTGTTAAAAACCAATTGTTGTTGACTTTACAGTGAATGAATTGTCAGTGACTGTACATGATTTCAATACTAATGTGAGCACTATCCCAGAGAAGCCAAATGCCACCGAAGAAACTAATAGCTTTGACGTGATGAGAGGAGGAAAACCCAACTTTTTTGATGATATTGGTTGCGATCTGGCCACTGTAGCATGGTTCTAAGATAGTGAGAGCTTGGAGTTTGTGAGAACTCTTAAGGTCTTTTAAGATGCTAGATTTGCCTTTCTTACTTGCCCCCTGTATATTCCAACAGCAGAAGTTCATGAGGGGAATGATGAGAAGAGGTGGGAATCAAACAATGGCGGTACACAGGCCCACCGCCTGTGTATCGGTTATAACATCTTCTTCTTCACCCATAGTGGTGTCTGTTTGTAGGGGAGGGGAATCCTCATCATCTGGGAAGTTAAGACTGCTAGAAGTGCCATTATTCTCTGTTGAAGGGCTTGCATTCGGTGGGGTGTCCAGAGTGCGTCCCTTCTTCCTCACTCAGTCAGGGCTGTGGACTGTCTGGTAAACTATCTTCCGGTTTCAGAGCATCACAAAATTGTTTACTCCCTGTCCGTGGCGAAGCAGGGTATGTTTGGGTTGTGTGTTTCCACTCACCTTAGCGACCTAGAACTGAAAGGGGTCTCCTTGCTCCCCGGATGGTGGGCGCCCATTGCATATTTCGTCTTCTTCAAGGGTAACTACTGTGTCATCCTTGTCAAACTCCTTCTTATTCTTAGCCCTGTCGACTGTGGACGGTTTAGACGCCATATGCGACGAAGCTTTTTTCTTTGCCTGCTTCTTTTTCTTCTTGCTCATGGCTGTTTCCCATTCCCCTTCCGAGTCATCATTGTCTGAGACTGGAATCGTAATTTCATCGCCATGCTTCTTGTTTGGCGGATCCCTTGTTGCGGTGTGGGGGGGGGCTTGGCTTGCGCCTTGCGCCTTTCTAGTTTTTGGGCGTGGATGACCATGGTGTAGGTGACACCAGGAAGGGGGATGGGGGTGGGCGAGGAGGCGTCTGCCGCATCTTTAGCTGGTGGAAGGAGTTTGCACTCTGCATCCGTATGACCCACACGTCCGCATCTCATGCAGACAGAGGGCAGGTTCTCGTACTGGATCTTGAAATGCTCGTTGTTGATGAAGACTGCGGGGAGCAGCGATTGCGATGTGTCGACCTCTACCGCAATCCTGGCGAACTTCCCATGGTTGCCTTGCGTTGTGGTGGAATCGATTTTTATGGTCTTCCTGACCAGGTTACCCACGCTCCACAGCAACTGGTTTTGGTATAAGAAGACCGGAAGATCGGTAACTCAGACCCAGACACTCATTTTCCTTGGGATTGGATCTGAAGGTCGGAACGTGGGATTGCACGGATAAGTAGTTGCCGAAGATTGTCCACGGGCCTCCGGTCATGGCGGCTATGTAATCGTCTTTGTTGGCAAGCTGGACAATGTAATAGCCGTGTTCTAAATCAATGACCCTAAAGGGTTCTTTCGTTCGCCAGAGAGTTTGGATCTAGTTAACCAAGACCTGGAAGCCAACATTAATCCCTATGGCCTTTACGATGACTGCAAATCTCCAGGGTTCCAAGAGGGGTTGGATGACCTCCTGGCGGATTGTAATGGAGGGTAGGACGCCGGAGGCGTCAATGGAAATATCTGAGTCCTTGACCAGGTTTGGTGATGTTGGGTTCAAATACGTGAGCGTGCCCCCGGCGCCGCCTGTGGTGGCATCTTTGTAGGATACTTTCGCAGCGCCGCCGTTCTAAGGGGGCCCTTCTTGATTAGTTGCAGGCTGTGAGATTTCCATGGTGGTGTTGCGATCTGCATGTGGGATCAGAGCTTCCTGTTCCGCAGTGAGTTGGTGGTTTTCCGGTGGATGACTAACGTGCATGTAACCATGGCCTCTGCCTCGGTCGCCGCGGCTCCCGCGGCCTAACCCTAACATTGCTCCAGAGATTGGAAGACTTTTTCAACAGTAAAAGTAATTGTTTGAGACATAAAGTAAGACTAGATCACAAAAAGTAACTTTTAGTGTGATGTATATTTATGATTAAAATGTAATGTCACATACATAAAATTTCACATATGGAGAAAATATATATTTATGGCTAAATGTATTATGAAATATGTGGAATATAATATTAGCATAATGTGATTATAATGAGACATATAAATAAATAGACAAAAAGTCAAAAAGTATGAAATGAAAGTGAATATACACTACTACAGAAATGGCTTATAAAGTCACTTTTCAAGGTGTCGGTTGTATACATAAACGGACACCTAAACTCTACAGTGTCAGTTTATAACATAAACCGACATACAATCTGTGAAGGTCGACCAGACACGGGTACCGCTTTTATTAAGTGTCGGTTAATTAATAAAAAACCGACACCTAAAATCAACCGCCAAAACCAAAATTCCAGTGAAAAAATTACCTCCAAAATTTGACATATGTCGTCGGTTCATAAATAAATAACCGACGACTAAAGGGTATTCGCGAGATAGGAATAGTTGTCGGTTGTCCTTTAGTTAAAAACCGACGACTATAATCTAGTATAGGTGTCGATTTTTGGTATAGAACCGACACAGTTGGTTTATTTGTCGGTTTTTTAGAATAACCGACGCTTATTGTCAACTTAATAGCTCACCAGCGTGAGCTTCTCTTCCCCTTTCCCTTTTTCATTCTCGATTTCAGTTAGGTCCGGCGATTTCTTGCTCGCCCCCACCGGTCGTTGCTCCTCCGCCGCCGCTGTCGTGCTCCTGCTCCTGCCCTCGCCGCTGCTCCGTGCTCACCGGCGGCCGTGCTCCTACTCCTGCTCCTACCGTCTGTGCTCACCGGCGGCCGTCCGTGCTCCTGCTCCGCGCCCTCACCGCTGCTCCGCGCCCTCGCCGCTGCTCTGCGCCCTCGCCGCCGCTGCTTCGTGTCCTCACCGCCGCTGCTCCGTGTCCTCATCGGCGCTTCTCCTCTCTTTGCCGCCGCCTCCACCGGTGGCTGTTGTGCTCCGGCCGCTGCTCTCCTCTGCCCTCAAGGTATGCCCGCCTGCCCTGCCTTCTTCCTTCTTCCTCTGCTCCGGCGGCTGCTTGGGCGGTGCCAAGGCACGCCCAAGCAACTGCTGGGCGTTTTTTTTTAAAAGTTATTTACTTATTTGTATTTAGGGTTTAGGTACTGATTTTGTGCTTCTACTGAGTTGAATCCTCTATTGTCTATACAATACATGTAATTTTCCTAGTATCATGAAAGATTCTCAATCGTGTGTATCACATGGGATTCTTATCTCAACACAATGGACTGCAATATATGCATCTAATGCCTTAAATGGAAGACTCGAATGTTATAAAATCCCATTAAAGTAGGTAGAAACAACTTATATATATTCAGATCTTAATAATTCCATGAAGTGCACATTATCTTACTCAGGAAAAGTATGTGTATAATGTAGGATTAGTTCCATATAATGGTTCTATTTTAGTAAGCACCTAGAAACCCATCTAAGATTTACTCATTAGGAGTAAATCTTGAATAGTCCCCGGTTCGGGACTGTTATTGAACACCTAATCTCACTTAGGATGTAAGTGTATAATGTGTATTGGGTTTTCGAGAAAATTTCGGTAGCATTTCCTCGTTTGTTCTCTAAGTACATATGTAGACTTATTTTCAAGCTATCATGTCTACCACAATAAAGTTGGTTATGACAAGCAATAAAAGGTTAACTGATGTTATACAACTTTTTCTGAAAATATATAACATCGTTATATGTACTTACACTTTGTTAATACTAATATTATGCAGTCTCTGTCCACCCATAACAGTCACTATGAACTGGGCCTCTATGTCAATGTTAACGTTCCCTATTGAAGAACAATTGGACATCATCCTAGATGATCATTCCTTAAACCAATTGGTCATACCCAAACATTGGCGTTTTCTAAAAGGAAGACACTACATGCCTGGTAAAGTGACCCTAACTTTTGGCAATTATTCACATGTTATCGAGGTTGAGTATGATTTGGAGGGAAATCTTGTATCAAAATCCGGTTGGCGTGATTGGATTGGAGAGATGCATGTGGTCCGTTGCAACAGGCTTTTTCTCCATCCAGTTGGCCATAATTCCATCAAAGTT
This sequence comes from Alisma plantago-aquatica, assembly GCA_963693085.1. NCBI lineage: Eukaryota > Viridiplantae > Streptophyta > Magnoliopsida > Alismatales > Alismataceae > Alisma > Alisma plantago-aquatica. The sequence continues at coordinate 591,497,946 of OY856415.1, forward strand.
TGGATAACCAACAACAACTGTGAGACCCCCGATCATCTACTGCGGTATGAGTGCACGTCGTCGCATATCAGCTCGGACGAATCTGAATCTGAGGCCCCTGTCAGTTCAGATTCGTCTAAATACAGTGAGGAGCTTTGTGACATAGCTTCATCATCAAAAAGACCACGGTAAGTCCAATTAACAAATATAATTGTCAAGCAATCAATACTCATAGCTGCTTTCTATTCTGAACTTTAGGAGAAGATCACCACAATGATAAGTCCTCGAAGTTACTGATGTGGGACCATGTTGGTGTAGTATTTAGTTGTCTATCTATCTAGACTTGTCTGTATTAATAGTTTTTTTAATTATGCACATGTTTAGGGGTACACCAACCCCTTTGTTTAGTTACTTTTTAGGGGTACACCCCTGTGTGTGGATGTAAAAAGAGATTAATGAATGGAACTGAAAGTTGCTACATGAAAACCGTCCAACACATTATTTGTTGGCCTAGAAACCCGTCCAAGATTTACTCATTAGGAGTAAATCTTGGATAGTCCCCGGTTTGGGACTGTTTTTGAACACCTAATCTCGCTTAGGATGTTAGTGTATAATGTGTATTGGGTTTTCAAGAAAATTTCAGCAGCATTTCCCCGTTTGTTCTCTAAGTACATATGTACTTGGAGAACAGCGGGGAAATGCTGCCAAAATTTTCTTGAAAACCCAATACACATTATACACTTACTAGTGAGATTAGGTGTTCAAGAATAGATAGGTGGTACACATTTATTATATATAATAATGACATCACATGTATTTGTTAACCCTAGACCCTAATATTGTCCTAATATATACTTGTTTTCTCTTTGATCATAGAATGGATAGATCATGTGAAAAACCACTAGAGGGGGGTGAATAGGGTTTTTAAATTAATTTAACAATAATTTAACTCAAACAACCACAAATGAGAAATCAAGAAGGAGACAAGGGGTTTAGAGTGGTTCCAACCTTAGCAAATACTAAGGCTGTCAGTCCACTACCCGGTTGCTTACCCAACCGGGATTTTGAAAGTATTAATTTTATTACCTTCACAAGGAATTACAAAAAATACAATACTTTCTTACACCCCTTGAACAACCTTCACTTGAAGTAGATGCACCAACCCGAGGTAGCCTTCTTGAAGTAACTCCAAGCTCCCCCTTGAAGTAGCCTTCCTCTTTAGAAGTAACCTCCTGTTGCACCAGCCTTCTTGAAGTAGCTCAAGGTCCCCTTCTTCACCAAGAAGATCACCAACCTCTCCAATACGCAGCCTCCAACCTAGGAGTAGCAAGGAGAGTACAAACAATAATAGTGAACAAGAAAGGAAAATGGAAATTACAACTTATCCTTTGAAGCACAAGGCTTGATTTGCCTAGGTCAAGCGTGTAGATCTCCTAACCAATGTGTATGGAATTGTGATTGCTGTGGATAGGAGATGCTAGCCTATAGGACACGAAATTTGAGCTGAGAGAAGAAGTAGCCAGTTGTCAATATGCTCAATTGCTCACAAACAAGTTGCTCGATGTAAGTGTATGCTCAAAGATTTCTCAAGTGTAAAAACAAGTAAGTTTAGGTGTCCTAAGGCATGTCCTATTTATAGGAATGTCCTACAAGTGCTTAAGGACGTTCTAGACACTTTCTAGGGGTTTCTAAGTGCTTAACTAGCCGTTAGATATAAGTTAGTTGCTTTAACAACGACTAGTTAATTAATTCTGCAGTTGATGTCAGAGTCCATCTCGGTCGAGAAATGGTCGACCGAGACACCTACTCGGTCGAAGTTTTGTCGACCGACAGGCTCTCTGGATCAAGTGTTTTGCAACTTTTATCTCCAACTCCCAACTACCTTGTCAGCTGTGTCTAACGGCTACTTGGGTCTTTCTCGGTCGAGACGTTTGTCGACCGAGAGTGTCTCGGTCGAGGAGTTTGTCGACCAGGATAGACCCTGTTTCAATGTTTCAAATAAAGACATTAAGTGTGTGTATGAGTGTGCATATGTGACACTATTGAAGGGGATGACCTATCTAAATGTGGTGTTTAGCTAGGGAAGATCTAATGCTTGATTTACATGAAGTCTAAGTACTTGTACATTATATATTTGTACAAGTTTACAATTGATTACATTTCATGACATTTACAATCATTCAAGCATATAGATTCCCTAGTGCTTTGTCATTCACCTTATTCCTGCAACACTCAAGTAGCACGTTAGATCAACAAGAATGAAATGTTTGTCATTATCAAAACAAAGGAATTTACAGATGTCCATTTAGCCAACAATCTCCCCCTTTTTGAAGATGACAAACATTTCCTAAATATAAAATAAGAAAATATAAAACATGTGAGTTTCATACCTGAAGATTACCTTTGTAAATTTCTTCTCTTGTTTATAAAATGTGTGCTTATTATTCCCCATGAATTATGGAACATGAAATCCAATTCTTTAGGGAATATAGCAACTTTCAATGTAAAGCCAAGAGTTTGTTTATGAAACTCATTGATTGAGTTTTGCATTTATATTTATTTCTCCCCCTTTGTCATTTCAAAAAGATATCCATTTTTAAAAAGAAAAACTCCCCCTTAATTAGATGTCCCGTCAATTTCAAAAAAAATGTCCATTAAAAGCCAAAATGATGCAAATAAACGACATTGTTAAGAAGCACAAATATCAAAGAAAACATCTTCCAAAGGAGTGATAAGCAGTTGCTTCCTTATTTTGTTGAATTGGTCTAGTGGAAGCGGTTTTGTAAAAATATCAGCCAATTGATCTTCCGTATCAACATGATGAAGGAAAACATGATTCTTAGAAATATGATCCCTTAAAAAGTGATGACGGATTTCAATATGTTTAGCTCGGCTGTGTAAAATGGGATTGTGTGCTAAGTTTATAGCGCTTGTGTTGTCACAAAAGATAGGCGTAGATGAAAGAGTAAAACCATAATCGTTTAACATGATGATCTTCCGTATCAACATGATGAAGGGAAACATGATTCTTAGAAATATGATCCCTTAAAAAGTGATGACGGATTTCAATATGTTTAGCTCGGCTGTGTAAAATGGGATTTTGTGCTAAGTTTATAGCGCTTGTGTTGTCACAAAAGATAGGCGTAGATGAAAGAGTAAAACTTCGACCGAGTAGGTGTCTCGGTCGACCATTTCTCGACCGAGATGGACTCTGACAGCAACTGCAGAATTAATTAACTAGCCGTTGTTAAAGCAACTAACTTATATCTAACGGCTAGTTAAGCACTTAGAAACCCCTAGAAAGGGTCTTTCTCGGTCGACAAACTCCTCGACCGAGACACTCTCAGTCGACAAACTTCTCGACCGAGAAAGACCCAAGTAGACATTAGACACAGCTGACAAGGTAGTTGGCAGTTGGAGATAAACGTTGCAAAACACTTGATCCAGAGAGCCTGTCGGTTGACAAAACTTCGACCGAGTAGGTGTCTCGGTCGACCATTTCTCGACCGAGATGGACTCTAACAGCAACTGCAGAATTAATTAACTAGCCGTTGTTAAATCAACTAACTTATATCTAACGGCTAGTTAAGCACTTAGAAACCCCTAGAAAGTGTCTAGAACGTCCTTAAGCACTTTTAGGACATTCCTATAAATAGGACATGCCTTAGGACACCTAAACTTACTTGTTTTTACACTTGAGCAATCTTTGAGCATACACTTACATTGAGCAACCTGTTTGTGAGCAATTGAGCATATTGACAACTGGCTACTTCTTCTCTCAGCTCAAATTTCGTGTCCTATAGGCTAGCAACTTTCAATGTAAAATGTGTGCTTATAAAATGTGTGCTTATTATTCCCCATGAATTATGGAACATGAAATCCAATTCTTTAGGGAATATAGCAACTTTCAATGTAAAGCCAAGAGTTTGTTTATGAAACTCATTGATTGAGTTTTGCATTTATATTTATTTCTCCCCCTTTGTCATTTCAAAAAGATATCCATTTTTAAAAAGAAAAACTCCCCCTTAATTAGATGTCCCGTCAATTTCAAAAAAAATTCCATTAAAAGCCAAAATGATGCAAATAAATGACATTGTTAAGAAGCACAAATATCAAAGAAAACATCTTCCAAAGGAGTGATAAGCAGTTGCTTCCTTATTTTGTTGAATTGGTCTAGTGGAAGCGGTTTTGTAAAAATATCAGCCAATTGATCTTCCGTATCAACATGATGAAGGGAAACATGATTCTTAGAAATATGATCCCTTAAAAAGTGATGACAGATTTCAATATGTTTAGCTCGGCTGTGTAAAATAGGATTGTGTGCTAAGTTTATAGCGCTTGTGTTGTCACAAAAGATAGGCGTAGATGAAAGAGTAAAACCATAATCGTTTAACATGATGATCTTCCGTATCAACATGATGAAGGGAAACATGATTCTTAGAAATATGATCCCTTAAAAAGTGATGAAGGATTTCAATATGTTTAGCTCGGTTGTGTAAAATGGGATTGTGTGCTAAGTTTATAGCGCTTGTGTTGTCACAAAAGATAGGCGTAGATGAAAGAGTAAAACTTCGACCGAGTAGGTGTCTCGGTCGACCATTTCTCGACCGAGATGGACTCTGACAGCAACTACAGAATTAATTAACTAGCCGTTGTTAAAGCAACTAACTTATATCTAACGGCTAGTTAAGCACTTAGAAACCCCTAGAAAGTGTCTAGAACGTCCTTAAGCACTTGTAGGACATTCCTATAAATAGGACATGCCTTAGGACACCTAAACTTACTTGTTTTTACACTTGAGCAATAATTTAACTCAAAATGAAAAACCACTAGAGGGGGGTGTATAGGGTTTTTAAATTAATTTAACAATAATTTAACTCAAACAACCACAAATGAGAAATCAAGAAGGAGACAAGGGGTTTAGAGTGGTTCCAACCTTAGCAAATACTAAGGTTGTCAGTCCACTACCCGGTTGCTTACCCAACCGGGATTTTAAAAGTATAAATTTTATACCTTCACAAGGAATTACACAAAATACAATACTTTCTTACACCCCTTGAATAACCTTCACTTGAAGTAGATGCACCAACCCGAGGTAGCCTTCTTGAAGTAACTCCAAGCTCCCCCTTGAAGTAGCCTTCCTCTTTAGAAGTAACCTCCCGTTGCACCAGCCTTCTTGAAGTTGCTCATGGTCCCCTTCTTCACCAAGAAGATCACCAACCTCTCCAATCCGCAGCCTCCAACCTAGGAGTAGCAAGGAGAGTACAAACAATAATAGTGAACAAGAAAGGAAAATGGAAATTACAACTTATCCTTTGAAGCACAAGGCTTGATTTGCCTAGATCAAGCGTGTAGATCTCCTAACCAATGTGTATGGAATTGTGATTGCTGTGGATAGGAGATGCTAGCCTATAGGACACAAAATTTGATCTGAGAGAAGAAGTAGCCAGTTGTCAATATGCTCAATTGCTCACAAACAGGTTGCTCAATGTAAGTGTATGCTCAAAGATTGCTCAAGTGTAAAAACAAGTAAGTTTAGGTGTCCTAAGGCATGTCCTATTTATAGGAATGTCCTACAAGTGCTTAAGGACGTTCTAGACACTTTCTAGGGGTTTCTAAGTGCTTAACTAGACGTTAGATATAAGTTAGTTGCTTTAACAACGGCTAGTTAATTAATTCTGCAGTTGCTGTCAGAGTCCATCTCGGTCGAGAAATGGTCGACCGAGACACCTACTCGGTCGAAGTTTTGTCGACCGACAGGCTCTCTGGATCAAGTGTTTTGCAACGTTTATCTCCAACTGCCAACTACCTTGTCAGTTGTGTCTAACGGCTACTTGGGTCTTTCTCGATTGAGAAGTTTGTCAACCGAGAGTGTCTCGGTCGAGGAGTTTGTCGACCGAGAAAGACCATGTTTCAATGTTTCAAATAAAGACATTAAGTGTGTGTATGAGTGTGCATATGTGACACTATTGAAGGGGATGACCTATCTAAATGTGTTGTTTAGATAGGGAAGATCTAACGCTTGATTTACATGAAGTCTAAGTACTTGTACATTATATATTTGTACAAGTTTACAATTGATTACATTTCATGACATTTACAATCATTCAAGCATATAGATTCCCTAGTGCTTTGTCATTCACCTTATTCCTACAACACTCAAGTAGCACGTTAGATCAACAAGAATGAAATGTTTGTCATTATCAAAACAAAGGGATTTACAGATGTCCATTTAGCCAACAATCTCCCCCTTTTTGAAGATGACAAACATTTCTTAAATATAAAATAAGAAAATATAAAACATGTGAGTTTCATACCTGAAGATTACCTTTGTAAATTTCTTCTCTTGTTTATAAAATGTGTGCTTATTATTCCCCATGAATTATGGAACATGAAATCCAATTCTTTAGGGAATATAGCAACTTTCAATGTAAAGCCAAGAGTTTGTTTATGAAACTCATTGATTGAGTTTTGCATTTATATTTATTTCTCCCCCTTTGTCATTTCAAAAAGATATCCGTTTTTAAAAAGAAAAACTCCCCCTTAATTAGATGTCCCGTCAATTTCAAAAAAAATGTCCATTAAAAGCCAAAATGATGCAAATAAACGACATTGTTAAGAAGCACAAATATCAAAGAAAACATCTTCCAAAGGAGTGATAAGCAGTTGCTTCCTTATTTTGTTGAATTGGTCTAGTGGAAGTGGTTTTGTAAAAATATCAGCCAATTGATCTTCCATATCAACATGATGAAGGGAAACATGATTCTTAGAAATATGATCCCTTAAAAAGTGATGACGAATTTCAATATGTTTAGCTCGGCTGTGTAAAATGGGATTGTGTGCTAAGTTTATAGCGCTTGTGTTGTCACAAAAGATAGGCGTAGATGAAAGAGTAAAACCATAATCATTTAACACTTGTTGCATATAAAGCACTTGAGCACAACAAGATCCGGCTGCCATATATTCAGCTTCAGTTGTAGAGAGGGCAACCGTGTTTTGTTTCTTGCTAAACCAAGATATTAAAGCTCTCCCTAACAAGAAACAACCACCACTAGTGCTCTTGCGATCAAGTCGACAACCAACATAATCAGCATCAGTATAAGCTTTAAAATCCAAGGATTGTCCTTTTGGATACCATAAACCAAAACATGTAGTGCCGGCTAAGTATCGAAGAATTTGTTTAACTGCTTGAAAATGAGAGTGCATGGGTTGCGATTGAAATCGAGCACAAAGACCAACGGAAAACATGATGTCCGGTCTAGAAGCAGTTAAGTAAAGCAAACTACCAATCATGGCTCGATATAAGGAATCATCAATAGGTTCCCCATTTTCATCCTTATCAATCTTGATAGAAGTGGCCATAGGAGTAGTAGCATGTTTGCACTGATCCATCCCAAAACGTTTTAAGAGTTCTTTAGTATACTTTTCTTGGCTTATAAAGATTCCGGCAGGGGTTTGTTTAATTTGGAAACCAAGAAAGAAAGTTAGTTCACCCATGAGGCTCATTTCAAATTCTTTTTGCATAATGTCACTGAATTGTGTGCACAGCGATTCATTAGAAGCTCCAAAAATAATGTCATAAACATATATTTAAACAACTAGAAAATCAGATGTATATGTTTTGAAAAATAAAGTAGAATCTAAATTTCCAATAGAAAAACCATTATCAAAAAGATATGTCTTGAGCCTTTCATACCAGTTTCTAGGAGCTTGTTTTAAACCATAAAGTGCTTTCTTAAGTTTATACACATAGTCACCTTTTTCTGGTATTTCAAAACCAGGTGGTTGGGCAACATATACTTCTTCTTGAATGATTCCGTTTAGAAATGCACTTTTTACATCCATTTGGTAAAGTTTGATGTTTTTATGTGCAGCAATAGCTAGTAACATTCTAATAACTTCAAGTCTAGCTACTGGTGCATACGTTTCATCAAAATCTATTCCTTCTTGTTGATTATATCCTTGTGCTACTAACCGAGCTTTATTCCTTATTACTTCTCCTACCTCATTTAGCTTATTCCTAAAAAGCCATTTAGTTCCAATGATGGTTTTATCTTGTGGTTTAGGAACTAAATCCCATACATCATTTTTAGTAAATTGGATTAATTCTTCTTGCATTGCTATTATCCAATAGCCATCTTAAAGAGCTTCAGATATCTTCTTAGGTTCAATAATAGAAACAAAAGCCATGTTTGCAACATCCTTAAAGGAAGACTGAGTTTTTACTTTATCATTTGGATTTCCAATAATTAATTCTTGAGGATGATCCTTAATAAGTCTATGTATAGGTTGTGTTTTAGCTTGGTTATTGTTGGTAGTATCTTTCTCACTATCATTTGGTATGTTTAAGTTTTCGAAGTGATTAGTGAGATCAATTATTTCAAAATTTTCTGATTTGGACTCTTCATGAAAAGAAACATGAATAGATTCCTCAACTTTTCTAGAGATAGTGTTGTAGACTCTAAATGCTTTGCTAGAGGTAGAATATCCCAAAAAGAATGCTTTATGTGATTTAGAATCAAACTTATCTCTATCATCTTTGGTATTTAAAATATAGCATGTGGATCCAAAGGTATGAAAATAGTCAACTCTAGGTTTCTTAGAATGTATTATTTCATATGGAGTTTTCTTCAAATGGGAGTGAACAGTTACTCTATTTAACACATAGCATGCGGTGTTTACAGCTTCAGCCCAAAAGGTTTTGGGTGTGTTATGTTCGAGCATCATAGTTCTAGCCATTTCTTGTAATGATCGATTTTTCCTTTCAACTATGCCATTTTTTTGTGGAGTGCGTGGAGCAAAAAAATTGTGAGTGTACCCATGAGATGTGCAAAATTCTTCAAATACATGATTTTCAAATTCTCCACCATGATCACTTCTAATGGTACATATTTTGCTTTGTAATAGATTTTCAATCTTGGAACAAAATTTTATAAAAACATGAATAGTATCATCTTTGGTTGCAAGAAATTGTACCCATGTATATCTACCATAATCATCAACAATAGCAAAACAATATCTTTTGCCACCAATAGATTGTGTCCTCATGGGTCCAAATAAATCCATATGAATTAATTCTAAAGATCAACTGGTGCTAAGTACATGTTTAGGTTTAAAAGATGTTTTTGTTTGCTTTCCCAAAGTACATGGTTTACAGTTTTCAACTTGATCAAAGGATAAAGTAGGCAAACCACGAACAAGATCATATTTTACTAGTTTTTTGATAACATGTGAACTAGCATGTCCTAGCTTTTTATGCCATAGTTGTAAAGTATTTTCATTTGCAAGAAAGCATTTTCCTACTACAGATTTCATAGAGTTAGGTCTAAGAATATAAAGATTTCCAACTCTTTTTCCTTCATAGACAACATTTGTAGTGTTTTCTATTAATAATTTGCAGCAGTTTTTGTTAAATAGAACATCATATCCACTGTCACATAATTGACTAACACTTATCAAATTATGGTGCAAACCATCAACGAGTAGAACATTTTTTATTTCGAGGTTTGTACCAATATTACCTATTCCAACGATTTTACCTTTACCATTGTCTCCAAAGGTGACTGTTCCACTTTTTTTTCTTCAAAAGTTTGAAATGCATCCTTGTTCCCGGTCATATGTTTGGAACATCCACTGTCAACCACCCAATCCTGCATTAAAATGTAGGTTTTGGTACCCATGTGATGGTCCGGTATGGTTAGAAGCATTTAATTACAGACTGAATAAAAAATCTGACTCAGAACTTCAGTCGGTCGAAAACTGTTCGACCGACATCTCTCTCGGTCGGCTAATCATCAACCGAGAAAGTTGTTGTTTTGTTGTTGTAGATTTAATTTGTTACAGGCGTCTGGTCGGTCGACAAAAGTTCGACTGATTTTATGTTCGGTCGACAATACTTCGACCGATCAAGTTTCTGTTTTAGTACAATATTTCAAAAAATTACCATAATGGATGAAACCTTTTATTAAGTTGAAATAAGACAATATAATTTGCAAAAATAAGCATTTGATCATATCTCAACTGTATTTTATTTGTCTCTACTAAGTTTGGGGTTTTGGGACCCAAACTAAGTCTGAATCCTTGGTCTTGTAAGGACATGAAAATGAATAATGTCCAAGACGTAGACAAAAATGACAAGTAATAGAATCAACTTCATTTCTTTTTCTAGGAATTGTATTCTTAGGTACAAACATAATCTTAGATGTTGTAATTCTTCTGGGTTGATTTTTCTTTGGAGCATATCCCAAACCTTTTCTTCCATTGAAACTAGAGGAGATTTTCAGAATGTTATCAAGGATATCTTTGCTTCTTAAATCATGTAGGTTTCTTTGTAGCTTACCAATGTCATCCATCTTCTTGTGTAAATCTTTTCTTGCTTGATCTAAATCAGATAATAGGGAGTCTCTTTCTTTTACAACATTGTCATAGTCTAGATGGTTACACAGAATTGGTTGAGTCTGAAAATCATTTAGTTTAGCTAACAATTCAGTCTTTTCTTGAGAGAGAAGATCAACATTTGTTTCTAGAGTGAGTAGCTTTCTAGTGCAGTCATTTAAAGATGTTTTTAAAGACAGATTCTCAAGATCAATGTTGTTCTTTTCAGAAGAGAGATCATTTAATTTAGCATATAGCTCATCATTTGTTTTGATAACCTTCTTTAGTTTCTTCTTGACATCAACATACTTATCATGAGTTTCTTGTATACTAGTAATTAACTCTTCTTTAGGAAGATCAAAAAGGTTTACCTCTTGAGAGTCTTCATCATCTTCTCTTACCATTAGTCATTCCACCTTTTCTTCTCCACTTTCACTTTCACTTGACTCGTCCCATGCAGCTTTATAGGCTTTTTCTCCTTTCTTCTTGTGTGAGCTTTTCTTTCCTTTCTTTGCTTTAGGACATTCATTTTTTAGATGTCATTTCTTTCCACACTCAAAGCACCTAGGAGGGGAAGAAAAACTAGAAATTTTGTTAGACTTAAATCTTTTATATTTCTTACCATTGACGATCAAGGCTTCTTCCCCTTCTTCTTCACTTGACTCCTCACTTTCTAGTGTGATGATCTTTGAAGCTTTTAGAGCCACATCCTTCTTCTTTCCTTGTTGAAGTTCACATTCTCTTCTTTCTTCCTCTTCTAGGGTTGCTTCATGAGCTTCTAGATTGCCAATGAGTTGCTCCATTTTCAGTTGAGTGAGGTCATTAGCTTCTTCAATGGCTGTCACCTTAGGCTTGTATTTAGGAGGAAGTGATCGAAGGATTTTTGATACCTGATCTTCTTCAAGAACAGTTTTTCCTAGGGCATTTAAACCATTAACAATAGAAGAGAATTTTGCAAACATTTCACTAATAGATTCATTTGGATCCATACGGAAGTGTTCAAACTTTTGTTTAAGCATACTAATCTTAGAATTCTTGACTTGAACCGTACCTTCATAAGTTATGGACAATCTATGCCAAATGTCATAGGATGTGTCACAGTTTGATATTATATTAAATTCTCCTACTGAAATTGAACAATATAAAATGCTTACAGCTTTGGCATTCATTTGAGCCAACTTTACCGTATTTGCATCCCACTCTGCATATTGTGTTTGAGGAAGCTCGTATGGGGTTGACACGATCCTCCATAAGTCTCAATTGATGCCTTGGAAGTAGAAATGCATCCTTCTCTTCCAATATGTGTAGTTTGTTCCATCAAACGCTGGAGGTCTAGCAACAAGTGTTCCTTCAAGGTTAAGGTTGTTAAGCACCCCGTCACCCATTCTTCAAGACCTTGTTAAGGTTCCTTGAAGCCTTCTCTGATACCAAATGAAAAACCACTAGAGGGGGGTGAATAGGGTTTTTAAATTAATTTAACAATAATTTAACTCAAACAACCACAAATGAGAAATCAAGAAGGAGACAAGGGGTTTAGAGTGGTTCCAACCTTAGCAAATACTAAGGTTGTCAGTCCACTACCCGGTTGCTTACCCAACCGGGATTTTGAAAGTATTAATTTTATTACCTTCACAAGGAATTACAAAAAATACAATACTTTCTTACACCCCTTGAACAGCCTTCACTTGAAGTAGATGCACCAACCAGAGGTAGCCTTCTTGAAGTAACTCCAAGCTCCCCCTTGAAGTAGCCTTCCTCTTTAGAAGTAACCTCCCGTTGTACCAGCCTTCTTGAAGTAGTTCAAGGTCCCCTTCTTCACCAAGAAGATCACCAACCTCTCCAATCTGCAGCCTCCAACCTAGGAGTAGCAAGGAGAGTACAAACAATAATAGTGAACAAGAAAGGAAAATGGAAATTACAACTTATCCTTTGAAGCACAAGGCTTGATTTTCCTAGATCAAGCGTGTAGATCTCCTAACCAATGTGTATGGAATTGTGATTGCTATGGATAGGAGATGCTAGCCTATAGGACATGAAATTTGAGCTGAGAGAAGAAGTAGCCAGTTGTCAATATGCTCAATTGCTCACAAACAGGTTGCTCAATGTAAGTGTATGCTCAAAGATTGCTCAAGTGTAAAAACAAGTAAGTTTAGGTGTCCTAAGGCATGTCCTATTTATAGGAATGTCCTACAAGTTCTTAAGGACATTCTAGACACTTTCTAGGGGTTTCTAAGTGCTTAACTAGCCGTTAGATATAAGTTAGTTGCTTTAACAACGGCTAGTTAATTAATTCTGCAGTTGCTGTCAGAGTCCATCTCGGTCGAGAAATGGTCGACCGAGACACCTACTCGGTCGAAGTTTTGTCGACCAACAAGCTCTCTGGATCAAGTGTTTTGCAACGTTTATCTCCAACTGCCAACTACCTTGTCAGCTATGTCTAACGGCTACTTGGGTCTTTCTCGGTCGAGAAGTTTGTCGACCGAGAGTGTCTCGGTCGAGGAGTTTGTCGACCGAGATAGACCCTGTTTCAATGTTTCAAATAAAGACATTAAGTGTGTGTATGAGTGTGCATATGTGACACTATTGAAGGGGATGACCTATCTAAATGTGGTGTTTAGCTGGGGAAGATCTAATGCTTCATTTACATGAAGTCTAAGTACTTGTACATTATATATTTGTACAAGTTTACAATTTATTTCATTTCATGACATTTACAATCATTCAAGCATATAGATTCCCTAGTGCTTTGCCATTCACCTTATTCCTGCAACACTCAAGTAGCACGTTAGATCAACAAGAATGAAATGTTTGTCATTATCAAAACAAAGGGATTTACAGATGTCCATTTAGCCAACAATCTCCCCCTTTTGAAGATGACAAACATTTCCTAAATATAAAATAAGAAATTATAAAACATGTGAGTTTCATACCTGAAGATTACCTTTGTAAATTTCATTGTTGATATCGGGCCCTAAACAACCTGGAAATGACATCGATGTTTATCTTGAACCTCTGATTGATGACTTAAAGAAACTCTGGGGTGAAGGTGTGATGACCTATGATGCTTCACGAAGAGAGACATTTTGTTTGCATGCTATGTTGTTTTGCACTATTAATGACTTTCCAGCATATGGGAATTTGTCTGGATATAGTGTCAAAGGAGCTAAAGCGTGTCCTATATGTGAAGAGAACACTGATTCAACAAGACTAAAGCATGGCGGTAAGAATGTATATCTCGGTCATCGAAGGTTTCTTCTAAAATTCCATCCATATCGTAGGAAGCGCAAAGCATTCAATGGATTGAATGAGGAACGCAGTGCACCTAAACCTATACCAGGGGAGGTTGTTTATAAAAGAGTAAAAGACTTTGTCAATGAATTTGGTAAGAGATCACAATGTACTACACGGAGTGACAATTCTTCATTCAAGAAGAAGTCAATATTTTGGGATCTTCCTTATTGGAGTTCTTTGACAGTCAGACATTGTATCGATGTAATGCACGTTGAGAAAAACGTCTGTGATAGCATGATTGGTACTCTGTTAAATATACCAGGTAAGACTAAAGATGGGATAAAATCCAGACTGGACCTACGTGAAATGGGAATAAGGTCAGAATAAACAGAATTACATGAAATGGGTAATAAAAGAACATACTTACCTCCCGCTTGTTACACGTTGTCTAGAAAGGAGAAGAAAGCTTTTTGTGAATGCTTGGTAAATGTTAAGGTGCCACATGGTTACTCATCCAACATCCATAGATTGGTATCAACGAAAGATCTGAAGTTGATAGGTCTTAAATCTCATGATTGTCACACTCTAATGCAACAAATATTGCCCGTGGCAATTCGATCTATATTTCCGAAGCATGTAAGGTTTGCAATCACCAGACTTTGTTTCTTTTTCAACACTCTGCAGCAAAGTTATTGACCCTGAGACTCTCGATAATTTGCAAAGAGAAGTGGTTGTTACCCTATGTCAGTTTGAGATGTATTTCCCTCCTTCGTTATTTGATATCATGGTACATCTTGTTGTCCATTTGACTAGGGAAGTGAAAATCTTGGGACCGGTTTTCTTGCATTGGATGTATCCCTTTGAATGATACATGAGCATTTTTAAAGGTGATGTTCGAAACCGTTATCGGCCTGAAGGGAGTATTATTGAAGGTTATGTGGCGAGAGAGGTTATGGATTTCTGCAATGACTTTCTCAGTGGTAATGACACTCTTGATAATGACAAGAATATTGACAAGCTATTTGGCAAAGGAATTTTGGGATCACGTGTGAAAATAATCAGTCGTGAGCAGTTGGAACAAGGTCATTTGTATATTTTACACAACATGGACGAAGTGAACGTTTATATAGAGGAACATACCAATTTCATCAAAATACAATATCCTCGAGCCAATACAATGTGGCTTGCTAGAGAGCATAACAAGACTTTTATTAAGTGGTTTGAAGATAAAGTCTTACATCAACTATCTCAAACACCAGATGATATTACTGAAACTATCAAATGCCTCGCCTTTAAACCAAAGTTGACTGTTATGTCTTATGAAGGGTATGACATTAATGGATTCACATATTACACAAAGTGCCAAGATGATAAGAGTGTCGTCCAAAACAGTGGGGTCACCCTTCAAGCATCGACTATGTTTTTTGCAAGTGCAAAGGATAAGAGTCCACGTGAAGCTAAAATGTCATATTACGGTGTCATTGAAGAGATATGGGAATTTGACTACATAGATTTCAAAATTCCGCTCTTCAAATGTAATTGGGTTGATAACACCAAAGGAGTTATAGTGGATGAATTGGGTTTCACTTTAGTGAACTTTGAAAAGATTGGCGAGAAGGCTGAACCATTCATATTGGCATAACAGGCGAAACAAGTATTTTATATCGATGATCCTGCAAATGATAAATGATCGGTTGTTCTTCATGGTAAAAGACAGTTCATTGAAGATCCTATAGATGAAGAAGAGTACTATGATAAATATGATGACTCCAGTCCATTCTCAGTTGGGTTGCCAGCTCCACAAAATATTGAAGCTAATGATGACTTATATGTGCGCGGAGATCACAATGAAGGATTGTTAATTGATAAAAGATCACAATTTTAGAGGCATGCATGTTTATATTTTTTATTGAAGCTAAATGTTTACTTTTTTAATATCAATATCATTTTCTGATTTGATGTTTCATTATCTTCTAGTTAATACAAATGCTAAACATTGTGGGAGGGTGCTAAAGAACTATAGGACCAATCTCACCCGAGATTACATACGCGATGATGAGAATAGGTTCTTGATTGATTCCAATTCTAGACATTGATCAGTATTTCACTAACTCTACACTAATAATTTTTGTTTGTATTCTCTTTGAAAAATAAATATAGGAAGAAGGAAGCCACACAGCAATGGAACTACTTGGACCCCAAAGACTGGGAGGAGTTTGTTACCCAAAGAAAAAACATATTAATTCAAGGTATTAAGCGCCACTCCCAATTTAATTAATATATGTTTTTATGTATTCACCTATTCAAGATTAACCTTTATTGTTACTAACCAAATCAATGTGTTAACTAACTAGGCTATCAGCGATGCTCAACGATAACTACATGTTACGACCACACAATGGGTCCAAGAGGATATGCAGGCGTTCGCCAAAGGTTATATAGATATATAGGCAGCAAGCCATGAAACAGCAAAAGAAGCCCCAATGAAGAGAAGCAGGATATAGATATAATACATAAAGTGCAGCACACACAAGTGCTTCATATTCATATAACAACATGACAGACTAACACATATATAGTGCATAACAACAGCAGCTCGGAATTTACATACAACACTAGCTTAGTACATATATAGTGGGACTAAGGTGACGATCCCACCTGCTAAAACAGGTTACCGACAACTACATGTTACGACTGGGAGGTCGTGATTCAGCAACCGTATGCATTAGCAGGTGTCTCTAATTACTGCTTGCCATTGGTTGCCTCACCGTCCCTCTGTCGACCGGTATCGTACAAATGCTTTCTGCACACACACTTTGTGCTTCCTTCGTTCTTCTCCAGCTCCTCTCCCTGCCGGATCAGCTCCACCACCGGTATTATCTCATTCGCCGAGTGGCTCATGTACCTTCCAATCAGGAATTCAAGGAGCAGCACGCGGAGCATGCACTGATACACATATCACATTTTGTGAAAGTACTTGGATGACAAATTCGAGTAATCATGTGTGGCCCAGGCGCACGGTAAGCACATGTTATTGCGGATGGTGTACTTAGAGAACGAGGATGTAAAGCTACTCTTCGGGTGGAGATAAACTATGGGAGCCGGAGGTCGGACACACGAGCATTACAGGACATGGGAGTTGGGCTGTTGGCGCTCCAGTATGGCATGTCCAATTCCAATCGTCATACTTTGAAGCATGGCCGATATCCCGTCCCCTAACAATATTCAATATGGGACAATCACTGGAAAGTCAAACAATTTTTCAGGCCTCATAACATTGCTATTATTTACCACGCTTTTGGGTTCTCTTGTAATGGATGATTTCTTGACCCTTTTTAGTTCCTAACCGTAACCAACTAATTGAAATTTTTTCAAGGTGTCTCTTCGCGCATGGCTTGTTTGGAAAAATGTCGATAGACAATGGTAATATGCTGCGTGTTTTATTTCATTGTTAATTTCATGGCCAACGTCCGAACTAATACATCAGGTAGTAGTACTAAGATGTGAAAGAGAGACAATGAGAGGCATCCTAGTCGACATAAAAAGGTTGGAATCAATGTTCATCGCAGAAGAAGAAAAAATTAAAAATAAAAATATAGGTTTAACAGAAAGTAACAAATTGGTATAGAAATTAAAGATTTGGTCCCAAAAGTAATTATTCATTACAAAAAGTGAAAGTAGTAATCAAAAGTAACGAATCGATTATTAAAAGTAATAAAAATTACAGGTTAAAAAGGAAAGCTTGGTGTGTTTCTGCTAATGGTGTTACACAGTACTCAATTGGAATTTGAATAAATGCAACCCCATGAACAGAAACACAAGGTGGATTAAACCTTTGAATTTATAATGGACCTAACTTAACACACTCACGTAAACCAAAACACTACACCCGCAAGCGTATGGGGTCGTGTCTGTTGGTATGTATGCCCTGAGAGCCAATCATGGGGTGATTGATGGGATACATTAAGATTGATCTGATAAACATCAAAGGCAAGCTTCCAATTCTTTCTGGTTCAGTCATATGAGATAGTGATAGAATAGATTGAATGTCTAGAGAATGACAGTACACAATGACGTATGCTTTAAGGTTGAGGACCTGAATGATGAGATCATACGGATGGATGCTAAGAGTTTGTACATTCTTATTATGTCCCTAGTTGGATGTCATTGTGAAAGGTAGATAGACAACAATGACACACAAGACTAGATTGTGGTGTTGGTTGATGACAGAATCTCATTAGTCATGATATGGAGATATCAAACCAAACACATAGGTACTTGTTAGAGAACAAGTGTACCGGATAGACCCACTGTGAGTTTGACACATGGAACCATGACATGGTAGTCACAGTCAATTCTCACAGTGATGGTGGTGAGTGTGATTCTTTGACCTGAAATCACTACACTCAACACATGTCGTTGGGTACACTTTGACATCATCAGATGCAGTCTTGAAACATGGGTTGTTATAAAGGTGATGATTGGGTGGCTTTGACACATGGGGCTTTTGAGGGGTGAGTGATAGATATGGGATTTGTCCCTCCTTAGGGAGTTTGATATCCAGGGCCACTTGATGAGTAGGATTGAGATAGGTGTGTGCATGCATATGTGAATCAGTATGTGATATTGATGTCATGCATATATCCTCCAGTCTACTCTGAGATCAAGAAAGTGAATGAACGTTGATAGGATGATTGTTACATGCCTTGAGTTCATTCAGAATATCAGTGACGAAGGAATTATACATTTGTTGTAACACCATTCACGAATTGTAGGATTGAAAGTTGTTCTCTAACTTTCCTTTTCACTTGGGTAGCATTGATGTGCGACTAGGCACCACTCTTTTCTTGTGAAGTCATAAGTGTTATGGACTTTCACTGCCAACGTGAAATGGGCCTGCAGGGTCACACACATAGGATTTAACTTGGAAGAGGAGTTTATCCACAAATGATGTTTAGATTAATTGCTAAAGGAGTTTAGTAGTTCAATTAAACACTCAATCAATTGATAGCTCAGTATCATAGTGTTCAAGGTGTTGGACCAATTGATTAGAGTATCAGATTGATTGAAACTACAATTGACTGATTTTGCATAGTCTGCACTCCCAACCGATCGGCTCATATGATGAACCGATCATCTTAGCTTGGTGAGTCGATCGGCTCAGAATAGAATGAACTGACCGGTTCAAAGGTTGAACCAATCGACTCAACTGGTCCAAACGAGCGAGTTGGGAAAGTCAGGTTGGTGAGAAATTTCTCTTCGTTTCACTTATCCAATTTGATTGGAACAAGGATTGGTATTTGGATCAATTTGAAACAAAAGAGGAAAAGTCAATCGGGAACTGACCAGGGCAGTGAACCAACCGGTTCAGAAGTGAACCGATCGGCTCAGTTGTCCCAATCGACCGGTTCAGGTGTGAACTGATCGGCTCAGGTCCCCAACTGATCGGTTCATGCTTGTAACAATCGGTTCAGCTGGCGCAGTTGCTTGTTTTGTGGAAATTCCAGACCTTTCTACTCTTTCTTTAGTCCCTCATTGCCCGGGGTAGAGAACCATGTCCCATGACCCTCGTATATATAGGGGTATTAGGGGCCTCTCAAGTACAACTCAGAACACCAGTTGCTCTGTAAAGTTTTTGTTCTCTCTGGTTGTGGTAACTAGGAGAGCCCGAGCA
Source organism: Alisma plantago-aquatica (assembly GCA_963693085.1). Classification (NCBI taxonomy): domain Eukaryota; kingdom Viridiplantae; phylum Streptophyta; class Magnoliopsida; order Alismatales; family Alismataceae; genus Alisma; species Alisma plantago-aquatica. The sequence continues at coordinate 591,517,204 of OY856415.1, forward strand.
AGTGCTACCCGACAAGGGAGGAACAGCAAGAGAAAGACAACTATAGAAAGGCGATTGGTGGTAGGAGAGTGTGTCGGTGACTAGTATGCCAAGAGGATGGTACGACTCCTTTCAGTGCCTTGTGCGACAAGGCGATCAGAGTTTTAGGTGGTCTGTGTGGACTACTACAGAGGCGGGAGACTTCTTTTGCTCAGAGGACACCTGTCAATCCCGACAGTCCCGGTGAGACCAAGAGCTGCACAAACACCATCCAAGACCAGAGGTGAAGACTGCACTAGCTGTGAGCGAATGTCGCCAAGCAAGCCTCAGGACAAGGTACGCCTCTACAAATCATCCTTCCTACTATATAGATGTTGACACGATTCCTTTATACTAGGTTCGAGGAATTTTTTTTGTTTCCGCTGCCTACTCTGATTCCCCTAAAATCCAACAGTGGTATCAGAGCCACGTCAACTGCTCTATACTATAGGATTATCGATGTGATCAATTTTGGTTTGTCGCCTTTATTTATTACATACGATGCGAATAAAATTGACTTTATGCATGTCCAATCCTAAATCCACAAATCCCAATATACATATATGATATGTAATATGAATGAACTCGATACGTGTCACCCTTAAATGAGTTTTGTGGTGGATGTATAGTGTGGTTATGGCCAATAAACCCTATGTTTGTGTATGATTGAATGTGGTTGGTTGCATCTCGGTCTGCGCACCGATTCTCTATCTCTTATTCCTGATGTAACTAGAGATAACTCGAGATTTCTTTCCTACCTTTGTTCCCCCCGAATGTAACTCGGGGTTTCTCATATAAAATGTAAATAGGATAGAACTTTTATTTCTTATTATGTCAAAGAACAGCAAACAACCTGATGACAACTGAGACGATCGGTTCAAGGTGTGAACCGATCGGTTGGCATTCTAGATGACCGGTTCACAGAGCGAGATGAGCGGGTGGCGGCCATGAGGAGATGCACGACGACCAGACAAACTGATCGGTTGGAGGAGCCCATCGATCGGCTAGTGGCACCCAAACGACCGGCCTGATGGCGAGCCGATCAATCATGGAGATGAGTTTAGCAAACCCAGAACAGCAAAGCATAGAGTTCATCTTGTACAGGTTGCATGTGATGTAGACCTAGATGATCGTGATTCCTCTTGGCTTGAGGAATCACATTAGGATGGATATAATCATCACTTTTATCATTTCACATGTTTTCTGTGGGATATAGCATGTATATGATACGTACTATATATTGTGGTGATGGGATATGTATACGTACCTATAAAAATCAAATCCCTCAATAAATATTAAAGTTTTAGATGCCTTCCAAATGCAACACATGTGAAAAGCTTGATCGGCCAAGTGTGGGCACGCCCTAGCGTGGTGCACCGTCTATCTCGTGGAAGCGTGAAGGATGGATATGTGGGTCTGCCCTAGCAGGGTGCATATTCATCATGTTGGCTTTGGGTCAGACTTAACAAGGTGACCTAGATACAATCTAGCACATTGAGGCATAGAGGTGATCATAGCAAGGAGTTGCATATGACATCTTTCAAGAGTTGCATATGATACAATTGGCAAGAGTTGCCTACCTAGAAGATCTAAGTTGTGGGTGACAGTCCTAGCTGATCCATGACTTAGAGGATTTCAGGATCTTTCCCACTAGAAGGTTGTACGCTGCAATCTTCCGAATTGATGGTGAGAGCTATCAATTTGAACAAAAACAGTGGGAGTGATAATTAATTAAAGTCCTAATTATATAGTAAAACTTTTCAAATCAATCAAATAAGTCAAAAATGAGTTTTTGGACTAAATTGCATATATTTCCTTTTTGTACAATAAATGGCTAATCAACAATAATCACTTTATTTGAAATCGGTATTTGATACCAACAAATTAAATGGGAATAATTTCCACGACTGGTTAGGACGTTGAGAAGTGTTCTCAATCAAAGAGCGAAAGCTCTAAGTCCTAGTTATACCAAAACCAGATGAACTCGATCCCACCACACCGATGGATGAAAGTATGCTTATGGAACCATACTGAGGATGAAATTTGATGTGGAGTGCTTAATGTTGTGTTCTCTGAACTATGAGTTGCAGAGACAACATGAGACATATGATGTCTCCAAGACACTGTCCTAGTATGTCACGACAGAAGGAGATCCAGTAAGGTATTCACACACTCAATGTGATTGGGTATGTGGAAATACCTGACTAAGAAGGATTCCCTCTGAGCCAAGAGTTGGCTATTGGTATGATACTGCAAATGTTATGAGAATCATATAGTTCATGATGAACTATGACATGAACAACTTTGACAAGCATTGACAGAGTTGTTAGACATGTTGAGGATGGTAGAGGAAATTATGAAGAAAGACAAACCCTAATGTTTGATGTGATCAATGAAGGGTAAGTCTTAAAGGCAATGATAAGGGAAAATCAAAGAAGCATTCTGATGCTAGCCAGTAGTCCAAGTCGTCTTCAGCCTCAAAGAACATGAGAAGGTGAATGAGGGAATTTCCCTCTATATCTGGAAGAACAAAAGAAGAAGAAGGAGGGGATGGATATCTCCACCTAAGGTATCATGAAATGAACCGCTTCTGAGGTATATGATACCAAGATGGAGATCTGACATATATGATATGTAAGATCTACAAAGAAGTGATGGCCTTTACGAAAGGACCAAGATACAAGTACCCATCATTGGAGCAAGTGTTGCTGCCATAGATAGGAGTATCTTTCAGATTTATTTCAGCCTAAAGAGCACAAAATAGAGTTGAGAATTGTTGCTATAGAAATACTTTATTGTTGCATCTTGTAGTGACAAGATGACTATCAATATAGTTGGTGTTTCAAAGATATGAACTTTGTGGCAATGCCTTGTTTATCTTGTGGTACTTGGTATGCATAAGATAAAATGATATCTAAAAGTTATTGATAACTCAAATAACGAATTAGCATCATCATGAGAAATTCATTTCTAGTTTCCATATGATGGATAAATCTAGACTCTTTTGGTTAGAGAACCAGTAAGAGACATGAATCTCTTGAACATGATAAATCAATCTTCACTAGTGGTAGTGGGAGAATGATTATCCTATTAGGTATAATACATGTGATGTATTTACATACCTATTGGAGCAAATGCTTATACTTCAAACGGTGTTTAGAGAAATACCAATATGAATATCTTGAAGTGTTCAAGAATATCATAGATGAAGTACGAATTTGGTAAAGTGTTAATTCTTGATGAGATCAATGAATGAAATACTTGAACCAAATGTTTGAGATCCTTATGAGTGATTATGATAGTGTATCATAGTGAGCTTGTGATTAAGGCATGGTGATGTCTAAATCAAAAGGAGTCATACTCTAAGGAGTTAGAGGATGATTATAAAATAACTAAGTTCTTCTTAAATAAAGAATACCCTACACTAATAAAGGATATTAAGAATCACAAAGTATTGTGAGTTCTCAAATTCCTTAACAGATACACCTCAAATATCTATATGATGAGTTGGTCATATGATGAGTCAACAATATAGATGATATTGAGGAACCAGATTTTGAGTTATGGTTTATGACCATTACATCCTAAATGACTTCCATGTGAACCATAAGGTATGACCCTGATGGTAGAACCCATTGGGATGAAATCCATAAGTGTGAATGAGTCTTAAGTGTTAAGACACATGGATGATGTTTTGATAAGGATGATGCTTGTTGATTGCAACTTAATGACTAAGAGATTTGGCATATGGATACTAAAACTGCATTCCTATGAGGAATAAAACAATTATGTGTATGTGACACAACCTATAAGGTTTATGAATCCATTAATGCAAATAAAGTCCATAAGTTACAATGGACTAATCAATGTTATTGATTGAGTACAAGCAACTCAGAGCTGGGATCTTTACTTTGATAATATAGTCAAAGGGTTTGACTGATATGACAAAGATAAAGAAGGGATCTGTGATTTAGTGGGAGCGTATTTGCATTCCACATGTCGATGAGGAATGAGATGTTCCAGAATGGAATCATTTGTGGAAATTACCTTTAAGGAAGATAGAGACGTTTCCTATGTGATAGGAATAGAGATCTATAGAGACAGTTCTCGAAAACCTCTTGACCTGAAAAGAGATAGCATACATTAGCAATCTATACTGAAGGGTTCAGTGTGCACAAATTCAGTGGGAGAAAACTTGTCCATGTTACATGGAGTTAGTATCCCAAGGCCAAGTGTCCAATTATTATGAAGAATGGGAACACTAAGAATAGATATGAATATATCATGTATGTAATTATCCCATTATCTTGCATGTATGGACATAGCAAGAATAAAATGCATTCATCATCTTGTATGTAGGACATGACAATATGATGTGCTCATCCTGATAACTCATATGTGGGACATGACAAGTGGATGTTTGTCTAGTTCCAGTAAGGGTTACTGGAATACCATAAGAACTTGATAAGTACTTGAGAAGTACTAGTTCTATGGAAATAAGGAAGGGTTCACTGTAAAGAGTTACATTGATGTAAACTTCCGAAAAGGATAGAAAATTAATCGCAAAATATATATGGGATATATAAAAGTGAATATTTGTTGATAAATGGAAACGTTCCAATAAAGACATTTAAAAGGAAAAGCCGAGTATCCATGTTTTTGATGAAATTAGTGGATACTATATGGATCTGGAAGTTCAGGAGATGAACTTATAGTTATTTTGGTCATTGATGACAAGTTAGGAGTACTTGGTCATGCAATATGGCTAAAGGTTAGCAAAGGAATACTAGATCACATATTACAGCAACTTCATCTCAGACGTGTGACGTACAATGAAGAGATGAGAGACATGTAGTTAATACCGACTTCGGCAAGGTGTTTCCATAACTCACTGTGTAAGCACTAGAGTGTAATAACTTATGGGACATGTTTGAAGATCACTAAGAATATGATTCAAGGGTAATTGGTTCGTAGTGCAAGTGGGAGTCTGTTGGTATGTATGTCCTGAGAGCCAATCATGGGATGATTGGTGGGATACATTAAGATTGATTTGATAAACATCAAAGGCAAGCTTCAAATTCTTTCTGGTTCAGTCATATGAGATAATGATAGAACAGATTGAATGTCTAGAGAATGACAGTACTCAATGACGTATGCTTTCAGGTTGAGGACCTGAACGATGAGATCATACAGATGTTAAGAGTTTGTACATTCTTATTATGTCCCTAGTCAGATGTCATTGTGGAAGGTAGATAGACAACAATGACAAACAATACTAGATTGTGGTGTTGGTTAATGACAAGATCTCATTAGTCATGATATGGCGATATCAAACCAAACACATAGGTACTTGTTAGAGAACAAGTGTACCAGATAGACCCACCGTGAGTTTGACACATGGAACCATGACATGGTAGTCACAGTCAGTTCTCACAGTGATGGTGGTGAGTGTGATTCTTTGACTTGAAATCACTACACTCAACACATGTTGTTGGGTACACTTTGACATCATCAAATGCAGTCTTGAAACATGGGTTGTTATAAAAATGATGATTGGGTGGCTTTGACACATGGGGCTTTTGAGGGGTGAGTGATAGATATGGGATTTATCCCTCCTGAGGGAGCTTGATATCCATGGCCACTTGATGAGTAGGATTGAGATAGGTGTGTGCACGCATGTGTGAATCAGTATGTGATATTGATGTCATACATATCTCATCTAGTCTACTCTGAGATCAAGAAAGTGAATGAACATTGACAGGATGACTGTTCCATGCCTTGAGTTCATTTAGGATATCAGTGACGAAGGAATTATACATTTGTTGTAACACCATTCACGAATTGTAGGATTGAAAGTTGTTCTCCAACTTTCCTTTTCACTTGGGTAGCATTGATGTGCGACTAGGCACCACTCTTTGCTTGTGAAGTCATAAGTGTTATAGACTTTCACTGCCAACGTGAAATGGTCATGTAGGGTCACAGACTTAGGATTTAACCTGGAAGAGGAGTTTATCCACAAATGATATTTAGATTGATTGCTAAAGGAGTTTAGTAGTTCAATTAAACACTCAATCAATTGATATCTCAGTATCATAGTGTTCACAGTGTTGGACCGATTGATTAGAGTATCAGATTGATTGAAACTGCAATTAACTGATTTTGTGCAGTCTGCACTCCCAACCGATCGGCTCATATGATGAACCAATAGGCTCAGCTTGGTGAGTCGATCGGCTCAAGACAGGTTGAACTGATCGGTTCAAGGGTTGAACTGATCAGCTCAACTGGTCCAAATGAGCGAGTCGAGAAAGTCTGGTTGGTGAGAAATTTCTCTTCATTTCACTTGTCCAATTTGATTGGAATAAGGATTCGTATTTGGATCAATTCGAAACAAAAGAGGAAAAGTCAATCGGGAACTGACCAAGGTAGTGAACTGACCAGTTCATAAGTGAACCGATCGGCTCAAGTGTCCCAACCGACCGGTTTAGGTGTGAACCGATCGACTCAGGTCCCCAACCGACTAGTTCATGATTGAAACGATCGGTTCAGCTGGCGCAGTTGGTTGTTTTGTGGAAATTCTGGACCTTTCTACTCCTTCTTTAGTCCTGCATTGCCCGGGGTAGAGAACCTTGTCCCATGACCCTCCTCTATATATCGGGGTATTGGGGGCTTCTCAAGTACAACTCATAACACCAGTTGCTCTGTAAAGATGTCGTTCTCTATGGTTGTGGTAACCAGGAGAGCCCGAGCAAGTGCTACCCGACAAGGGAGGCACAACAAGGGAAAGACAATTGCAGAGAGGCGACTGGTGGCAAGAGAGTGTGTTGGTGACTAGTAAGTCGATAGGAGGGTATGAATCCTTCCGGTGCCTTGTGCGACAAGGCGATCGGAGTTCCAGGTGGTCTGTGTGGACTACTACAGAGGCGGGAGACTTCTGTCGCTCGGAGGACAAGTGTCAATCCTGACAGTCTCGGTGAGACTATGAGCTGCACAGACACCGTCCAAGACCAGAGGTGAAGGCCACACTAGCTGCGAGGTAATGTCGTCGAGCAAGCCTTGGGACAAGGTACGCCTCTACAAACCATCCTTCCTATTGTATAGACATTGACGCGATTCCTTTATACTGGGTTCAGGGAAAAAAATTTGTTTCCGCTGCCTACTTTCATTCCCCTAAAACCCAACAGTGTCGTAGTATGGGAGGGTGGCAAGTATAGGGTCAATCTAGAGGGAGAAAAGGGGGCACTAGAGATAGGTTAGTTTTTGGGCTAGGTTCCTACTACGGAGTCTAGGGTTGAAGGGTTTAAAGGTGATGTTTTGATTTATTACACTAAGTTGAGCAAGAAAGAAAGTAAAGGAAAGTAAGCAAGAACAAAACCTAAGTTAACCCTAGACAGTTAATTATAATGAGCAAGAAAAGATAGGGCAAGACAAGAAAGAACAATCTACACTAAGGCAAGCAAGGAAAGGTCTACACCGCACTAAACTAGAAAACATGACAAAAGAGAAACTAAAGAGCAAAATTAGTAAGAATAAAGCAAAGACAAGGCAAGAAGCTAACTAAGCTAACACTAGCTAAGCAAGAAGGCAATTAGGGTTTTATATCAATTAAGGGAATTGGGTTTGTTTAGGGGATGCACTTATCAATTAGGTTGGGGGTGACATGTGAACATTATGCTTTCATTTAGATTACCAAACCAAACAACAAGCTAGAGTCTAATGAATTATCCAAAACTACTAACTGGACATGGATATGCTAGGTTGTGTGTAGGGGAACTAGTCCCTAACACCCCCTACTACCCTTACGAGTCTCAATTGGGTTAGGGTTTAGGTGTAATTCAATTAGAGTCTAAACAATCCTAGGTTTCTAAGTTATATGGTTTTAGGGTGATTAGGGGCTGAGGGTAGTAATGGGAGTGGAAATGAGGTTTTAGGCCTCACATCACTTGCATACTATCCTTGAGAAAGCTCTAAGATAATCATACTAAATTCATCTAAACTAGCTACTTAGATCTCTCAACTAGGGTTAGGATAATTGACTAGCATGTAGGAGTATAGGTAGATAGCTAGGGATCCATGAATTGGACCTAGGAGCAAATCTTAAAATTCACACATGCAAGCAATTTCCCTAAATTCCTAGGTGATTTCAAGCACAAACCAACAAGCAATTTATGAAGAGTGAGATAGAAATAGAACATAATCATTAACAAATGAAATTATAATGTTTACATATCATTCCCCCCAACATGGTGTCAAAGTAACATTTTAAACCCCAAACAGCCCACCCAAGGGGCCTAGCCACTCATAACAATGTAAAATATAAAAAGAAGGGAGAAAGAGGTAGAAGAAGCCATGGATCTCAGTGTAGATGGAGAAATCCTCCACTTTAGCTATTGTTGGATGTCCTCCTCTCTCCTCCAAGATGTAGGGGCATGGAATGGTGGTGGTATAGTGTCAAAACACTAGGAAACTAGGGTTTTGGTGGTGGAAATGGAGTGGAATGAAGGTGAAATGGAGTGGAATGGGTGGGATGCAAAATTGGGATGCTAAGAGGTGGTAGAAGGTATCTAGGGGTGTCCAAATTCAAGCTCCATCTTCCCCGAAGGTTTATATAGGGGTCTAGGGTTAAGCGGGGGCAATATGGGAAAAGCAGTGCAAAAATAAGCTAGGGTTGATGCCCACCACGGGGGTGGTGAGTCACCACGGTCGTGGTGGTTGTAGGGGAACATGGTCATGATGTATGGGCATGGGCTAGGTAAAAAATGGCTAAAGATCACAGGAAATTGGTCAAATTTGTACATGAAATGCCACGACCATGGTGATCACCAAAGGCATGCTAGAGCTTGGTCACCACAGGGGTGGTGGAGTCTGATCACCATGAGAGTGGTGGAGTCTGACCACCATAGGGATGGTGGTTCACCATGGGGGTGGTGGAAAGGAACTTCATACTTGCACTTTATTATGACATGGGGCATTTATGCCACAGTCATGTTGGAGCTTCTTCCTTGCACTTTGACCTTCAATTTGCTCATCTTTGATTCTCCATACTTTGGGCTGACTCTTAACCACTTGGGGTAGGTTGGGGAAGCTCTTGGACTCTCTTTAGGCTCCTACAAGGGTGAAGAAACCCTTAGATTCTCCTCCTTCTCTCCCTTCCATCAAGTAGTGTCCAAAGTACCTATGAAACATGCAAAAAGCCTCCATAAGTGCATTTGATAGTAATATGCATATTGAGGGAAATAACATGTAATATAACTGTAACATACTGAATCTCATATTCTTTTACAATTTTACCCATTTTCAGTTCGTTCATTTCCTTCTTATCCTTTTTGGACTTTTCCCTAAGTTTTACTATCTTTTCTATCCATTTGGGACTCAATGTTGAATTTGAGCTAGGCTTGATGGCTTGAATCACATTTACCCACATTCATGACAATGAATGGGTGTTTGCACAAATATCTCAAATTATGTGTTAATTAGAGTCTAATAATGCAAATTGAATAATTACGAGAGATAATGAGTAGATTGTCTTAATTGTGACTTTTTGGAATAAGAAATAAGAATTAATGTGAAATTGAGTTTAATTAATGAGATAATCACCCTCTTATCTCCTCTCTCCTTGAAATTGTTATTAAAGCATTAAAAAGGAGAATAAGAGGTGGGGCATGCCACATGAATGACTTTATAATATTTATCTCAAATTTTATTAAAGGAATTGCCAAGAAAATACCTTTGTATTAATTCATCCTTTTAAAAATGTATTAATATACACATTAATGGACAATATAGTGATCGGTGGTCATATCTCGTGAAAAAAAAACTAATTATATAGAATTAATCTAGAAATTAATATTAGCCTATGGTCCAAATTTGAGGTCATTTGACCCATGTTTGACCGTCCAAATCGATTTTATAAGAATTGATTATAGTATAACTATCGTTTTCAATTCTATTTCATTAATGCGACGCATTAAACTATGGTTATGTTATTTTCTCATTGTCACGTGTTACTCCACTCAATTTTCATCTCCTCTGTGTGATCCGATGACCTATATTCGAGCAACCGGATTTTTCCTCGATCTAACGGTCGCAATGTCATCCTCTTCCTCCAGCTCCTCGCGAGTCAGGAATGTTTTCTCAGTTGTTCAATTCCCAACTTTGGTCTCCATCAAACGACCACCGTTTCACTTGATTTTTCTTGCTTTGAATTTGCCTCTCTCCCTCGGATTGAATGAGATGTAACTTGTCTTTTCTCTCGCATTGTACACAAAATGCCCATTAGAGCAATAACTCATCTCTCCACCATCAATTTATAGAGAGAGATCTAGTTCTCCTCTTGCCTATATAAGGCAACGACGAGCATCCCCAGACCACACACATTTCTCCTCCAATTCCTCCTCAACTACCCCCAAAGACCCCAGCCTGCTCGCTCCTCATCTCCAGCAATGATGGCCTTGTCCCAGCTCTCCAAGCCACCTCGAACAAATTAAGTAAGAAGTAAGCATCCTTGACCCCTCTTCATGTTTTCCTATCACCATCGTGCCTTGTGCCTTTTCCATACGTCGGGTCCTATAGCTTCTCTAACTGGTATCACTAGCGTTAGTCGCCTCAGTCTCCCAACAAGTCCCCAACGACCGAGATGAGTGGTTTGGCTTCAGTTTGCATCCAAGGATCTTTTTTGACCTTCAGTTGGTCCCGTGATGGCTTGTTTTTCAATTTTAGATCATCTGATCAACTCCCTAAAATCATTAGCTCTGACGAGTTGTGGTCACAATAACGTCGCCCAGATTGGCTCATTGGCCACGACTTGGCTTTGCAAAGATGTTGGGAACCTTGTTAGCCTGAAACATGAGCTCTGATCCTAGTTTTGGATCAAAGAGTGTACCTTTAGGTGTTTCTCTCGCCATTACAGGAGCTGGAACAAAGTAGGTCATGCAATGACCTTGGTGTCCATGCAACTGTGATCCATCAATTTTATTCGCAAGGGCATTCACATCATTTCATGTTTTGTTTTCTTTAATCACTTAACCGATGGGTAAAGCCCCACCAGGCTAGCTGGCAAGTTCCAATTGGCCCAAGTCAGTGTGGGATCAGGCCCTTTGACCATTGAAATAGGTTTCCACTATACACACATGTATTTTTCTTGAATTGTGATTGGTCAAATTTCAATAATTCACAATAAATCGTAGGATCATTGAAAAAATACAAATAAATAGTCATTGGAAATCATTTTTTGGGTAGAATCTTATTTTTGGGTTTTTTGGTCATGTTTTGAATCTCTATTTCAATTTTTATTATAAACACCATTTTAATTATATAAAATTCCTTAAAATATATATTGAATTCATTTTAACTCCAAATCTAAGAAACAAATATGTTTTCTTAATAAGGAGAATCCAAGTAATCGATTGGTCCTAGTTTTGAGTCTTGATTCGATGGTTTTCATAAAAGGTCCAAAATTAGGGTTTCTCACCTAATATTATTTACAAACCCTAATTCTTGTGTTAAACACTTGTATCTAGAACAAACGTACTTTGGACACATTTAATTAAGGAAAAGTCAATTCTAGGATAACTCAAGTGAGGTATGTGCATTCTAACCCTAAGTTGGGCATGTTTTCATTCAATCCTATTTTCCCAGTTAGGCATGGAGCCTATACCTTAGTTTCAATAATTCTTGTTATTTTACTTCAATTATTCTTGGGTCTTGGACCCCACTTGCAAAGTTAGCAATTTCTTATATCTACCATTAAAATTTCGAGCATGATGATATAAATGACTAATTAACTAATGTAGCGTACATATGTACAACCACCCATAGTGGGCATGTGTGAATTCTCCTAGGGAATGTGATAATTCTCCCCACTTTATATATATATATATATATTATGGTGCTTGGGAATGTGTAAATTCTCCCTCACCTAGAGGTTGAGGTTAGGTAAGTGCCTCAACCCTATATTAGCTTAATGTAGTCATATTAAATCGTGCATGCAAATCTTTCTATTACTTAAATTGGAAAAAAACTTATTTGTGTTACTTGCCTCATATTCTTGGCCCTCTTAGCATAGTGAATCTTTATTATTTCTTGCTTTAGTTTATAATTATCCTTATTCATTAATTGACACATACATTTTCTCTCCTCTTGCTGGGTGATCCCAACCACCCACGTTTAAGATCAGAGTTCGCATCAGGAGCAAGGTGAACCAGCCTAAGACTAGGAAAATGAGTTCATCCTTCCCTCATGAAATTATTTATAAAGTTATTTTTATTGGAGACATATTGTTGTAGTCTAGTTTCCCTATACTTAGATCCTATTTTTTTATAAAGCATGTACCCCCCCATTTTGGGAATATTTATGTACTCTTTATTAAATTGAATATAGTCAAATTTTTAACTGTTGTTGATACTCATTGGATTTTGTTTACCATATTTAGTAGAGAGGTGATCTCACTTATTTACATTAACATGTATAGATGTGATTTAAGTGCAATAAGACACAAGATGAAGCCCTAAAAGTAGGGATGCATCAGTTTCCAATGAGGGATTAATTCATCTCCCTCTCTCTATGGGAAAAACACCCAAAATATGGCTTCCACTGTTGGTTATTTATGCTCAGAGAGCCAATCGTGTGGTGATTATAATTGCATATCATGTAAAATGGTTTGACTATTAATGAAAGGCAAGCTTCCAATTTATTCTGTTTAATTCAGTTTTGAGGTAATGATGTAACATTATAAATGTCTAGAGAATTATATTACTCAATGATGTATGTGTTCAAGTTGCTTCCTTGTGGATGAAAAGATACAGATGTTTAGAGAACATATACATATTCTCATTATGTCCCTGATCAGTTTTCATTATGGAAGGTTGATAGACAACAGTGACATTGTAACATACCCAAATCTAGGATCGTAGACTAAAACTTCTCTTTGCTAGCCCTTTTTCAATAATAATTAGTATTAGGGTTATCTTCCCTTATTTAGATGAATTAGTAATTTTGGAGTCAAAAATCATGATAAGAAGGTAAATATCCCTTTTCAAGAGGCTTTAAAATCAACTAAGTTTTTAAGTCTTTGATTGAGGTTAGATATATAAATTCACCATTCAAAATAAGTTATGTATATGACTTGTAACTCAATTATCCTATTAAGTAATATCACCCATAATACATTAACTGAGTATTCCAAATCTAAGTAGTAGAATGATACAACCATACATGTCAAAAGATAAAAATAAGGTTAAATTCGCATTCCTTATATTATAATTACCTTACTTGATAAATTTCATGCTAATTGGATGTTAAATACACCCACCAATTGATTAAAGATGGAAAAGAGTATAGTTACCTAGGTTTAATTATCCAATTAAACATCACATTTCATTCCTTAATGTGCTACTTAGCCTGTTTGACCTGGTCTGACCACCCCCTTCCTCTCATCCCCACACATCTTGTGTGTTTTGTTTCTATGCATGACTAGTTCAAATGGTAACTCAATGGCATCAGTTCTTGCTCGATCCCTCATTCTCCTCCTCTAATTCCTCCTCATTTCCTCATCCTCTACTAACCCTTCATATCCATGATCCCCCCTCTCTCTCTTTGGTAACCCCAAGAACCCTACCCGCCATCTTCTTTACCTATCCCAGCCGCCAGCCGCAAGCAGATTAGAACCCAGCCATCATTCATCTCTAGTGTGCCTCTACTTCCTTCCTCCTCATATTATTCTCTCCCACTTATTCTTCATCTTCCTTCCTTTCCCTTCCTCACACATATTTCCCTCATGACCCCTAAACCCTAGTCGTTGGTGCTCTCTGTGCCCAGTTGCAAGAAGGCCACCATCGTCATCTGTAGTGTATAACAAAGAAGATGCAGATCTAGAGAGACAATGTCTCCTTCACCTCCCTTCATCGCATCTAAATATGCTTCCATCATGTATCATGTCCAACTACCCTAGGATGCTACCTTCCTCCTCCTGCACAGAGCCCATAGCAATCTTCTTCCCCCCTAATGCCCTACACATATAATGACGTTAATCTATAATCTACAAGTGCAATGAATATGAGGCAACAGTGGCATCCCAAAATTGTCTTCTACCTCCACTGGATGGGTGATGAGACTGTTGGATATTAGGACCCCATGAAAGGATCTCATCAGGAGCCACAACACACTACCATCACCAAGGCATGGCACATAAAGACATCAAACTAGCATCAACATCTTCTCCGTTCTTGCTCCATCACCCAATATTGAAATATACATCTCGAGACTCCAGTAGCCCGTGACACAGTTGCCTCTACCTCCTTCTCCCCTATCTTTTGCCTGAATCTCCTTCGCACACATCCACCTTGGTTACTGAGGCCACACCACCCCCTGAGACAAGGGTCGCTGCTAAGCATCGTCAACCACCCCACAACTTCCCTGACTCTCATGCAATCTCTTTCCAACCACTATCAACTCCAGTGATGAATAGGCCACTGATTCATCTACCCCTAGTCACCTACTACCTCATTGTTCTTTGGCCTTGTGCCTATTGGATGATATATAGGAGTCCTTATTGATCATTGATGATGGTTGTGGCATGTGTGGGCTTATGGCCTAATGTTTCCCATCATATGCTCGATCTCAACTACCTTCCTCTCAGACATATATCTCCTCTATCCAATATCATGCCCTGGAAATCAATAGTCTTCTAGTCTAAGTGGTGTGGGCCTCCAACATCATTGTAGTCTGGACAACCTTTGACCAAGTTAGAGAGACTCGATGTCAATGTTTTATCCAATGTCTTTCACCAGGACAATTAGGAAATCATCACTGCCAGTGACAACTATAGGTGACTTCTCTTTACATATGTATTGTTCATTAACTTAATATTAGATGAAGAAAACAAACATACTAATAGTAAATGAAGATGTAACAATTTACAACGTTATCATATAAAGGGTTGATTAGACCTATCATATATATAGCTATGTATATAGTGATATGTACTAATAGTCGTAAAGCCTAAAATTTATGGAGTCTTGTACTAAAATGCTAATATAATAACCAATTTATTAAGCATGAAGGATAATGTTGAGGAAACATCAACTAGGCATGTCAATAAGCCATATCAAATGATCAACTACTCTATGATATATCATAACTGTAATTACATCATGTATTGATAATAGCTAGATAGAAGTATGAAATTTCAGTGTCTAGTAGGTGAGTATATCCTAAATACTAATTCTATTCTTGTTGTAAATGATCTTATAAACATATTAGTTACATATGGAAAATACAATATGGGTCTAGGAATTATAATCACCCAGATGAACTTAATAGAAATAAATAATATATGATTAATACATGCATATATAACATCTTTGTTCCCCATGTATCAGTATGTAAACTAAATAAGTAATAATTGTGACTCAGAATACAATACATGAAAAAATATAGTACCCTACCTTAGAATAGATATATATACTTGGAATAACTATCACATCGACATTAATATATCAACAATGGATCTTATAATTACTTAATAATATTATAAACCCTTATATGTCATTAGGTGGTCCTGAATAGGATGAGAACAATATGAAAATTTCTAATAGAAAAATGTACACATATTATCTATGGTTTGACTAACTTATGTAATGTGTTCTTAGGATAAATATTCATTATATCCATGTAGTTTCTAGACTACCTTGTATATATGGGTTCTTGGACCCTCTTGCTATGATTGCCTTTTTATGAAAAACTGACTAAAATGCTAGTCTTGTCTCTCTATTTATGCATGCTACATGTTTGACTAGAATATCTAGAATTGTGGTACTTATGTACAATGATACTTATATAGGGCGTGTGTTTCCGCCCAGGGTGTGCATTTCCACCCTTATTTATTTCGGGCCATGATAATATGGTTTTATGGCCCTATTTTAGGTATATTTAGTCTACATTGTTATGCATGCAAAATTTTATTGCTTTATGTTGTGATTGTGTTTAAACGATACAGAAAGAAATTTATTCTCATGCTTGTACTTTAATATGCCTCATTTCTCTTGTTATAACTCTTTTGAACTTACCTAATTACAAAAAAAAACCTTCATATGGGAACATTTCTTTTTGGACCTTTAACCCAATATAATGCCCAAAGTGTTTATTATATGTACATACTCAGCCTTTGCTGAACTATACTTGTTTCCTATGTTTGGGGTGATGATTGCTTCCACTAGGTATAAGTACATTAGAAGACAGTGATGTTGGAAGATCCTATACATCATATTGGACCTAAGGATAGCTTGAAATGGCTGGGTTTCCCTCTGTGACAGGTCTTGCATGTCATTAGATTGATTAAATATGTACCCTTTTGTAGTTTTGTTTATATATATATATATTAGAACTAGAGATTAATTATTATTCATACCGCTCTCTAGTGCAGTCATAACCGAGTTCAAATGGACATTTATGTCCGGAAACAACCATGGAGGTTTAACAGAAGTAAAAGTACATGGACTAAACTCAGAAAGGGAGTGTTTTGCTACTGCATCCGCGACTTTGTTCAACTCCCGGGGATTATAAAGCAAGGTGAGATGACAATGTGCTTGGATGAGTTGGAATTGTCTCTAGTGGGACTGGAGTTTTTGGATAGGCATCTTGTTGCTGACGAGGAGTCTGATTTCTGTAATGGAATCCGAAAGTATGGCTGCATATGTTATACCCCTATCTTGGCATAGCCTACTGGCGAGGAGGATCGCGTGGGACTCAGCCTCCAGCACAGAAGTTGAGAAGAAGGGTACCCCCAGACCTTCTAGACAGTGTCCACTATAGTTGACGAGGTGAATCCCTGCACATGCCTATTTGGATCCACGACTGAAGGCCGCATCAGTGAAGGTAATGGCTGAGTAATTTGCGAGTGCTACAGTTGCCTGGGTAGGCTGGCAGCTAGGCCGAGGATGAATCTTGGATGGGAGGTGCACTATAGAGTGTGTTCTCTCCTTAATGAAATTGACACTGCGTTGAATGTTAAAGGGGTGGTTGTTATGGACTTTATCATTCCACGCATTCCAGAGATGCCATACAGTCACTATGTTTTGGATTTCCCTTGGGTCCTTATCATTGCTGGGAAGAATGAGAGAGATCCGGTCATCCTCATCTATGTTGAAGAAGGGATCCGTCCTGCCCCGGCTTGTCCACACTTTCTTACTAGCTTGACAGTCACGTAAGCAGTGTAGGATAGTTTTAGGGGCATTGTTACAGATAGTGCAGGTAGTGTCAATGTCGAAATGGTGCCTATGCTTTTCAACGTTCGTCAGGAGTGACCGGTGTTGAGTCAGCCATGCAAAGATCTTTAGACGTTCTGGGATTTGAGGCACCAAATAGCTTCCCAATTGCCCAGGGTGCTGACATTCTTCTCGTCTCTAATCCAGTTATAAGTTGTGGATGTTGTGAAGAGGCCGGAGTCCTTGAAAGGCCATGCCCATGTGTCTTCCCCATGGTTGCAGAGCGGTGGTAGGATGGACTAGATTCTGTCCCCAATGTCGCGGGGAAGGAACTGGTTTATGAATGAATGATCCCATTCGCCATTATCCAGACACAGGGATTGGACAAGGAGGTCTTCAAGGTCGTGAGGGATAGTCCAGGAAGGGTATAGACCCTTGACAGACTCACCTTGAATCCAGTTGTCGGACCAGACATTGGTAGACTTACCGAAGATGACAACTTTATGGCTGACATGCATAACCGAGGCCATGTTCTTTTTAAAAAAGGCCCAGGATGATGAGTACGGCTTCTTACTGATGGTGTTATTCCGCATGTATTTTTCTTTCATAATGCGGACCCAGATAGTAGGGCGGTTGCAGAGGAAAAGCCAGATGTTCTTGAGCTCGAGAGTGTTGTTTTAATCATGGGCATCTTTTATACAAAGACCACCCATGCTCTTAGGGGAGGTGATCTTCTTCCAGGAGACTAAAGATAATTTCTTTTGTTCATGGCCACCTGACCAGATGAAGTCTTTGACTTGTTTGTTGATGTCGGCACATAGTCTTGGTGAGAGCTTGACAATTTGCATGGTATAATATGGAATGGCTTGCAGGGTAGATTTGGCCAGAGTGACGTGGCCTGCTAGGGAGAGACTTCTCGCAGACCAGTTGGTCATCCGCTCTTTGATGGTGCTAGTGATCTGTTCATGGGTTGTACGATTGAGTCTGTGGTGAAGGATAGGAACACCAAGGTATCGACCCAGGTCGTCCATGTGATCGAAGCCAATGCGCCTACAGAAGGAACGCTGCTCGGCCCTACTTGTATTCTTCGAGAAGAAGCACCGTGACTTGGTGTGAGAGATTTTCTGGCCCGACACTTCAGAAAAAGAAGTTAAAATCCACAAGATGTTATCTTCTTGTCTTGGGCTTGCTTCTGACATCAACAAGATATCATCAGCAAAGAGGATGTGGGAGAGAGGTGATCCATGCCTTGTGAGCCTAATGGGTTGCCAATGACCGTCTGATACTACTTGGGTAATGCATTGTGACAGCCGCTCCATACACAACACGAAGAGATAGGGGCTTAACGGGTCCCCTTGTCTCACTCCCTGCGATGAGTGGAAGGGTTCCAGGGGTACCCCATCCCAGAGAATGGAGGTACTCCCCGAAGAGATGATGTTCATAATGAGTTTAGTGGTGATCTCGGGGAGCCCAATTTTGATTAAAGTATCTTTTATGAATGCCCACTTCATCTTATCCAAGGCTTTTGATAAGTCTAGCTTAATTGTTACCCATTTCTTCTGTCCTTTCTTCTATTTCATAGAGTGGATAACTTCCTATGCCAAGAGGATGTTGTCACTTATTCTTCTACCAGGGATGAAGCTGGACTGCATTTCTGAGATCCAGTTCTTAAGGTGTGGCTTGAGCCTTTCCACAAGAATCTTTGAGATAAGCTTGAAGCAGCTATTATTTAAGGAGATGGGGCGAAGGTCCGAACATTGGAGAGGTTGGTGTATCTTGGGGATAAGCACCATGTATGAGTTCGCAATCTGATGATCAATGTATCCAGTCTTAAAGGACTCTTGCACTGTATAGACAATAGAATTATTGATGGTGTTCCAGTTGGATTGTAAGAATTTTGTGTAGACACTGTCGGGTCCGAGGGCCTTCGACGGGGACATCAGGAAGGAAATTGTTTTAATCTCATCAGGACTAGGCATGCGGCCTATGTAGTTGAGCTCCTGTGGTGACAGAGTGGTGAAGTGGCCTGGGAATCTTGATACAATATCCGGTCTGGAAATTCTAGAGCTAACGGTCATTAACGTAAGAAAGAAGTTGTGGACCATCTGCTTTAGGGCCGTCGGGTCATCCACCCAGGTGTCGGAGCTGTCTTGGAGGCGGTTGATCTTTGTGAAGTGCCTGCGTGCCTTGACATAGTTATGAAAGAACTTGGTGTTGCCATCACCCGCTTGAAGCCAATTAATATGCAACTTTTGTTGCCAGTCCAGCTCGTCTTGAAGGAGGAGCTTGCTGTATTGTTCTTCAAGGGAAATAGAATGGAGGTCATTAGCATAAGAAGGTTGGGTGTTGTTCAGTACCTGGCAGCGGTCAATCTTGGCAAGGATTCTGTGTTTGTGCTTCTGCTTGGCACATCGTTGTTTGGTATCTCACTTAAGGGCTTCTTGCTGGAAGGGCTCAAGGGCCTCCGAGAAAGGCAGCTGTGAGCACCATTGAGGGAGCAGGTTGGTGTGGAATTCTGGCATTGTAGCCCAGCTCGCCTTCATTTTGAACACCTGCTTGCGAGGAGCTTTTTGTTCTACTTTGGAGAGAAGGATAGGGTTGTGGTCGGAGCGGAGGCTGGGGAGGACAGTAGATTTGTACCCCCCATCCACAGTAAGCCAGTCATCGTTAGAGATGACTCTATCAAGCTTTTCTAATAAATTCAAACGCTTAAAGGTGAATAAGTGGCCATTCATGTGAACTTCCGAGAGACCGGCTTGGATCAGGAGTTCATGGAAACGGCGGCTGTTGCAGTGGTCGAAATGTTTCCCACTCTTTTTTTCCATCATGTCCAGCATGATGTTGAAGTCCCCCACTACTGCCCAGGCGCTAGGGACAGTAGGGGCAATTTCTGTGAGTCTTGACCACAACAGCCGGCGCTTTGTAGGATTAGGGCTCCCATACACGAAGGTGATATGCCAGGAGTCATTAATTCTATAGTGGATGAGTTGGCGGTGATTGAAGATGATGTCAAGCTTGCATGAAGCGTCGTCCCACATGATCCACATCCCACCTGAGAACCCCAGAGCTTCAATTCTGTGGGAGGACGTGTAACCGAGTTTTTTAATGATTGTGTCAGCCGAGTTGCCACTGCAGTGAGTTTCTAAGAGAACTAAGACTCTGAGCTTGTGTTCCAGCTTGTATTCTTTGAGAAGACGAATTTTGTCCTTGGAGCGAGCCCCTTGGACGTTCCAGCACAGGATGTTGCACATGATTAAATAGGAAAGGATTAGAGGATCGCATCACACAGACCTACAGCTTGGCTAGTGTCTGTGTTTGCGACCTCTGGTTCAACATAGGTTTCATTGACATCTTCCATAGTTTGGTTGTTGTCATCAAAGGTGAGTTGTTTCTTGTTGGATTGGGGGTCGCTCATTCTGTTAATTGTCTGAGCAATCCTCCCTTTCTTACATTCTCTGCCCGAACTGACTGTGCCGTTCTAGTAGATGATTTTACGGTTCCTTAGCAGAACGTCGCTGCCACTTGTCCTAGTATCTGCCCAATTGAATTTAAGAGGGGGGTTTACCGCGTTGGACGACGTTGTGCCTTGAAACAAGAAGGCGCTGCCATCATTAGTTGCAGTGTCTCTCCCGACGGAGACCTCATCATCGACAAGGATCACCGCCGAGTTCTTGACAGGACATGTCGTGTGCTTCTGCTTATCTTGGTCTCCATGCTTTTTTTCTTATACTTCCTGGACTTCACCTCGTGCCATTCATCTTCCTTTTTGGCGGGGTTGTCTGCTGTGATGGTTGCCTCACTGGTTCTTTGGACATCAGTGTGTTTGCTTGAAGCAGGGGCAGCAACATGCTTCCCCTTCGCCGGGCCGTCACCGTGGGGTGTACGTCGTACAAGCTTAGGGGTGTGGATTGACATGGTTTAGGTCGGGGGCGCCACTAAAGGAGCCGTAGCCGTGGATGCGGGATCTGCTGCCGAGACGAACGGCTTGATGAAGGTGCAATCTGCGTCTGCATGGCCGATTCTTCTGCACTTCAGACAGACTACCGGGAGGTTCTCATACTCCATGTGATATTGTTCTCCGTTCAGAATTATGGCCGGAAGGAGGGGGTGGGTGGTGTCGACTTCGACAGCAAGGTGGGCAAACTTTCCACGGTCATCGGACGTGGTTGTGCCATCGATCTTGATAGTCTTTCCTACTAGATCACCGATACTAGTGAGTAGCAGGTTTTGGTACAAATAGACTGGTAGGTCAGCCACCCGGAGCCAGACGACGACCTTGTGGGGGATAGGGTATGAAGGGCGGAAGCTTGGGCTCCAAGATTGCACAGACAATTAGTTCCCGTAGATAACCCATGGGCCGCCTGTCATAGCCTTGACGAAGTCGGCATTGTTACCAAGTTGAATTATATAATATCCCTTCTCTAGATTGATTGCCCTGAAGGAATCGGATGGAGACCACATCACCGCCAGTCTGTTGACAAGGGCCTGGAACCCTATGTTGCCGCCAACAAGCTTGACGATGACTGCATGCCTATATGGTTCCAGTAATTGCGACAGAGAGTTAGGATTGATTGAGATGGATGGGATCGCGCCGCTGTGATCAATATGGATATCCGCCGACGTGAGGTTATCCGGGGAAACGACTTTCACTTGGTCAGAGACCTTGCGCCCAGTAATGGCGTCATGGTAGGACTTTTTTGTGGCTGTAGCTGTTTGTTTGGGATTATCAGGATCGGCGTCTGAGGCAGCAGTATTTCCTTCTGAGTCATGGTGGTTGCCCTCCCCCGCATGAGCCAGACTGCGGCCTCCCCTGCCCCTCGATCGTCCTCCTCGACCTCGGTTGCCGCCGCCGCCCCCTCGCGGGTGCCCTAGCGGAGGCTCCATCACGGATTTATATATATATATATATATATATATATATATATATATATAGCATGCATAACAATCTAGACTAAATATACCTAAAATCAGACCATAACACCATAGGATCATGGCCTAAAAGAAATAAGGGTGGAAACACATGCCCTATATAAGTATGGTTGTACATAAGTACTACTATTCTAGATATTCTAGTCAAACGTGTAGCATGCATAAAATAGAGAGGCAAGACTAGCATTTCAGTCAATTTTCATAAAAAGGCAATCATAGCAAGGGGGTCCAAGAACCCATATATACCAGGTAGTCTAGAAACTACATGGATATAATGAGTAAATATCGAGAAATATAAATGTCCAAGAAATTAGATTTTCATCAGTAATAACAGTTCAAGAGAAGCCTCATTAAAAGAAAGTAAGTTTTAGTCAAATAATGCCCAAATAAAATAGAGGATGCACATACCTAATCTTCACAGTCAAGGCTTCTTAACTCAATCTAGATACTTGGTCTCAAAAGTCGAATATTCATCCTAAGAACACATTACATAAGTTATCAAACCATAGATAATATGTGTACATTTTTCTATTAGAGATTTTCATATTGTTCTCATCCTATTCAGGACTACCTAATGACATATTAGGGTTTACAATATTATTAAGTAAACATAAGATCCATTATTGATATATTAATGTCCATGTGATAGTTATTCCAAGTATCTATATCCATTCTAAGGTAGGTTTCTATACTTTTCATGTATTGTATTTTGAGTCACAATCATTACTTATTTAGTTTAGGGACTGATACATGGGGAACGAAGATGTTATATATGCATGTATTAATCATATATCATGTATTTCTATTAATTTCATCTAGGTGATTATAATTCCTAGACCCATATTGTATTCTCCATATGTAACTAATATGTTTATAAGGTCATTTACAATAAGAATAAAATTAGTATTTAGGATATACTCACCTACTAGACACTAAAATTGCATACTTCTATCTAGCTATTATCAATACATAATGTAATTATAGTTATGATATATCATGGAGTAGTTGATCAAATGATATGGCTTATTGACATGCCTAGTTGATGTGTCCTCAACATTCTCATTCATGCTTAATGAATTGGTTATTATATTAGCATTTTAGTACAAGACTCCATATATTTTAGGCTTTATGACTACTAGTATATATCACTATATACATAGCTATATATATGATAGGTCTAATCAACCATTTATATGAAAAGTTGTACATTGTTATCATCTTCATTTACTATTAGTATGTTTGTCTATTAACTAATTTCTTCATGTAATATTAAGTTAATTAACAGTACATATGTAAAGAGAACTCACCTACAGTTGTCACTGGCAGTGATGATTTCCTAATTGTCTTGGTGAAAGATATTGGATAAAACATTGACATCGAGTTTCGCTAACTTGGTCGAAAGTTGTCCACCCTATGATGATGTTGGAGGCCCACACCTCTGAGACTAGCAAACTATTGATTTCCAGGGCATGCTGTTGGATAGGGGAGATATGTGTCTGATAGGAAGGTAGTTGAGATCGAGCAGGTGACGGGAAACATTGGGCCATAAGCCCACACATGCCACAACCATCATCAATAATCAACAAGGACTCCTATATGTCAGCCTATCTGTTAGCCAATAGGTACAAGGCTAGGGAACAATGAGGTAGCAGGTGACTAGGGGTATATGAATCAATGTCCTATTCATCACTAGAGTTAATAGTGGTTGGTGATAGAGTGCATGGGAGTTGGGGCTACTGCAGGGTAGTTGATGGTGCTTAGCAGCGACCCTTGTCTCAGGAGGCAGTGTGACCCTGGTAACCAAGGTGGATGTGTGTGAAGAAGGTGGAGAAGGAGAGTCAGGAAAAGATATGGAAGAAGGAAGTAGAGGCAACTATGTCACATGCTACTGGAGTCTCCAGATGTATCTTTTAGTATTGGGTGATGGAGCAATAACAGAGAATATGATGATGTCAATTTGATGTCTCTGTGTGCCATGCCTTGGGGGTGGAAGTGTGTTGTGGCTCCCGGTGAGATCCTTCCATGGGGTCCTAATATCCGACAGTCTCTTCATCCATCCAGTGGAGGTAGAAGATGGATTTTGGGTGCCATTTTTGCCTCATGTTCATTGCACTTGTAGATTATATAACAATGGCAGTATATGTGTAGGGCGTGAGGAGGGAGAAGAAGATTGTGTCGGGATCTATGTAGGAGGAGGAAGGTACCATCCTAGGGTAGTTGGACATGATACATGATGGTGGAAAATCTAGATGTGATGAAGGGAGGTGAAGGAGACATCGTCTCTCTGGATTTTGCATCTTCTTCATTATACACTACAGATGACGATGGTGGTTTTCTTGCAACTAGGCACAGGGAGCACTGATGGCTAGGGTTTAGGGGGCCACGATGGAGATATGTGTGAGGAAGGGAAAGGAAGGAAGATGAAGAATAAGTGGGAGAGAATAATATGAGGAGGAAGGAAGCATAGGAACACCAGAGATGATTGATGATTGGGTTCTAATCTGCTAGCAGCTGGCAGTTGGGACAAGTAAAGAAAATGGCAGGTAGGGTTCTTGGGGTTACTAAAGAGAGAGCGGGGGGGATCATGGAGATGAAGGGTTAGTAGAGGACGAGGATTTGAGGAGGAATCAGAGGAGGAGAATGAGGGATCGAGCAAGGTCTGATGGCATCCAGTTACTAGGTGAATTGGTCATGCATAGAAACAGAACACGCAAGATGTGTGGGGAGGAGAGGAAGGGGGTGGTCAGACTGTGTCAAATGGGATAAGTAGAACATTTAGGAGAGAAATGTGATGTTTAATTGGATAAAACCTAGGTAACTATACTCTTTTCCATCTTTAATTAATTGGTGGGTGTATTTAACATCCAATTAGCATGAAATTTATCAAGTGAGGTAATTATAATATAAGGAATGTGAATTTAACCTTATTTTTATCTTTTGACATGCATGATTGTATAATTCTACTACTTATATTTGAATTACTCAGTTAATGTATTATGGGTGATATTACTTAATAGGATACTAGAGTTACAAGTCATATACATAACTTATTTTGGATGGTGAATTTATATATCTAACCTCAATCAAAGACCTAAAATCTTAGTTCATCTTAAAACCTCATGAAAAGGGATATTTAACTTCTTATCATGATTTTTGACTCTAAAATTATTAATTCATCTAAATTGGGGAAGATGACCATAATACTAATTATTATTGGAAAGGGGCCTAGCAAAGAGAAGTTTTAGTCTACGATCCTAGATTTGGGTATGTTAAAACACTCCACCCCTTAAAGAGGATTTCATCCCTGAAATCCACCTAGATATAGCTTGGTATACTAAGTTATACTTCCCAACTAAATTGTAGGTTTCTACTCAATTTAACATGTTGGCTCATTGTTCATCACCCCAAACTAAACTTATAGTCCAATCTCAAGGATAAAGAAACAAAGTTAGTACATGTGTCAAGTCTTCATTAACATTTGTATGTATGATGTTGAGCTAGGGAACTTACTCCAGAACCTAGAATTTTCTTAACAATGTTGGATTCATTATTATGGTGATTTCACTCTCAGTTATCATGATTAACATCACTTCAAAAAAAATCTTGATATTTTTTTAATAAACTACCTTACTTATGTTCACCATTTCGGATAGGGAAAGATAAATCATAAAATTTATTTTTATTTGGTAGGTAATGTTTAAGGTGGCAAAATAGCAAGACTTACACATTCATCCCGATCTACATACCTATGACCTTAATGTTGTATGTTACTCATGTATTACTCGTTACTACTGATACTTACTTTTGATACTCCTAAGTCAAGTTACATTCCTAAAGGATAAAGCATCAATACTCCACCCCTTAAAAGGATAATTTATAACTTATCTAATCACCTAGAGAGGTTGAATCTAGGTCGTACATATCCAAACTTCTTATTTGTACTCATTCATCACACTAAGGCCTAGGGTCTCACAGTTGATCATGCCAATCAAGTGTTTCTTCACTAAGGGTTTCTCTATAATTGGAACTTCCTTGTGCTGGTTGACTTGGTTTCAAAACCATAGACAAAATCTAAAAGCTTTTGTTTATAAACACAATTTGATTATCAAATTAATTTTGATAACAAAACATTATGATATAAATCCAAAAATGGCACTAAAATCGATCCGAGTACCAAGTCAAGCACCTCCTACAACATAACACATATCCCTATATTATCATCACTTCATTCCACAATGAGGGTCTCACTTCAAAACGTAAATGACATACGAATGAATCTCTAATACATAAGAATAGGAGGGAGAAGGATTTATTTATTTATTTAGGCATGGTCAACTTATATCATACCCTAACAGGGCACAACATCCAACATTCCCCATCTCATTCTTAATCATAATGCACAATGTCTCATCTCAAGGCCTAAGGAAGTCATGAGATTACCCAAGGATATAGGAAGAGACTTAGGGTTTTCCCATCACAAGCTAGTTTATAACTATAGTGTCTTCGCAAGGCAAGGTAATCTATATAGTTGACCTACTCATCTAAATCATTGGATAAACCAAGCAGGCTATATGAAATGAGAGGGGTGAACATTTTAGGATATCTACTAAATATTATAGCTCCCTACAACACATTCTTACATATGATGCATGCAAGCTCAAAGAAAATGGCATCCAGCCCTTAGATTGATTTGGACATAGCTATGTGGGCATACTCCATTTTGAAGGAAAGACATGCCTATCATAACATAGATAATTAGGTAAACCACCTAGCATCAAAGGAATCATCACCATTCTTCAACTTATGTCTGAGTTCTATGATTATCCCACACACATGCTCATTCCTTCTAGTGATGTATCTGAGGCATGCTAGAAAAACAATAAGAAAAGGACCCAGATTAAATATAGGGTTAAGCTTTTGTATGAGTGTTCAAGTCAACCTATGATTTACTTATGAACTATCTTCCCATAGGGCATGGAAATATAATCTAATGACCAATAGAGTCTATCCCTATGTTTGGACTCCATAAAGGGTGTTAGGTTAACTAGGGTTTCCAAATATTGAGTCTCGACAATACAATAGTTATGAGGAGTGTAAATCACCATATTCGATAGGGATTGGACCCTATTTGGTATTCCACTACTCATGATTAGCTATATCACTCACATGTAAAGGGTCACCTAAGTACCTAATTAAGGGTCAATATAGGATAACTTGAAATAATAAGTTATTGACTGCTTAGGATCTGATATCATTTTGTAATGAGTGGGACTCAAAAGGGGATCCACTCAAATGATAATACAAGAGCCATGTAATATTGGAAGACAAGGATGGTGGAAGAGTATATACGTGATATTGGACCTAAGGATAGCTTGAAATGGTTGGGTTACCCTCTACAACAGGTCTTGCACATCATTAGATTGATTAGATATGTACCCTTTTGTTTTGTTATCCCACCTGTTATGGTGAGGAACAATTGTAAATGAATCATCATGTAACTTTGTAATAGGTTTGTTTCTGCTGCTTTATTATTACATGGCTCTTGTATCATCATTTTAGTGGATACCCTTTCGGGTCCCACTCTTTACATACACACAAGATCAGAGTGTGAGTTTGTTGATGACTAAATCTCATTAGTCATGATATGGTGATATCAAACCAAGAACACAGATACATGTTAGAGAATAGTGTATCAAACAGAGCCACCGCGAGAGTGACACATGGAAGTCATATTCAGGTCTCACAGTGATGGTGGTGGTTGTGGTTCTTAAACCTGAATCATTGCACTCATCACATGTCATTGGGTACACTTTGACATCATCAAACATAGTCTTGAAACATAGGTTGTTATAAAGATGATGATTGGGTGGCTTTGGCACATGGGCAAAGACTGTGAATGATAGATATGGGATTTGTCCCTCCTCCTGGAGTGTGATGTCTTAGGCCTCTTGATTAGAGAGACTGAGAAAAGTGTGGTGATGTGCATGTGAGTCAATATGTGATATTGATCTTACATATATCTCATAAAATCTACTCTTGGTTCAAGAAACAAGATTGAATAATATTGAGGGTGACTGCTCCATGCCTCTAGTTCAATCTAGACATCAGTGACAAAGGAACTATACAAACACTACAACACCATATACATATTGTAGGTTGAAGTTGTTCTCCAACTTTCCATTTACTTGGGTAGCATTAATGTGCGACTAGGCACCGCTCATTGCTTGTAATGTCATAAGTACTATGAACATTCACTGCCAACGTAATATGGGACCTATAGGGTCACACCCATAGGTCTCAACCTAGAAGAGGAATCTGATCTCGAATGGCATATGAAGTAATTGCTAAAGTGTTTATGTAATTGATTCACACAATAGTAGCCTAACTACACTTCCATATAACCATCTCATGGCATGATACGACCGTCTACAAGTGCCAAACGGCCGTCTCAAGTGTTGAGACGATCGTCTGGGGAGTCAGGGCTAGTATGAGTTCAAATTGGCTAAGTAAGTGAACCGACCAAACTCATCGGCTCAAGTTGGGTCACCAAATAACCATCTGGGTGAACCAAGATGGCTATCTCGCAAGTGAGGGATGGTCCGGTTCGGCTGAGGGAAGGTTCTAGACATTTCCTAATTCGATTAAGGTGCACAATACTTATTGTGCAAGGAAATTAATATGGAATATTAATTAGAAACGAATTGCCAAATTTGTGTACAACTGGGAAATAGCCAAACAGTCATATGGGTTGTGCCAAATGACCATCTGGCATGCCATAAGACCGTCTGGGTTGTCACAGGTTGTGAAATTTCTAGAATTGTTGTGAAAATTTGAGATCTTCCGGTCCCTTCCACTCCTGCATTGACTGGGAACCTGAACACAATCCCTAACCATAAATAGAGGGGTATTGGGGGCTTCCTAGAACACAACATAGACAATTGAGAATTAGTTGCTCTGACAAACATTGTCCTCTTTAGTTGTGGTAACCACAAGAGCCCAGGCAAGTCCTACCTGACTAGGGAGGGATAGTCAAAGGGAGATAAATAACTAAGTTCATTATTGTGGGGGAATAGGCTGGTGACTAGTATGCCAACTTGAGGGACAACTCCTTCCTATCCGATCCAGCAGGACGATAGGAGTTCTAGGCAGTTCGTGTGGAATTCTGTAGAGGTGGGAGGTTGTTGTTTGCCTCTAAGGAGGACATCATCAACCAACAGTCCGTGATGAGAGAGTTGTTGTAGAAGACGACTCTCAAGTCTGGGGTCCTAGGAGGAGTAGTCATACGAGTCTCAATGCAGCAAGCAATCAGAGTTGCATATTTATAATGTTGAGGATTGTCGTTGGACTTGCTCTAGGTCTAGTTATATCATCATAAACCATCTGTCTTGTCTTATAGTAATTGATGTGATCCGTTGGTCAAGGGAATATGCCAGATAAAATTTTTGTTTCCATTTCCTATTTCGTAGCCATATTTCCCTACATCCACCTCTCCCAATGTCAAGCTATAGAGGCTACATTATGCCTTCTCAAGCCTATATAAGATATCAGGATCCATCTCTGAACTTTACCCTTCTCTCCTCCACCTTCAATTTCTCCTCTCGTTCCCCCAATCTCAAAGACCTGCTCCTCCTCCTTCTTCATTGATGATGACCTAACGCTCAAATCTCCAACCACCCCAGCCTAATTGCAATAATAGTAAGCATCCTCGACCCCTTCGTTTTCACATTGCTAGCTTTCCCTGGTTTTACCTGAGTTGTTGTGTCCAATACAACCCAGTTGAGGTTCTCACCAGCACTAGTCTCGTTGAACCCTCAGAGCCTCTTCAAAAAAGGAAACCCAACTTCAAGTTTTTCCTGAACCTCTTGATCATTTCTTGATCTTCAGTTGGTCTTGTACTAGACTTTTTCTTTAGTTTTAGATCTTTGAACGTTCCCTCTATTTCACGGCGTTCCCGATGTACCGATGATTCATAGGTCTTTTGCTTCATGCAATGACCCCTCATATTTGATTATCTGCCACCAAAACCATTCACATGGGCTCAAAGCTCAGATTGTCAGGTTTTTAAGTTTGAGTTTGTGCAACCCTGATAGCACTCAAGCCATGGCAGAAGGAGTTGTTGGTGCTCTAGGCAATGATACATCCTGAGTTAGGGCTTGTTGCCTTTGTGGCAATGTGAAGAACTCATTCTCGATTTTGGTTCTCAAAGAAGAAATCAAGAATTACATGTTAGTACCTCAATTCTTCTCTATGTTCTCGTCGTTGTTCACATGTCATGAAGGACAAGAAACTCGGTCATCAAATTACTTGGGTATACCTGTGTTTTCAATAGAGCAATTATTTTTTCAAGGGAATTTTGGTGGTTTCATCACCTCTTTATATTTTACCATGGAACCGCTAGGTGAGACCCCTTACTTGCATGGTCATCCCTAATTGTCCCATGTTAGATGGTCCCCAATGCCCCAGTGGATAAAATCTCACCAATGTGGAATTTTCTTGAATTCTTATTGGTCTGGTCTTCTAAAATTTGAAGTAATTATTAGGATGCTTAGAAAAATGAGAAAAAATATGTTTTGAAAATGATTTTTCATGAGGAATCCGAATATCCATGTTTTAGAGTATGTTTCCAATTCTTCAAACCTTAGTTTTATGGGAAATGTAAATTAGGTTTCAATGTTTTAGATAAAATTACATATTAATATGAAATGTGCTTTGAATAGGTATTTAGGGTTTTCCAGACCCAAGGACATTATTAGGGTTTCCTCAACCTAGGAAGAAAAATAAGATCTTCTCTAAGTGCAAGGTAAGTGGTCCATGACAATTGGACATGAGTAATGTTTGTTTTCTTTATATATATATGTATGAAATACATGAAGCTATTTATTATTATTTCAACTACTTAAAGTCAATGAATTTATGATAAATTGAATGTCATGTTTTATTATTCATATTATGGTACCACCTTCATGCAAATTAAAGATAAGGTTAGAAATAAGATCTAAAGCAAAGTTAAGAGTTTTAAGAGAAAGATAATGGTAAAATGATAACTTATATAAGATCCTCACTAAGAGGCTCCTCAGTGAAAAATTAAGAGGCACTTTGGTGCATAAGAGAAGAGGCACTTCGGTGCATAAGGGAAGAGGCACTTAATTTCATAAGAGAAGAGGAACTTCGATGCATAAGAGAAGAGCCACTTATGTGCAACCTGAGGATTCTTATATAGGTCAAGATAAAAGAAAATAATATAAAAATAATGTTAATGTTTAAAGTTTATTTTCAGTTTACAATTTTTTTAATGTATAATATGTCCAATTCCACTTACCCATTGATTTTATGCATGGATAGGGGTATGATGCCCGCAGGTAAGGAGCAAGTTCAGGAGTGAAAAGCCATCTGAAATAAAAACCCTAGCTCGACGATCTGTAAGGAGAAAAACATGAGTTGGATGCCAACTATACCTAGATAAGAGTATCCTTGCTTTCTCCATTCAAATATGTATATGTGAACCTTATTAAGGATTTGAGAATGAGAATAGTGATTATTTCCATGTGATGATTTATATAAACTTTATTTTGAGCTATGAATATCATATGTGTGACATCCCCCTTAAAGTGAATAAAATTATATGCTTCCACTCTATGTTGTGAATATTTTTACAAGTGGGGTGTTACAATAACGGTACCAGAGCCCAAAATATAGTTGGACACCAGGCTTTTCCCATAATCTCATGGAGTTTATATCTTTTTTCATAGATGGAACCTAAGAGGAAGGGTGATAATGAAAAGGTAGACAGGGGTGGGGATGAAGATGAATACATCAATGTAGGAGATCGTTAAGCATCTCCACATAGAGAACCTCACATGGTTCCCTTTGACATTTTGGTCAGGGCTCTATCTACTTCCATAGGAAGAGGAGATGATAAAGTGATAAACCCTAGGGTCAACATCGGGATTTCCCTAGTTGACTTTTTGAAGATCAAGCCCGACTCTTTTTCTGGAGAGGAAGATATGTAAGTAGTAGGTAAAGCCGAGAGCTGGTTGCAGAACATGGAACATTGCTTTAGTGATCTAGACTGTCCTAACCCATCCAAGGTTTTCTTTTAGAAACACATGATCAAGGATGCAGAAAGGACTTGGTGGGAGAACCTACTAAGTTCCCGTGTAGATGATGCTCCTCCACTCACATGGGAGGAATTTTTAGAAGCCTTTTGAGACTAGTACATATCTGAGGCCATGATTGAGAAGATGGAAGAGGAGTTCTGCAACCTACGTTAGCTTGGTGACATGACAGTCATGCAGTATGCCATGAAGTTTAGGATTTTACAGAAGTACAATTACGACTACAAGGAATGATGCAAGACAAATAAGTTCATTACGGGTCTCAAGAAGGACTTAGCTTTGCTTTGTCAGGATGTGGACACCATACCCTACAAAGTACCCTAGATTCCTTGGAATAAGAACACCACCCCGGAAGAGCATGGTGAAATATAACCACTCCCACAACAACAACAACTCGAACCATCATGACAAGAAGAGGAAGTCCCCATTGGAAGTGGCTGCAAATAGAATGCAAAGACCCAATGTGTAAAGTGCATCAAGTACCATCTGGGAGAATGCAGGTTTGGGACGGGAGTTTTCTATGGTGAGATAGGGCACACTAGAGGTAACTTCTCCAAGTATCAAAAGAAATAACCTAATGTTAATCTAGAAAATAGAGAGAAGAGGCAAGCTAGAGTGTTCTCAATGGTAGATGAGAGTAAAGTTTATAAGAATGAGTAGAGTTTGGTGTAGTACTTTTTCTTTTTAAAACTTTTATTGCATGAAAATGTTTGGAACTATGGATTCACATGATAATATTAGTATGTTGAAGTTTTTTTTCTAAGATACGAAAAATTATAAGGTGGGTAGCTTAATGAAATTTTGGGGATGAAATTTATTTAGGGTGGGTAGGAATGTAACATCCCAAATTTTCATGGATAATTTAATAGTGGTTTTTCTTAAATAGAATTGTTTGAGGATGTTAATGCAAAAAGATCATAGATAGTATTACCCTTAAATAATTAGGCAAGGAAAATAATAGGGATTCAAAACACCTTTCTCTTTTATAATGTATTGCAATTATTTGGAACAAATAATATTAATTGGTTTTTCCCTATCTTTTTCTATCTAGAAAGTTAAAATGAGGTGAAAGATAAAGTCAAGAGGCAAGGAATTTGAAATAAGGATTAGGTGACTTGAAGCATTGTTTTCTTTTGATAGATTTTAAAATAAGAAAATCATAAATATCTTTCTTTCTCTCTCCTAGTCCTCATTGGATTTCAAAATAATAATAATCTATCCCTATGCGCCAAATTTGAAAATATAAGATGAATTACTCTTTTAGACAAACAATAAATGATTTTTGCATTTTCCTTTATATGCATAGGAAGGAAGTAGCAATATCTTTTATTCTCTCTCCTTCAAGAATTTTTTTTAAAAAGGGAATAAAGGGGTAGGATATGACTTTAAAAGTGGGTGATTAATGTTTATCTTGAATTTTGACTCCAATTTCACAAAGTATGTATTTGCCACTTATTTAAACCATTAATACATTAAAGTTAAGTTTAATGATCAACATGTAAATTGTGGGAAAAATATGTAAAAAATTAAAATCTAATTGTCTAAGAATATTCTAGATTATCAAATTAACCTATGGTCCAAATTTGGCATTTGGACTTTGTTTGACCCTCTAATTAAATTAGGAAAGATTTGAATATAGTTTTATTAGTATTTATTCACAAAATGCATTTAATGCATTGATTTTCCTAAATTTCTTGTATTTATTCTATCACACATCCTCTTTCTTTCCTTTTCATGCATGGAGCATCCACCATCCGTTCCTAATCTAATGGCTCCTCATTCATCCTCTTCCTCTGACTCTTCTGTGAAATTGAAACCAGTGACACAACATTTCCTTCCCCAAATCCTTTCTCCCTCATCTCACAACCTTTTCGCAAGATTCCTTCTGCAATAACTCTATCTTCCCTTCACATTCTGATGAGGGTTTAATTCATTTCCCTCTCTCTATGTGGGTAAAATTACCAAACTAGGGCTTCCACCTCTCCTAATGTCAAGTTGCAGAGGCAACATTAGGTCTCCCCATGCCTATATAAGATATTGGGATTCATGTCTGACCTTCACCCTTCTCTCTTCCACCTTCAGTTTCTCCTCCCATACCCCTAAGCTCCAAGACCTTCTCCTCCTTTTTCTATGATGACAATGGCCTAACACTCAAAGCTCAAACCACCCTGGCTCAATTTCAATAGCAGTAAGCATCCTCGGCCCCTTGGCTTCATTTTTGCATCTCTAGCTTTCCTCGGTTTTACCTAAGTTGTTGTGTCCTATAGAGCCTAGTTGAGGTCCTCACTGGCACTAGTCACCTTGAATCCTTAGAGCCTCTCTGGCCGAGAAACCCAACTTTGAGCCTCACCTGAACCTCTTGATCATTTTCCAATCTTCAGTTGCTCTTATACTCACCTTTTTCTTTGGTTGTGGATCTTCAACCATTTCCTTTGTTTAATGGTGTTCCCGATGTACTGATGTTTCCCAGGTCTTTTGTTTCATGCAATAGCACCCTCATCTTCAGGTTTCCATCATCAAAACCATTTGCATGGGTTCAAAGATTTGATCGTGAGGTTTTTGAGTTCGTGCTACCCCAATGGCACTCTAGCCATGGAGGAAGGAGTTGTTGGTGCTCCAGTTCACGAGACAGCCTGAGTCGAGGCTTGCAACCTTTGTGGCAATGTGAAGAACTCGTTCTCAATTTTCGTTCTCAAAGAAGAGATCAAGAATCACATGTTTGTACTTCGATTCTTCTTTGTTTTCTCTTCATTTTTTATAGGTCGTGAAGGAGAAGAAATGGATCATTGAATGAACTAAGTATCCCCGTGTTTTCAATCGAGCAATTTTTTTTTTGCAAGGGAATTTTGGGTTTTCATTGCCTCTTTATATTTGACCACGCAACCATTGGGGGAGGCCCCTTACTTGTGTGGTCATCCCTGATTGGTCCACGCCATATGGACCCAAATGCCCCAGTGGATAAAATGTCACCAATGTGGATTTTCTCGAATTCCTATTGGTCTGATCTTCGAAAATTCATAATAATCCATAGGATGCTCAAAAAAGAGCAAAATATGTTTTAAAAATATTTTAAATGACAAGTCTATTTTTTATTTGTGAAACCTTGGTTTTATGGGAAATGTAAATTAGGGTTTAATGTTTTGGATAAAATTACATATTAATAAGAAATGTGCTTTGAACATGGTACTTAGGATTTTTCAAACCCAAGTACATGATTAGGGTTTCCTTGAGCTAGGAAGAGAAATAATATCTTCTACTAAGTGCACGGTAAGTGGTCCATACCAATTGGACACAAGTAATGTTTGATTTCTTATGTATGTATGTATGAAATACATGAAGGTATTATTATTATTATATCAACTGCTTAAAGACAATGAATTTATGATAAACTTAATGTCATGGTTTATTTTCCATATTATGGTATAACCTTCATGCACATTAAAGATATGATAAAGAATAAGATCTAAAGAAAATTTAAGAGTTTTAAGAGAAATATAATGGTAAGAAGTTAGCTTCTATAATATTCTCACTAAAAGGCTCCTTGGAGAAAAATTAAGAGGCACTTCAGTGCATAAGTTAAGAGGAACTTTGATATATAAGAGAATAGGTACTTCGGTGCATAAGATAAGAGGCACTTTGTTGAATAAGAGAAGAGACACTTATGTGTAGCCCGTGGATTGTTATATCGGTCAACATAAAAAAGAAACGAATTTAAAAGCAATGTTGTCTCCTTTTCAATGTTTAATGTCTAAAGTTTGTTTTCGATTTACAAGTTTTCTTTAATCTATAATATGTCCAATTCCACTTACCATTGGTTTATGCATGGATGAGGGTGTGATGCACGTAGGTAAGGAGCAAGTTCAGGAGGAAAAGATGTCTAAAGTGAAAACCCTAGCTTGAGGATCTATAAGGAGAAAAGATTTAGTGGGGTGCCAACTATACCTAGATTAGAGTTTCCTTTCTTTCTCCATTCATATATGTATATGTGAACCTTATTAAGGATTTGAGAATGAGAATTGTGATTATTTCCCTGTGATGGTTTATATAAAATTTATATTTTGAGCTATGAATATCATATTTGTGACATCCCCCTTGAAGTGAATAAAATTATATGTGTCTGCTCTATCTTGTGAATATTTTTACAAGCGGGATGTTACAAGAGTCTTCTTAGGTCATATAGGATTCTATAGAATATTCATCAAAGACTTTTCCAAGATATCTAAGCCGATGACAAATCTATTTCTCAAATACATAGTTTTCTATATTGATGAAGAATGAATGAACAATTTTGGTTGCTTGAAGGCTTGTCTCACCTCAACCCCTATCGTTAGGATAACAAAGAGGTTGCAACCTTTTGAGATCATGTGAGATTTTAGGGATTATTTTATAGGAGTCATTTTGGGTCAACGCATGGATAAGAAACATCATGTTATTTGTTATGCATCCAAGACCCTAAACGAAGCTTAGAGAAATTATGCAACTAATGAGAAGGAATTTCTAGTTGGTGTGTATGCTTTTGAGTAATTCAAATTTTATTCTGTGGGTACAAAGTTATAGTTAATATTGATCATGCTACAATTTGATATTTATTGACAAAGAAGGACACAAAACCTAGATCAATCTAATTGATCCTTATTTTTCAAGAGTTTGATACAAATATATGAGATAAGAAGGGCAATGAGAATGTAGTTGTGGATCACTTAAGTCACCTTCACATTCATGATACAGACATAGTCAGCATTAATGGGTCTCGACCATATTATGACACCCTTCTCCACATAAAGTGATATTACTCAAAACAAAACGTAGAATTATCACTAACAAAACTATTACCACAAAATAGGGTAAATTAAAACCATTTGCAAGGTAATATATCAAGCGGAATTATTTCATAAACGAGCCTTCAACATTTGTATTCTTTTTATACCAAAAATGCTACATGATAGGTTCACAGGCTAACAAGCCATAAATGTTACATTTTACAACCTATTTATATGTACATGCCATTACCATACACTCAGCCAAAATCTACGTGTCAATATACAAAACAAAAAAATATCCCCAAATACCTGAGAGTACAAGGACGACACACATGACTCTACTACAAGATTCTAAGTAGTAGCATATCCAACCTTCTGATAGCTATTGATCTCCCTACTTCTCAGCACCTGCACCATGACCTCAACCTCCTCGTCTACGACCACCTAAAAAGTTGTGGATCCCATGAAGTGAGACTAACATCCCAGCAAGAGACATAACTCTTCTCCAATATCTATTATAAGCATGGCAAGATACTAGAGCATATAAGTAAAGTAGTAAATACTGGTTAAGCAATTTAAGTACTTGTAACTTAGTAGAAGAACAATTATTCTTTTAAAAGGAATACGAAGAACATGTATAACTATTATGAACAAAATAGTACAAGAAATAATACATGGGTTCATACAATGTGATTCGTACTGACCCACGACAAATATACTACACGGCTGTATTATCACTTCTATTATTATGCCCTGAGGATTTGAGGCATACCACTCAAATCCAACCGACCACTTCTAACTCAAACTCACTACCATACAAGATCAATGGAATATTCGGACTCCATAATCATTACCAAAACTACTTAGTCAGTTCAAGTCTGCAATGCAGTGACATAACATTCAAACTACTAGTCAACAAATTATAGTCAAAGTTGTAGTCCTATAGAGACAGCAACTCATAGTTATTGCTATGGTCCTATAAAACTAGTCTACCTTGGTACATGGCACAACACTAGATAACAGACCCACACTTGGTCGTTCATATATCAAAGTATTATACCACTAGAACAACAATTTAAGGATATAGGGAGTTACCTCCACTGATATCTCGCATATTCAATAATATGCACTCCGAGTTTCCCATAGGAGTTACTCATTTCACCATCCAACTAGATATTGACATTGAAGATGGATCTATGGTATAGGGAAACTACATGATTAAGGTTTCACTTGATTTGATATTCCAATTGGGTGTGTGTTATTGCATCAATCAAGATACAACATATTAACCTGAAACAAACTCTACAAAATTAAGGATAAGATACAACTCCAAAAGATATAAAACGTATAAAGTAAAAACTTGTCTCATCATCATATTAGTATGGGATATCAATCCCTCAATTTATGCACAAAGCACTTTCTAGGTCAATAGACCAATTCATAAAACTCTTGCACTTTCAATATCATAATATGTCTCAACATTACTTAATATCACCACCATGTCTTACATAGGGATCAACATAGCATACTCATAGCTATGATATTCATCTCACCTTCAAGTTAGTGTTATACAAGTAGGATAGAGAAAACAAAATCACATATCAAATACTTTGAGTAGTATGAGTGCATGCATCATATTATCACAAGTTTAGGGTTAGGGCTCATATGTATCTTACTAGGGTTTCAGTTCAGCCCTTAACCCCTAAACCCTAATTCCATCATCATCCCACAATGTTTGATAACACTAGGGTTAATCACTATCATTTATGATTACCCGTCCTTAATCACATCACCTTATGTAAACTATTGCAATATGTATTGATCATGTGCATGTATGTGTATAGGTGTCTCAACCACTCACAATACATGGGTCTTTACCAGCCTCAAAACACATGTCACGCCCACTATAACCTATATGTCTCAACCCTTCACCCACAAGCATCACAACTGTGACACTTTCACATGGTCACAACCATTCTATATAAATAGATATCTCAACCCTCTATAACACATATATCCTCATAACTAGTTGTATGACATTGCTCACTCACTCATAGTGTCACAGCCTATAACGTATGCAATAGGCATCTCACCCACAACGCGTGCAGGGGCGTGTCTTGGCCGCAACACATTTAAAGTCGTAATGTGTGCAATGTCTTGATCGTGACACTTGCAAGGTCACTACATGTGTAGTGTCTCAACCGCGACGTGTGCAACCTCTCTCTCTCTCTCTCTCTCTCTCTCGGCCTGCAACACATGTGGGGATTATCTCCCCCATGACGTGTGTAAGTCTTGTCTTTCTTGCAAAGCGTGCAAGCTCAGACTCAACCTGTAACGCTGTGTCACGACAAAACTAGCAAGAAGCAACTACCCCTTAGGTTTTTTGAGTTTGAAACAACCATTGGTGCATGACTTCGACCTAAGGGAAGACCAAGGGGTGTCTAGACCCTATGTAAGAATTATGCTCAACACCAAAACAAATCCAAACTAGGTCAAGATAGTTGATCTAACCAAGAATACCAAATGTCAACAGGGTAAGCAACACCCTATTCCAAGGTGTTCATCAACCCTAAAACGTGATCATGGAAGGTAACCAAAAGAGTTATTTTTAGAAAGAAAAAACCAATGTTCCTATACACATAATCAGGTTGAAAATTTCCTATTAAAACACACCGAACATATGTAACAAGTTCCATGGATAAAGATCCAAAGGAACACCCAAATCTTCTATTTTCAACAAAAATGGGTATATAGATTTAGGGTTTATAATAGGAACAATCCTTTCAAGAATACTACAACATTTAAACCCTAAACTACTACCATTATTTCTACCAAAAATATCGCATTTTAAGATCTAGAACAATAGCATATAATCATATTTAAGATGCCAATAATAGGTGTGGGTAAATATTATATAATCCTCCTATTTTGAAGACAAAAAAACCTCCCAAGATCTCAAGCTCCAAGAGCTTCAACCAAGCTTCAAATTTTAACCAAGGGATCACCTCCAAGAAGTAGAAAAACATAATCACAAGAGAGTCCAAGAAAGAGGGAAAATAGTCCTAGGCCGAACCAAGGAAAGAAAGGTAAAAGAGATGAAATCATCCTCTCACTAGTTACCACCATGTCAAAACACAGTCTAAGGCATTTTTGAAGAGGAGTTTCTCTCAATAAGGCCACCATGGATAGTCCACAATCTATGACCAAGGAAGATTATGGAGATTTCAGAAAACAAAACATGATCCAAGGAAGAAGATCATTTACCAAGAGAAGAATCTCTAAGAAATCACCACCAAAGAGTTAATCTAGCACCAAATCTTCAACATGCACAAATGATCAGTCACCCAAGATTCAAGATCTGACCTTTCTTGCTCTTGAAGCTCCAAAGACGATCCAAAGGAAGAAGAAGAAGATGTGTTGGGCCAAAAAATATTTCTCATGTGTGAAGAGGATGGGTTATATACCCAAAGGAGGAGGGAAGTAAGAGATTTTTGAGGTGTTAACAAAATAGATCACCAAGGGACACATGCCCTTTGAAGAGATGGTCTTTCCTCCTCTCACGTGCAAAAATAGAAATGTTCATATTTACCCAGAAAAAGTGTCTCACTCAACTAGATCAGTTGCCCCTTTGTCTCGGTCGAGACACCTCCAACTACTTGTCTCAGTCGAGACACATCCTTATACATTTCTAGGTCAAAACCCTAGGTCTCATATGTGCATAATGGTGACACTAGAGGACAAACTACCTCGACTATCCTCACCTATGGGTTTTCTCAATTGATACCACACATCCAAAGCTTATGTTTCAGTCACTACCCTCACAAAAAGTGGTGTAGGGTCATAACATCAAACCCTAATTCAATCACCATATCAACTAAGCAAACTCTGGAAACCCTAGAATCACCATTTGATGTCACATCACCACACATGATTCAAACAAGGTGCCCCATTGCATCATCTTCTTTCTCATATGCTAAAGAACAATAAGCATTCTCTACATGTGATAATTTTCAAGATAACCCTCACTTATTGGTAAATTGCAAAGTAGTCCAAAATAAGCACTTATATAACAAAGGTAGTTCAAACATCAACCAAATTGGACCAAAATGAAAATATAAGCTTGTCACATGATATGAAGACATATCAAAAGATTAGATTAAGGTTTAAGAATCTCATTATGAAAAGTAATTACAATTAAGCTTAAAGGTAGGTCAAGAGTCTTACACATAAGGAGGTGTCTCGACCGAGCCAAGTAGTTGGAGGTATCTCGATCGAGACATTTGGTCAAGACACTTTTTCTAGATAAATACAAATAGTTCTATTTTTCATGTGAGAGGAGGAAATACCATCTCTTTGAAGGGCATGAGTCCCTTGATGATGTATCTTGTTGACACCTCAAAAATGTCATACTTCCCTCCTCCTTTAGGTATATAACCCATCCTCTTCCCACATGAGCAATCTTTTTTGGCCCTACACATCTTCTTCTTCCTTTGGATCATCGTTGGAGCTTCATGATCAAGAAAGGTTAGATCTTGAAGCTTGGGAGTCCGATCCTTTGTGCATGTTGAAGATATGGTGCTAGATCAACTCTTTAATGGTGATTTCTTAGAGATTCTTATCTTAGTAAGTGATCTTATTCCTTGGATCACATTTTCTTTTCTAAAATCTCCATCATCTTCTTCCTCCTTGGCTATAGATTGTGGACTATCCATGGTGACCTTCTTGAGAGAAACTCCTCTTCACAAAGGCTTTAGACTGTGTTTTGATATGGTGGTAACTAGTGAGAGGATGATTTCATCTATTTCCCCTTTCTTTCCTTGGTTCAGACTAGGATTATTTTCCCACTTTCTTGAACTCTCTTGTGATTATGGTTTTTTTCTTCTTAGATGTGATCCCTTAGTAAAAATTTGAAGCTTGGTTGAAGCTCTTGGATCTTGAGATCTTGGGAGGTTGTTCCTCTTCAAAATAGGTGGGTTATATAACCTTTCTCCACATCTATTATTGGCATATTTAATTTGATTATATGTTGTTGTTCTAGATCTTAAAACATGATCTTTTTGGTAGAAAGAATGGTATTAGTTTAGGTTTTAAATCTTGTAGTGTTCTTGAAAGGATTATTCATGTTATAAACCCGAAATATACATACTTGTTTTGGTTGAAAATAGAAGATTTGGGTGTTTATTTGGGATCTTTATCCATTGAACTTGTTACATTTGTTTGGTGTGTTTTAATAGGAAGTTTTGGACCTGGTTATGTGTATAGGAACTTTGATTTCTCTTTATAAAAAAATCTTTTGGTGATCTTTCATGATCATGTTTTAGGGTTGATGAACACCTTAGAATAGGGTGTTGCACATCCCTATTGATGCTCAGTATTCTTGGTTTGATCATCTGTCTTGACCTAGTTTGGATTTTTTTTGGTGTTGATCATAATTCTAACATAAGTTCGAGACACCCATTCATCTTTCCTTAGGTCAAAACCATGCATAGATAGTTATTTCAAACTCAAAAACCCTAAGGGATAGTTGTTTCTCACTAGTTTGATCATGACACATGGTTGTGGGTTGAGTCTGAGCTTGCATGTGTCACGGGCAAGACAAGTCCTACACGTGTTGTGGGTGAGACAAGCTTTGCACACGTCATGGGTGAGATAAGCCCATCACACGTTATAGGCTGAGAGAGAGAGGTTGTGCACATCGCAGTAGGGACACTACATGAGTTGTGACCTTGCATGTGTTGCGGTCCAGATGTTGCATGTGTTGCGACTTTGCACATGTTGTGGGTGAG
Organism: Alisma plantago-aquatica; assembly: GCA_963693085.1. Lineage (NCBI taxonomy): Eukaryota > Viridiplantae > Streptophyta > Magnoliopsida > Alismatales > Alismataceae > Alisma > Alisma plantago-aquatica. Next base: position 591,560,010 of record OY856415.1, read on the forward strand.
ACATTCCCCTACATGTGTTGCAGGTGAGATGCCTATTGCAAGAAGTGATGATATGAGTCAGTGAGCAATGTGATACACCTAGTTATGAGTAGTGATAAGATATATGTGTTACAAAGGGTTGAGACATATATGTGTAATGAATGGTTGTGACCATGTGAAAGTGTCATGGTCGTGAGACTTGTGGGTCAAGGGTTGAGACATATAGGTTATAGTGGGCATGACATGTGTGTTGAGGGTGGTCGAGACCCATGTGTTTTGAGTGGTTGAGACACCTATAAACATACATGCACATGATCAATACATAATGCAATAGTTTGCATAAGGTGATGTGATTAAGGATGGCTAATCATAAATGATAATGCTTAACCCTAGTGTTTTCCAACATTATGGGATGGTGGTGGAATTAGGGTTTAGTGGTTAAGGGCTGAAATGAAACCCTAATTGGATACTTTGAACTCTAACGTTAATCTTATGATAATATGATGTTTGCACTCATATACTACTCAAAGTATTTGTTATGTGATTGTGTTTTCTCTCTCCTACTTGTATAACACTAACTTGTAGGTGGGATGAAAATGAGTATGCTATGTTGATCCATGTGTAATGCATGGTAGTGATTATGAGTAATATTGAGGCATAATGTGATATTGAAAGTGCAAGAGTTGTATGAATTGGTCTATTAACCTAGCAAGTGCTTTGTGCACAAATTGAGGGATTGATATCCCATAGTAATGTGATGATGAGACAAGTTTTCACTTTATACATTTTATATCTTATGTATTTGTATCTTATCCTTGATTTTGTAGAGTTTGTTTAGGGCTAATACATTGTAACTTGATTGATGCATTAAAAGATACCCAATTTCAATATCTAATCAAGTGAAGCCCTAATCATGTAGTTTCTTTGTACCATAGATCCATCTTTAGCATCAGTATCAGCTGGATGGTGAAATGAGTAACTTCTACAGGAAGATCAGAGAGCATATTATTGAATAAGTAGGGTACCATTGGAGGTAACTCCCTATATCCTTAAATTTCTATTCTAGTGGTATAATACTTTTTTATAGAATGACCAAGTGTGAGTCTGTTCTCTAGTGTTGTTCCATGTACCAAGATAGAGTAGTTGTTTTACAGGACCATACCATGACTATGAGTTGTTGTCTCTATAGGACTATAGCTTTGACTATAAGTTGTTGTCTAGCCGTTTGACTTTTATGTCACCGCATTGCAGACTTGAACTGACCAAGTAGTGCTTGTGATGATCATGGAGTCCAACTCTACCATTGATCTCGTATGGTACTAATTTCGAGTTAGCAGTGGTCAGTTGGATTTAAGTGGTCGCCTCAAATCCTCAGGGCATAATAATAAAAGTGATAATATAGTCATGTAGTATATTTGCTGAGGGTCAATATGAATCACATTGGATGACCCCATGCCTTATTTTTGTACTGTTTAGTTTATAATAGTTATGCATGTTCTTCATATTCCTTTTAAAAGAATAAATTGTTCTTCTTCTTAGTTGTAAGTACTTAAACTGCTTAACCAGTATTTACTGCTTTACTTATCTTCTCTAGTATCTTGCCATGCTTATAATAGATGTCGATGAAGAGTTATATCTCTCGATGGGATGTTGGTCTCACTCTGTGGGTTCCACAACTTTTTAGGTGGTCGTGGATGAGGAGGTCAAGGTCGTGGTGTAGGTGTAGAGCAGTAGGGAGATCAGTAGCTATCAGAAGGTTGGATATGCTACTAGTTAGAATCTTATAGTAGAGTCCTATGTGTCATCCTTGTACTCTCAAGTTTTTGGGGAGATTTTGTTGTTTTGTATATTGACACATAGATTTTGGCTTTGGGACATGAGTGTATAGTAATGGCATGTACATATAAATAGGTTGTAAAATGTAACAGTTATGGCTTGGTAGCCTATGAACATATCATGTAGCATCTTTTGATATAAATAGAATACATATGGCATGTGTTGAAGTCTCATTTATGAAATACTTCCGCTTGAGATATTACCTTGCAAATGGTTTAATATACCATTTTTATCATAATATTGTTGTTAGTGATAATTTCGCATTTTATTTTGAGTAATCTCACTTTATGTGGTGAAGGGTGTCATAATTATCCTCTTCATGCAACTTTTGTTGCATCTTGGTGGTAGTAGACTATGTTCATTAATGGTTAGAAGGAATACCTACTGTGACAAGTGATTCAAAGTCCGTTATCAAGTTATTCAGAGACATTATCTTTCCACATTTTGGAGTTCCTCGCACTATCATATATGATGGGTCTCATTTTATGGAATGAAGCTTTGAATCTCTATGAAGGCAATATGGAGTGTGTCACAAAGTGTCATATACATATCACCCACAAACAAGTGGGCCAGTGGAGGTGTCTAGTGGGCAACTCAAGGCCATTCTGTAAAATATTTTCATCCATAATTTGAAGGATTGGTCCAACAAAATCAATGACTCTCTCTAGGCTTACATAGTAGCATTCAAGACACCTTCAAGCACAATCCCAGTCTAGTTGATTTATTGAAAGTTGTTTCACCTCCCTACTGAACTGAACACAAATCTTGGTCGGCCATCAAGAAACTAAATTTTGATCTAATGAAAGCTGGAAAAAATAAGCAGTTACAGTCATAGGAGCTTGAGGAACTCAGATTGACTGCATATGAAAATGCATAGACCTAGAAAAAGCAAACATAAATATGGAATGATGTTCATCTGAAGAGGAAATACATACAAATTAGAGAACATGTTATGTTTTTTAAAGCATGCCTTAGACTTTTTCCATGTAATATCTTATCATGCTAGTATGGGCCATACATTGTAAGACATATCTACATGCATGGTGTTTTCATCTTGTTAAGAGAGAAGCCCAAGAAGTTTGTGGAAAATAGCCAAAATTTGAAGGGATAATTTATAATGACATAAACATATAGTTAAATACCCTTCATTCTTTTAAACATGGTCAAATTCTCAATTGATATCAATGTGTCAAGTGAATGACATAAAACACAGGTGCATATTGGGAGGCAAACCAATGATTACTTTTGTTTTTACTTCAAATTCTAGACTAGATAACTTTTGCATAACTATGTAACAAATCACAAGTTGTAATCTTAGATTATATTAATTCTTTTTAGATTTTGGATGGAAGACATAGTGTTGATAGGAACACATTCGCACTAGTGGTCCAAACAACACAATACATCCATCTCAAACTTAGTGTTTTCATAGGATGAGCAAACTATTAAGTTTGGTTGGAGGGTGCATGATACATATTCTACTTTTTTTCTACACCTATATCTTTCTAGGTTAAGATCCATCACTACATCTTTTTTTAAAAATCACAACTTCTATTTTAGAATAAAGGATCCATTATATAGTTGGATTAGATTCATTTTTGTAATATGTTTGCATCATTCAACCCCTCCCCCTTTAATCGAAGCAAAATCTCAAAAGGATCACTATTTGTTGGCTCCCTTCTTGAGTACCCTAGGACAGGATACGAGAGAGAAATTTAGGCCATAGGTCGATGTTCCAAATGTGCTAGACATGGTATTATTTTAGGGACTAAGTTATATGATCCTAGTGGGACTAGTAACCCTAAAACCTTGTAATGGTCTACTTAGACTCATGCCATTTTGTCAAAACTTATTGGGTGCATGTTGGGTTAAGTACGACATAATAAGTAATTTAGCAAAATATAATTATCATCATCTTTCATGTTATACCGTTAGGTGATGTTTGTCATATTCTCTATATTTTAAATTATTTTAGCATTGGATACATGTATATATTACCAAGATATATCCTAGGTATGTATTATATTTTTCTTGCCATTTTCATAATTCAATAGTGTAAATTGTAGATATGAAAGTTAATTTTGTAGCATTCATCATTTCTTTCTAAATGTTTGTATGTATGTGTATAATACTTTTTGTAATTGACTCAAACTAGTTGCATGTTACATATACCAAATTGTAAAAAAAATATTTTGACCAGTGAGGTGAAGTAACATAAACAATCTAGAATTTCACAATTTGACTAATAGTTAGTTAGTTCAAATAATCATTTGGTGTTTTTAAGTGTGATGTTTTTATTAGAAATTGATTCTTATTTTAGAATTTGCTGAATGCATATTCATCCTACTTTTAGTAGCATTTTTAGCCCAATTTTACATTTAGATTTCTCAATTTTCCTTCAGAATCAAAAAAGGGTAGGCAAAGCCCAAATCAGTGGAAGGTTGCGCTACCAATAGGCCATCCTTAGAAAAAAAATTCATTTTGTTCCATGTAAGTTTCAAGATAATTTGTAGAAATACCTTTATTGACTCCTCTTATATATTTTGAGTCTTATATTTGCAAAATAGTGAAGCTTAAGGGGTCGTGTCCCCCTTTCAGCTGGGGGATACAAGAAGGGGATGCCACTCGTGAGGTGTAGAGAACTCTTGGTCTAAAATGGATTTTGTGCACATCTATAAGGTAGATCGGTCAACATTTTTTGGTTTCTAGACCACATTCGACCACCTTGATCAACCTGATGATCAACCTCAAATGCAACCACCTTTTAAGATGCAATGATCAACCTTCAATTCTTCCACGTCAATTGACCATTGGTCAATAGCCATCACCAGTAGCAACACTAGACCTTAGCTGCTCAAGCAGACATCAATCAACCAAAGACAATTGAGCTCAATTGTGTGACCTATAGATTGAATTCTAATGTCAACAATGATCGACCTCTAAGAACATCATCGCAGCTCTATGTCCACACCAAAAGCCCAATTCTTGGCCTTCATACTATCAGACTCCCTAAAATGTGATCACATTATAACATGTCAATATTTGAGTGTGTGAGATAAAGCTTCCAAACAATCGATCTCTTTGATGGTACCATCATGAACAATCTTAACAACTCGAGCATCAACATCTAATAGATATGTTGATCAAGCATCAAGGAAACTTGAAATCTATAAAGCTTCCAAGAGCTCAACCTCATGGAACTGTCGACTTGCAAAACTAATACCAACCTATCAAACATTGAGTCAATATCTAGAACTAAAAGTGACACTTGATGTGATGTGTGCTCAAGAAGAAAATCATCTTGCAAGATGATGTCATGATCAAGTATATTTGATTGACTTCCAAGGTTGATCAACATAAGTCCAATGATAAAGGTTGATAGGTTTTCCTAGCTTGACTGGAACATGCTTGAACTCCTCCTCTAGAATCAATTGGTTGACTAGAAAATGATCAACCTTCACAAGGTTCCGTTTCTTCCAAGCAATGATCTCAACGGTCCACCTAGAACAAATCCAGATACTGACATGCAGGTACAGAGGCTATAAATACCCATTGTACACATGCAAATAATCTCTCTCGAACCCCATGCTAGTCAAATTGTACTTGTGTACTTCATGCGAGGACAATGGTATTCACAATAATTGACCTCTCTAGAGAGAGTTATTGACCTCTCAAGGTTTATTGATTCATCAAAGTTCACCCACAACCAATCAGTAGCAACTCAGAAACATCTAGGTGTTCAACCTCTCCTTGAATTGACCTCTATGATAAACCACTACATTTGAAGAGTGATCGACCTCTCAATCACACTGATTGGTCTCTTGGTCAAACTACTATGCATACACCATCGTCAACCAAAAATGGTTGATGTCCATCCCAATAGGACGATTGACATCCTACAGTCAATTAAATTCATTGTTTCCTACTTGTAGTGATGTTTGAGATCGCCCCCTCTGCTTCAGTTGGTTATAAGAATCTTTAGATGAGGAGCAAGTAGTCCTTTCATTGGGGTGTGGGGACTATCCATGGTACCTATTTTTTACAATTCCATTGTCTCTTTACTTGTATGGACCTCATTTGATCCATTGTTAATTATTGAATGTATGTTTTGTGGATTGATCACCCGTTCTACATGATTTATTATAATCTTAGATCAAGAGAATTTTGATGTTTAGCATTTGAATATTGACTAGCTTTAGTTTATGCCCTAATGAGAACTTTATATGGGAAGTCTCTGGGTAGGTGAATACATGATCTATAAGTAACGAGTCGTCAAGCCTACAATGACATACACTTATGCAAGTTTCATATGTTGGAAGGGGAAATTTACATAGATACAATTATAAATTTTAGATAGGGAATGATTTCATAGGATCCAGTAGCGGTGGTGAAACTGGATCCCACCGTGGTGTTTTCCATCATTAATCTAGATGTGATTTTTCACTCGGCCTTTACTTTTCTTGCAATTAGTTTAACTCAACCAACTCAAAATTTTGGTTCTAAATGTTACTCTTAGTTGAATTAGATAACAACTAGCAAGTTTCTTGAAAATGTTGTCACTTGAGATTTGTTCCTCAACTATATGAAAATAAGACTTATCTTCTTAAGGGTGGAGATTATTGCATATTTGTTTTGATATAAATCTAGGTATTTTTCCCTGGTGAATTTGTTTAGTGCGATAATATGCCACATCAGTGATATTGTACAATTAGGAGCATATGCTCTTTAAGTTTAAATGAAGTATTGTTTTATTTTATTTTTTATATGCATTATATATCTAGAGTGGGATTGTATACACTCAATGTGACTCTCAAATACCATATGAATCTTTTTATGTTTTGGGTTAACCACAAAAAAGGGAAGTTGGGCATGTGGAAAGTGATAACTATAATATAAAGATGATTTATGCATGTACTCTTGATTTCCTGAGTTAGTCTCTAGTAGTTAAATTACTCATGTAGATGTAATCTAAATAGTTAATGCATGACAATATTGATTAGTTAGTGTCTCTCATATTCAATAGTGGGTTATTTCATTTATTAGGATATTTAAGGTTATAGGCCTAGAATTTTTAAGATGTCTAGTTGCATTATTTTTAGAGATTCCATTAAAACTAATTTACATTATATTTGTTATCATTATTTTATAACGGCTTATTTTTTATCATTTTTTATTAGATTAGTTGGTCATAAGTGTAAGGAAAACCCTCACATTTAGAACTATTGCTAATCCAAAACTATGTTCTCTACACGTGTCCCTAGATCATTTTAGTTTATGCAATGATCTATGTTGTTACTAAACAATTTTAGTTATTACGAGAAATTAATATAAAAAATCTCCAATCATGTATAAATTGTTTTGTCAAAAAACTATAACAAATCATCATTATTCAAAAAAAATTAATGAAAAAGAAATAAATAATCTATTATGGAAGCTCAATGTGATCTTGACCTAGTTCTTATTGCCTCATATGAATATTTTATGCATGTGCCTCATCAAGGCTTATCCTTACTTCAACCTTCTAGAGGGAGTATATATCTTGTCATACAATAGTTCCAATATTTACTCTATATACAATCTATTTTATCACTTGTGTTGAAGCTAACTCTTTGCTGCTAAGAAGAACATATAGAACTAAAATAATTACAATGATTCTTCATATATATTAATAGCATGTTTTGTGATGTTTTCTAACATCGTATTTGGTTTTAATGCAAAGGGATTCAATAGGATATATTTTTTAGTCTAGTGTGCATGGTTTCTAAGTAATTTTTTTGTACATACAAATTTATTTGTGGAGTCACATTTATTTTAAGTTTATTATGTGTTGAAGTTGGCAAGGTCTTATAGTTGTATGTTAATGAATTTGGTACTTTGTTTAATATATGAGGATATTTTTTTATCTTTATATCTAGTATGGTGTGTGTATAGTGGTGATGTAGGAAGTTTACAAAAAGGAAGATAATTCAATTATGTGACACTCTTGATATCCACTTATATGCCCATCTGTTTATTATGTTTAAGGATTTCTTGGTTACAGTATAAATGATTTTTTTTTCTTACATGAATTTTTTTGTAAGGTTGGTCTCTTCTTTTTTCTCTAGTTTGGTTAGTTTACATTAGGAAAATAGGATTTGCATGAGGACAATTAGAGAAGTAGATGTAAGAGGAGTCAGATAAGATAGTAGTTTATGTATATTATATATTTGTGTTATCCAAGGCAAGAACAAATGAGAAAATAGGGTAGTATGTTAAACAAGTGATAATTGGTTCAAGATTTAGGTAAAGTTAAAGGGTATATTTATCATGGAAGGTGCACCACCCATAACCATATCTAAGACATAAAACCACTAATGGTGTTGTGTGGGTGTGAAAGGCCACTGGTCATCTTAGATCTGGGGTTTACCCTACCTGGGAGGGTCAACTATGACACAGTTTAGGGGTTCCTTGGTATCAAATATACCTAACAATCCTTAGAATTTTGATTTGTAATTGTTGGTCATATTGCAAACTTAGCTTTATTTTTATCATTGTTTTATTTAATATTTTAAGGATCACTCTTATTAGCAACTTATATCATGACAATAAATGAAAAAATATAAAAGTTTTGATTTTATAATAAGGGAAATTTAGGGTGTACAAATGGATCATCTAGCAACAAGTATGATTGTTACCTTAAAAGATAAATAATCATTGTAATAAACATGATGACATAGTTGGCATCACTAACACTAGTCCTTTTTGTCAATAAATGGTATGTAGTTGTGGCCATTCTTCATTACATTAGAAGGACCGCTGCATGCCATAACACTTAAGGTCATGGTTCTCAGACTGGGATAGTGCATTGCAATCAATGATGACAATTTACATTACAAGATGTCAGTTCAAAATTCCAACTGTAAGCCTCAAAACTTTCCTACAATAAGGTTTGATGTAGCATGTGAAGGCATTCAATCTCCACAAACCATCACAAGTCTCAAGGGAACCTCCTGGAGATATTTTTATAGGTGGTATATTTCCTTTAATTACTACTCTTAACTATATAATTAAGTACCCCCCCTCAAAATCTTCTGAGTCATCAGTTAAAATGAAGAACCGATGATACAATCCCCTTATTGAGACCCACTTTTTTTGTTTGTATAAGGGTCTCTATCATTAGTTTTAGATATGGAACTGACGTGTAAGTGCTTTCACAACTCATGCCCTCAAAAATACCACCGCCCAAATTGCTTTTGTTTAGTTTGTCTCTTTTTCCAAATTGATGACTAAGTTACCTTCCTGAGGATAACTATTTTTGTTTGGGGATGGGTCTCAGTCATCAGTTTGTATAACAACTAACATTGAAGTGATTACTTAGTTGTTAATTTTAGCTAAGGAAATTGATGACTAAGTCTCCTGACAAAGGCAAACTTGTTTTTGGAATTAGGGTTTCTGTCTTTGGTTTTATCCTATAAAAACTGACGACTAAGTCCGCAACTCGGCCATGCTGATCTGCACGGCCATGTTTTTAAGCACCATTTTGTATGTCTGTTTGGTTCAATTAACCAACAATGAAGTTCTTAGGTGTCGATTTTCAATAACAACCAACGACTAAGTTCACTTAATAGCACCTGTGAAATGTTTCTTTCCCTAAATCTTCTATTTCATCTCAGTTTCCCGCCTAGCTCTGGTGATTTTCTCCTCCGCCCTATTGTTGTTGCCCTACTCCAGCCACTGCCACACCACCTCTGCTCTACTACTGTTGTTTCTCTACTGTTGCACCTCACTGGTGACTACAACCACCTTGCTCCATCCTTCTCTAGCCACTGCTACTCCAGTCGTTGATGCTCTAGCCTGCTCCAGCCACCATCGTGCCAGCTTCACCTCGAGTCGTCGCCGCAACCCCACCTCTAGCCTACTCTTGCTGTGAACACCTCCACCTCCACCTCTGGCTGTTCCCACCATATCCTACACCACCATTGTGGTGAGTGGTTAATAGAATTAGATTTTTCTTAAACCATTAATGGCCTACTTTGCTAATGAATTTCTTAAATATTATTTTATTACATTCCTATTAGTGCAAATTGAATAGTTAATTGTGATTCATTCTTTTTTGGGGTTTTATTCTTGTAAGGGTTTTTATTCTTATTAATGGTGACTTACTAGTTATCTTAATTAATTAATATCTCTTTATCTCTTGTTAGTGATTGATTGAAATTAGTTCAATGATTGTTCTTCAAGATTATGTAGCTTATTAATATTGATTGATTAGGGTAAATGATGCATGAATATAGTAACCCAAATGGAAGAATAAATTTAATTAAATGATGTTACATAAAACCAAGGATATGAATGATGAAACTATGATCACAAGTATAGGAATGACAACTTACATGTATTTTGAAGGCCTAGAAACCCATCCAAGATGTACTCATTAGGAGTAAATCTTAGACAGTCCCCAGTTTGGGACTATTCATGAACACTTAATCTTACTTAGGATGTACATGCATAATGAATAAGTGGTTTTCAAGATGTCTCATCAGCACTTCCCCATTTTTACTCGAAGTACATATGTTGGTGGACATTTGCCTATCTACATTGTTGTACTTGGAGAACTCTGGGGAAATGTTGCTGAAATTTTCTTGAAAACTGAATACATATTATACACTTACTAGTTAAAGAGGTAATGATTATGAGCCCACTAAACATTTTTGTCTTATTTATGTTCAATATAAGACATATAAATTGTAATCATTTATTAATTGGTTTCTTAGATCCCAAAAATTGTTTTTAGTGGCCTTTAGGCTAGGAGAATTTTTTATCAAAATTATAGTTCAACTAATATGGGCTCTACTGAACTATTAATTCATCTAAGAGATATCTCAAAAGCAATTAAGCCTTGGTTATATCTCTCAATCAGACTTTTAGTTTGATTGTGGGAACCAAATCAGTCGAACTCTATTTCAACTGATGGGTGGTCAAAATTACATATTCATGTTTCCTGGTTGTTATGTCGATCTAATACACTTTCATATACACCCCAGTTGAAGTACAATTTAACCACATGATAGCTCCTTCGGAATATACTTTGATAGAGGATTGTTTGACACACAATTGGATTCATGATTTCTTCTTTTAATCAAACCAATGTTTATAATGATGAAGGAGGATCCTAAACACCCCCAAATCCCTTTTCTAGAATATCTCTTAGCCATTTCTAGGGACTATATTTGATCATTTTGATACACACTTGGGAAATAGAATACATGGGCTAAAAAATATAGTGATATTGTGTCTTAGTAATCCATATGATGATCAAGTAAAGCTTCTTCATTCACTGAAAGATTTCATATCCTTTAAAGAATCTTGTCAGTAAAACCCTTTATGGTTTGAGTTGTAGTTTATGTTCTTCCAACCTATTTTTTATGAAGAAGCCTTCTAGGGTTTCTTCAAGGTGAGTGACATGGAAATCAATCTACAAGCAAGTAGATGGTCCTTCTTTGACCTAACAAAAAGAATATAGGTGGTTTTCCTTTATAATATGAGTGGTGACCTTCCTTTGTCTGTGATAAAAAGAAGGTGTTGAGGTCTTAAAGGCCCTATAAGAGAAAAATGGTAATCTCCCACAATTAATATCTAGATGAGATAGTGAATCCAATTTGGTCTTTATATTCAGTTGTTATAAAACTGTATATTGTATTCTTGAAGCTTTGTTGAAGATGATGAAATTTTTGTTGGTATAGAAAACTAGGTTAGATTGTCTTAAATGGGTGATAAGAATTATAAGTTATTCAGTGCAAACCTAAAGACTCAAAGACAAAGGAATAAGATAAGATCTATGATAATTGATTATGATCCATTATAAGATGAAGTGAAATAAGTAATCACATCCTAGAATTATATGAAATCGTGTTCTCTTGAAAGAATAATACCGATTTCCAATGGAATGATGAGGTACATGTATCAAAACTTATTGAGGCTCATTTCAATTCTCTATGTTATCTTGTTAATGATGATATTATTATAATATTATCAAATATGTTCGTGGTGATTGAACCCCTAGCCCAGATGGGTTCAACTACCATTTATATAAGTCTTGTTGCCATGTTGTTGGTCTGGATGTCAATACAGCAGTTAAAACTCTTCTTCTAGTTATCATATCCTTACAGAAGTAAAGAGTTCATTCATCATCCTCATTATTAAATCTATGGAGGTTTTTGAAGTGAAGTATTGAAGGCATGTATCACTATATAATGTAATATGTAAACTTTACTCTTTTACCATTATTAATACACTACAAAATATGTTACATGTTCTTATTGATCATCCCTAATTTTCCTTTGTTAAGGGTAGATTAACTACATATGATAAATATTATGATGGATGAAGTTATTGATGACATGGTGAAAGTAATTTCCCTAATGTTTTGTCCCAAAATGGATATCATCAAAGCTTATAAATCCATTGAGTGGACATATCTACATTGTAGTCTAGTAAAAATGAACTTCCCCAGTTTCTTTATTTATTGGATACAAAAGAATTTATGAGTTGTTAATTTTCATATTGTTATTAATGGGAAGCATTCTAGAAGACTTTTTCCAATATGGCATCAGAAAGGGGACCCAATTGAACCTACCTCTTTGTGTTAGCTATGGAGGTTTTCTATTTACAATGAATGTTGAGAGGAATGGCATGTTCAAGCCTATAAAGGTCTCTTATAATAGGTTTGTCACTCATGCACTTTTGTAGATTATGTAGTAATTTATCTAATGTTTATATCATTTTTTTGAGGTGGTAGGATCCCTTATTTTTTATTTGGTAAATCCCCAGGCATGGAGGTCAGCTCAACTAAAAGATCTATTTTTGTAACCTATCATTTATTGAAAGAAGTAGTAAAATGATTTATAAATTAAAGTTTAGGAGTTATGTAAGAAGTATCTAGGACTACTATTGGTCAAAGATAGAATCACAAGAAGCCTATGTCACCAATTACATACAAGATTAAGAAGAGACTTCAAGGTTGGAGAGGGAACAAATATAATGGTGAACCCTCTCCACACCCAGGGCGATGAAATAGGAGAAACGACTGGCGGCGTAGGAGAAGATGATCGGAGAAACCTTCTGAGAGACAAGGTCCCTCCTCATGATCAAAGAAGACCAAATACTAGGAGGGGTCCTCCTCCTATTCAAATTTCAAAGGAAATGAAGCAATGGAGCCAACTCTTCACTCTGCCTCTTGAAGATCAATGTCTGAAATCAAAGCAGTTTGAAGTCAGAAATGGATCAATGGTTTAACCTAGATCTAATCTGGAGAGGAATGTGAGTAATTGGAAGTTGTTAGTAACAGGGTATATTGTCGATGTGAATCCTCATCTACCTACCTTGAAAAAGCAATTCTGTAATATGTGGAATGTGAAGGGTAGTCTAGAAATCTATTCAAGAGTAAACAACTATTTCATTTTAAACTTCTATGATCCCCTAGATCTGTAAAAGGCCACAGATAAAGGTATGTGGTTTGTCTCAGGCAAGCCTATGATTATTAAGAAATGGGTAAGGGGAGAATCACTAGAAAAATTAAGCTAGTTGAGATCTCAGTGTGGGTTCGAATTGTTGATCTTCCCTTGGAGTTATGGGATGATGATATTTTCAGTTTGATTGGTTCTTTTATAGGGAAACCTCTCAAGACTGGCAAGTATACCAAGGATTTCAAATGGCTTGACTTTGCTAGGCTTCTGGTGTTGATGTCTGCATATTCTAATTTTCCTAAGACTATTTCTCTTTCAAGTGATGATCGTATTGAAGATATTCTTATTTTGGAATATAGATGGCACCCTAGTAAATGCTCTAAGTGTGTTACATCTGGGCATGAAGATGTGGGATGTGGGGTTGAGCCCTATGCAAAGGTCTAGAAATTTTGGGTTTTGAAGAATAAACAAGATCTGATGGAATCATCAAACAACTCAAAAGGAGATCAGTTAGACCGTTTGACTCCTTAGTAGGCAATGATTCCTTTCTCTAGTGATGAGTTTGGTAAGACCGGTTCATCTAGGATTTTGAAAAGTTTAGAAGGTGTTGGGGAGAGTAATATGGTGTTTGAGCGGTCTATATTGCATGTTGTTAAGGAAGGACATGTTAGTCTTGAACATGATTCTAATCATTTTGTTGATGTAGAAGAAGACATATTAATCCCAATTGAAGGCGAGAAGATTGAAGAGATTCTACCCTCTAACAATGAGCATATTATTACACCCACTAGTAGTGCAAATACTCTACTCATTCCAAATGAAGATGATTTTTAGGTGAGTACTCGTAGGAGGAAAGGGAAGAAAAATTGTTTACTCCTACAACTGTCCCTGTGAAAAGCTCTGAAGTGGCACACAAGTGTGGTATAATCTTGTTTCCAAACAAGTTCTAGTCTCTCTTTGAAAATGATGTAGATGTGGGGCAAATTACCTCCTAGGAAAACATCAAAATGGTTGACTCACCCTCATTTATTGCATGGAATGTGAGGGGTATGAATAAGCCTGGGAGGCAATTGGCTATACAAAATATTATTAAAGAGAACAAAAAAAATATATTTTTTGTCTATTTGAATCTAAAGTTCATTGAAAGAAGATTAAGAAGTCTATGAATAGAATCTGGCCTGCTATTAAATGGATCTCAAACCATGATAGTCATGTTTTGGGAAGGATCATTATTTCTTGGATCAATCTGGATATTCATATTGATGCTCTTTGAATATGATCAACTCTTACATTGCAAGGTCTCTTATGCTAAGGAGAGTTTTATGTTATCGAGCATTTATGGTCATGATAAGGAGTTAGATAGAACATCTCTTTGGAAGGATTGGGAGCAGATTTCTTTGCTTTCTAAAGGCCCTTGTATTTTTTTGTGGGAATTTCAATGCTATTAGATTTAGTTCTGATAGATATGGTTTGAATGAACCTTCCTACTCGGCTATGATTGATTTCAATGACTGTGTAAATAGGTTTAGTTTGATTGAAATTAATCTGAAAGGTTCTAAACTTACTTGGGATAACAAACAAAAAGGCACAAAGTTGGTTATGTCGAGAATTGATAGAGTTTTTTATGATATGGACTTCCTTAGCTATTTTGAATCTATATGGGGAAATATTTCTCAAACCATCCACAGTGATCACAGATTTATATCCATCTTCTTGGAAGTAAAAATGATGAGAAGAAAACTCCTTATCATTTTATTAATGCTTGGGTCGAAAGAGTTGATTATAAGGGTGTTGTTAGTGAAGCTTGGGGTTGTAACATTATTGGCAATCGTATGTTTAGAATGAATAATAAATTGAAGAAAACCAAGTTTTCTTTGTGCAAATGGTATAGAGAAGTGGTGGGGAACATCTGTGATAATAGGAAAATCTCTAAAGTCAAAGCTTGTTTGCTCCAAGAAGCTTTAGATAATAATCCATGGGATGATAACTTAAATTTAGAGGTTAGAGCTAAGAGAAAGGAGGCTATTATGGCATATAATGCTAAAGAAAGTCTAGCTAGACAAAAGTCTAGGATTGGCTGGCTCAAGTTGGGAGATAAGAACTCTAAGTGCTTTTAGTCAACTATTAAAACCAAAAGGCTCATTAACTCAATTAAGTGTATGAAGATTAATGGTGTGATGTCCTATTATGAAGAAGGTATTAAAGATCGTATAGTTGAACTTTATATGGATCTTTTCAAAAAATGGGAGGACACTATACCTTAGGATTTGAGTATTCACATGTTGCAAGTTAATGAAGAATAATATTCTTATCTTTGTCAAGAATTCTCAAAAGAAGAAATTTAAGCTATTGTTTTAATTCTAATGAGGATAAGGCCCATGTGCCTGATGGATTTAACTATAATTTTTTTAATTTGTCTGGGATATCATTGGTTCGGATGTCATTAGAGCTGTGTAGAATTTTTTCAGATATGGTAGGATGCTCAAAGAGGTCAACAAAACTTTTATCACTCTTAATTCTAAGTCTAGAGATGCCATTGATGTCAAAGATTGGAGGCCTATTACCCTTTGTAATGTGCTTTCCAAAATCATCTCTAAGTTCATGTCTAATAGATTGCGATCTATTTTCCTAGTCTTATTAATGAAGCTCAGTGTGCTTTCATAAAAGGGCGCTCGATCTCTAATGCTACTTTGTTAGTCAATGATGTGATCAATTCTATTATGAAGAGTAGCAAGTCGAAGATGTGTATGAAAATAGGTGTGAATAAATCCTATGACTCTGGTTGAGTGGCAATATATCAAAGATATATTGAATGCGATGAATTTCTCTATTTGTTGGGTTCATTGGATTGATGAGATTTTTAGCTCAACCAGTCATCAGATCCTCATTAATGGTCTTCCTTCTAAAAGCTTTACTCCATCTAGGGGTATTAGTCAAAGGGTATCCTTTGTCCCCTATCTCTTTTTGCTAGCTATGCAGGGTCTTTCCTCGATGCTAGATAATGGTGTGGCTAATAAAGATATTGACCATATTCAAGTTGATAACAATATGGTTATATCTCATATCCTTTTTGCAGATGATGTTATTCTTTTTGTGAATGTTGGCCATAAGAATGCTTCCTCTATTGCTAATATCTTGAAGGTGTCTGGAAGGA
Organism: Alisma plantago-aquatica; assembly: GCA_963693085.1. Taxonomy (NCBI): domain Eukaryota; kingdom Viridiplantae; phylum Streptophyta; class Magnoliopsida; order Alismatales; family Alismataceae; genus Alisma; species Alisma plantago-aquatica. Next base: position 591,576,423 of record OY856415.1, read on the forward strand.
TGCCAGGGATGTAAGTTAGTAATGAGAAATCTTGTTTCTTTGCAAATAAGGTCACTAATGTTCATCTCATGGAGGAGTTATTAAATATTAATAGTGGGTCTTTACCTGTGAAATATCTTGGTTTGCCTTTTCTATATGGTAGAATTACTATAAATCTTTGCACCTCCATCCTTGATAAAATCAAATCAAGGCTTGATGGATGGAGATCTAGGAATCTTTCTTATGCAGGGAGAGTTCAGTTGATCATTTCTGCTCTTTCTTCATTTCACTTGTACTGGGCTTCCTCATTTCCCCTTCTTGTTAGAATCATTGATGACATTGACAGGTTGTGTCACAATTTCCTTTGGTGGTGTTGATATGAATAAAAACCTTCATGTGATAAATTGGAACCAAGTTTGTTTGCCCAAGAAAGAGGGTGGTACCGGTATTAGACTTTCTAGGGATGTGGTGAAAGCTTGTATCATTCAGAAGATCTAGAATATTGCTTCCAAAAAGGATGGTCTCTGGGTCAGGTGGGTCCACAGTAGATATCTTAAAGGTGATTCGATATGGAGATGTAAGATTGCCTCAAACTCCTCATGGGTTTGGAGGCAAATTGTTAACAACAGGGACTTGATTCAGAGTAAGATTTCTTTCTTTGTTGGGAATGGTAACTCCATTTTTCTATGGAGGGATCCCTGGGTTAAGACGGGTCTGTTCCTGGAAGATAAGATTGGAGATGACTCAGTTTTGAAGCTGGGTAAAGGTAAGTTTACCATGCTGAAATGCTTGTTTTAGGAATGAGACTGGATTTAGATGAGCTCTAGGAGACAAAAGTTGATTGTTGATTCTTTCAAGTCCAGCTCTGTTCCTGAGTTTAATAAGGAGGATGATATTCTTTTGAATGAGGCTAAGCCTTACAGATTTAAAGAGTTCTGGGACTCTAATAGAGATGGGGACTCTGAAGTTTTCTGGGCTAAATAAGTCTGGAAATTGAAGGCCCCTAGGAGAGTTCAATTTATTGCTTGGAGGATTTTATTGGGCAAAGTTATGATGTAGGACAGGATGAAAGCTCTAGGATTTTAGTTCCCATGTATGTGTTTTCTATGTAGGATCTCTGAAGAGAATTTGAACCACTTATTCTTTGATTGTTCCTTTTCAAAGGTGATCTGGTCTGCAATTGTTCAAGATGATTACATTGATAGATGTCCCATTGATGTAGACGATTGCATTAGAAAGGGCTATGGTAGGGTAAATACCATGATTTTGTTTATGTTTCATCAGATCTGGTCTGTTCAAAATAGAGTCATTTTTTAGGGAGAGATCGCTAGTTTCATCTCAAGATGGCCTAGCCGGAAAGAAAACATAGATGTTTTTGTATAGTTTGCTTCTACTTTTCTCCTTTTATGTATAGCTTCGTACATACTTCTCACTTGAGAAAAATCAATACAAAAAAGAGGGCAACACGCTTTTAAGGACCCAAAAAAAGACTTCAAGGTTGGAGAGGAACTTATCTATGTTTCTAGGGTGGAACTCATTATTTCCACACTTTCTTATTTCCACATGAGTTAGGCCACTTCTTTTCCACTTATGATTAGTGTTTCCATTTATATTAATAAGTTGTGTCTAGATTCTAATGGGTTGGTATCAACATGGATATCCATAACCATTCTATTCTGAGGGATAAAGTCCATGCCCCAATGAAAGAAGTGGGCTTAGGTATCAATCATACTAGAGATATCATTAAAACTTGTATTGTGAAGAACAAATGGAACATTGCCTACAAAAAGGACTATCTATCTGTAATATGGGTCTATGAGAGTTACCTTAAAGTGGATTCTTTTTTATAGTAAATCCAAGGTCATACGTGACTTGGAAGTGACCAAGTTTTAACTTTTTTAGTCAATTGCTTCTTAATGTAGGAATTCAGATAGGTAAGGAAACATCACTCTCCTACGGAGAGATCCATGGATCCATGAAAAAAAATCTTGATGAGTTTTTTTATGAATAGAGATGGTTAATTGAGGTAAAGGCAGATTGGAAAAGGTGGACTATTATTCAACTGATGGTGAGTAGAAATCTTATAAATATATACATATAAATTGTATTATAAACTTTCTTAAGGAGCACTAAACTCTACAAATGAGATGCATGATTTTTTATATATATAAGAAAGTGTTTTCTAAGCTGAATGAGTTCCATGATGATATTTGTAGCAAGAATGTTTCTATGGACATGGTTGAATGGGTCTACTTTACTAATTCTCCATAGAAATGCAATTTTATAATGTGGAAATTGTTTGTGCATGAATTTCCGACCCAAGAACTATTGAATATGAAGGGTATAAAACTTCCTTTCAACTACTTCCTCCATGAAATATATCAAGGAAGATGTTGATGACCTATTCTTTGATTGCTAGTATTCTAAAAGTCTATGGGATTTGCAATTGTCATAGTTGTACATTCTGAATTAGTTAAGAAGTAATGTTCACTTCATTGAATTTAATGGAAAAAGGAACACTTCACTTATATGTGATAATAAAGAGGATTTTTTAAGAGAAAGGTAGGAATTTTGATCATATTTGACAATCTAAGAATATAGATATAGATAAATTCATTAGTTGTTAGTTTGATAATATGTATAATTTTTCCTCTAGATACTCATAGATGGTTTTCTTGTTCTTTCTCTTTCTCTTGATGCATTTTAGTAAAATGTTTAAGAACAAATATAAAAATGGGTGACACACTTTGGAAGACCAAGTAAATGTATATTGTATTCCCTCTAAGCTATTAATAAATATTTTTATTAAAATCATATTAAGAAACCTTTATGGAGTTTGAATCGAGTGCACAATAATTTTAATCCTACTCTTTATTTCTCCTTTTTTACTTATTTTTTTATATCACAATTTCTATTGATGTGTTATTATTGGGAAGTTGTATATTGTCATTATAGTCTATTGGCCCTCCCCATTATAAACTATATTTTCATTTGGTATTAGAGTAGGTATTCTAGATACCTTCAAATGTAGCTAGAAGCATAGGAGACAAGATTGCAAGAGATCTTAACTTGTACAAAGAGGAAAAGAAGTTGATTGATATATGGGAAGTAAGAACTCAAGTAAAGTCTGACTAAAAATAATGCTCAATATCCTCTCATAACGAATATAAACAAATATATGAAGAAGATAGATAAGAATATATCAATATATATTGATAAATGGCAAATAAAGGTCAAGAGGAAAGCTCGGCCAGAGTAACCTGGGTGGTAAGAGTTAAGTAAGTCCCAATGAAGATCCATGGTTTGAACCACACATAAGGCACTCTACAAAAATGGTAATTCACACTGACTGGGCCCAGGACCACACCCTCTCAGGCCCCTAGACTTTTCCATGTTGGGGTGGGTCCAATGGTGACCGTTCTGGGGATGGGTTCTCTCATAAATAAAAAAAGACAAGTCAAAAGGACTCACATGAGGTATATATAATTGATCTTTCAAAAACAATGACTTATTCATATGCTCTATTTTATTGAAAATAAAATGCTAGGATATAGTAGTAGTTGTAAGAAGATATATTAGCTAGTGAACCACTCACTTGAGAAACACTATGACCTCTCTTCAAAACTATATGATCCCAAATCTTCCCTATTTACTAGTGATTATATTTCTTCTCTCAAGTCCAACCTAGTTTCTGTTGAGAATGATAATACTTGTTTGAGTAGACATAATACCACTCCTAGCTAAACAACATGCTTACCAAATTCAACCTATCATATGAAAATATGGATATTATGAAAACATATGTGGTGAAAAGAATAGTATTTATTCTAAGATAGTAACTTTTAAAACTACAATTTATGATGTAGTGAGAAATAACACAGGTTACAAAAAGCCAACCTCTAACCTACAGGAGAAGCACGGGTTAGATAAACTATTTCACCACTGTTGGTATGTATGCCCAGAGAGCCAGTCATACGATGATTGCAATGTCATATCTTATAAATGATTTAATTAATAATAAAGGCAATTCCGTCTATAAGTTTCTTCATAGATGACATGATGATATAACATGATAGATGTCTAAAGAATGATACTACTCAATGGCATACATCTTCAGGTTGAGGACCTAAAATATGAGATTATATGTATGATAAGAGTATTTACATTTTTGATTATGTCCCTAGTTGGATATTATTGTGGAAGCTAATGTACAACAATAATATAAAAGACTAGAATGTGTGTTGGTTGATGACCGAGTCTCATTAGTCATTATATGTGATTTCAAACCAAGCACATAGGTACTTGTTAGATAACAGTGTACCTGCCAGTCTTTCCCTGAGAAGTGATACATGGATAATAGTCATAATCACATCTCAATGTGATAGTGGTGATTGTGATTCTTAAAATTGAAGTCACTACACTCATCATATGTTGTTCAATGTATTTTAACATCATCCAACGTGACCTTGAATAAGGGTAGCCATAAATATGATGCTTGGGTACATTCTGACACATGAGAATTGACTATGTGTGATGTAGATGGGATTTATCCCTCCTACTGGAGATGATATCCTAGCCACATGATAAGTGATACTGAGGAAATGTATGTCCATACTCATGTGAGTCAATATATGATATTGATATCATATTCATCTCTATAGTGTATTCTTCTTTAAGGAACAGTGACTGAATGATTAACAGGATGATGTTTCCATGCCTTGAGTTCAATCTGGATATCTGAGACAAATAAATTATACAATCATGGTAACAGTGATCATGGATCTAGGTTGAAGTTGTTCTCCAACTTTCTAATTACTTAGGTAGCAATGATTTGTTTCTATATACCGCTCATTGTTTGTGATGTCATAATCTAGTTATGAACATTCACTGCCAATGTAATTTGGGACCTATAGGGGTACACGCATAGGATGCACCTGGATAGGAGTTTACTCATGAATTAGGTTTGACTTGATTACTAAAGTGTTTAGGTAATCGATTTAAACAATATTGGCTGAAAATTTGTTTATTGGGATTGTGAGTCATCCAACTCAAGGGTTGAGTCGACCGAATCAACTATCGAGTCGACCAGCTCATAATTCCAGTAAATCAACTGGGCGATTAGTAGATTAGATCAAGGATTGATGTTGACATCATGTTGTGCATTGATAATTGCATTGAATGACAATATATTTGCAAATAAGAAAGCATTACAATTGATTGATTCAAGTACTAAGTCGACTGACTGAGGTGTGAGTTGACCAACTCAAGTGTTGAGTTGACTGACTTGTGATCCACAATATCCAGAAATTTATGAAAAATCGTCTCTTCGACTCCCAGTTGATCTAGAAACCCTGACCTGACCCTCCTATAAATAAATGGGTAGTCACAGCTTTGAGAAGATACAACTAACATTGATAAACATTGTCCTCTCACAGTTGTGGTAACATGAGAGCCCAAAGCAAGTTTTACGCATAAAAGGGAGAGACAACAAGGGAGAACAAGTCAGCTCTAGCACATTGACATCAAAGGACAAACTCCTTCGTGTTGGCTCTAGTAAAGTGCAATGAGGACTTATCGTTCATCTAGATGGACTACCGTAGAGGTATGATGGCCATTGCCAACACACTAGGAGGATGAAAATGATTGCCTTCTGTTGTGTCAGTTTAGGTGGTCGCTCCTGCAGTCACCCAGACTTGATAACACTATTTTGTGAGGATTTTCATTGGACTTTCTCCAGGGCCAAGTATATGTCTTGTAAACCATCTTTCCTAAATGCATTGTTGTTGATTCTACTTGTTTGGGATACAGGAAAAAAAAATTGTTTCCACTTTCTTATCTATTGTCTTGATTTCCTAACATTGGTATCAGAGCCACGTCAATTTCCAATGTATTGGGACTTAATTGATATGATCATATTTCATTTTATCATTTAATTATTACAAGCAGTGCAAATACTTAAAATGGTTAATATGAATATCTGATTAAAACCACATGCTCCTATATATATACATATATATATGTATGTATGCAATTAATATGCGTCACCCTAAAGTTTGTTTTGATGTTGCATGTATGCATAGTTATGGCCAAAACCCTTTGTGGATGTGTGTTTGGTTGAATGGTTTTATTCTTGTTGTTATTCGGTTTACATATTGGACCTCTACCTTTTCTCCATGTGAAAATTAATGCTTCCCTCACTATGCTCCCCTTGAATGTTACTCGAGGTTTCACTTTTACAATGTAATAAGTTAAATAGGAATATGATAGTTTTATTTTATGTTTTGGCAAGAAAAGGTATTATGCACCAGACGAGTCGATCGACCGGGGGACAAAGGAGGTTCGATTATTGGAGGAGCCAATCAAACGACTGAAGGCCCAATCCATGATACCAGTCGACTGACTAGAAGACCAACCGATCAACTAAAAGGTTCAGTTGATAGGTTGGGCTGGTTCCAGCATAGATTTTCTACAAGAATAAGTTGTTACATGTGATGTGGACCTTAGGTGGTAGTGATTCTTTGTGACTATAAAGAAATGCATTAGTATGGCCATAACCATCATGTGTATTCTATGGTTGCATGTTTTGTTTGTGGATATAGCATGTATATGATGCATTTGATAAGTATGTGGTGATTGGATACGTATATGTATGTATATATACAAATCCCTCAATTAAATATTAAATCTTAGATGCTTTCTTTAAGCAACACACATGAAAATCTTGATCGACTAAGAATGGACACACCCTAGTGTGGTGTGTCGTCTATCTTGTGGAAGTGAGATGATAGATATGTGGGTCTACCTATGTAGGGTGCATATTCTATCATGTTGAATTTTGGGTCAGCTTAATTAGATGATCTTAATGGGATTAAGCACCTAGAAGCATAAATATGGATTATGACAAAGAGTTGTTTATGCCATCTTTCAAGAGTTGCATATGATGCAATTGGCAAGTGTTGTTACTCATGACTTTGATGAAATATGGATTTGACTTACTATAAGGTTGTACATTGTAATCTTCCAAATTGATAGTGAGGGCTATCAATTTGAAGAAAAAAAAATAGTGAGAGTGATAATCAATTAAATCAAGAGTGCTTTGACAAAATGCAAATTTCTTTTGTAGAAACTAATGGCAAACAGCAACACATTTTTGTTGTGATCATCCCTTGAGAAGAACAAGTTAAACAAGAATAACTTCCATGACTACTTCATGATGTTGAGAATCATTCTCAGACAAGAGTGCAAGCTCTATGACCTGGAGACACCAGAGCCATATGAACCTGCTCTCACTACGCCTAAGGCCGAAAAGGATGCTTACAAGAAGCATCTTGATGATGCCATAGATGTTAAGTGCCTTATGCTATGGTCAATGAACTATGAGTTGTAGAGATAGCATGAGAACATGAATGTTATTGAGATGGTAACACATCTTAAGAACATGTACTAAGATTAGGAAATACAAGAGAGATATGATGTCTCAAAGGCATTGTTCAAGTGAAATATGGCAGAAGGTGATCCAATAGGTCCCCATGTGCTCAAGTTGATTGGGTATGTGGAGAACCTTGCCATACTGGGATTTTCCTTAGGCCAAGAGTTTGTCAGATATGTGATTCTACAATTACTGCTGAAGTCATACACGCATTTTTTCATGAACTACAAAATGAACAATTTTGACAAGCCATTATCAGAATTACTTGGCATGTTGAGAATAGCTTAAATGCAGATGAAGGACAAACTCAAATCTGTGATGATCAGAAAAGGCAAAGGGAAGTCCAAAGGAAAAGGAAAATCTAAGAATAGTTCTAAAGCTAGCCAAAAACCCAATTCTTCTACATTGAAACCTAAGGAAGGGGTGAGCAAGGAAGGCAATTGTCTCCACTATCACCAGGTTCGACACTGGAAAAGAAACTACCCTCTTTATCTGGAGGAATTGTGGAAGAATAAGTAGGGGATAGAGATATCCACTTACGATTTACATAGTATTGAGATAAATGTGTCTACTTCTTCATCTTGGGTACTAGATACTGGATGTGGATCTCACATATTCTCTAATATGCAGGATTAGAAACGAAGTAAACCTTTAGGAAAGGATGAGGTCAAACTGTGTGTTGCAAATGGATCAAGAGTTGTTAACACAGTAGTTGAATCCTATCATTTATCTCTACCCACTGGGCTTGTAGTAGAGTTATAGAACTGTTATTATGTACTTTCCAATAGAAACATCATTTATGTATCTTGTATGGACAAGAATGGATTTGAATTTGACAGTAACAGCACGGTCGATGTTCTATTTTTAAAAATTAGATCTTTTATGGAAGTTCCCCAATGTCTTATGGCCTTTATTTTCTAGATCTAGATACAATTGTTTATAATGTAAATACCAAAAGACTAAAACTCTATAACTCTAACAAAATATGACATTGGCATTGTTGTCTAGGGCACATTAATGAGAAACTCATCTCTACACATAAAGATGGTTATCTAGACACTTTCAATTTCAAATAAATAGAGACATGTGAATCTTGTTTATTGGGAAAGATGATAAAGACTCCTTTCGTTGGTCACATTGAGATAGAAATTGATATATTAGGACTTATACATATTGATGTATGCAAACTCTTTTAGAAAAAATGCTATAGGAGGATCACAGTGATATGATACCACATACTTTTGTCTATGTGTAATTTATGAAACACAAGTCAGAAACCCTTAAAAAGTTCAAGGATTTCAGGAATGAAGTATAGAACCAACTTAGTAAAAGCAATAAAGCACTCTATTTTGATCAAGGTGGAGAATACTTAATCTAAGAGGTTGAGGACCTTCTACAAGCCTGTGGTATCATATCATTGTGATCCTCCTAGAACACCACAACATAATGGTGTATCAAAAAGAAGGAATCGCACTATGGTGTGAGAAATGATAAGTTTTTTTAGTCTTCCAATTTCATTATGGGGATATGCTTTAGATATTGTTGTGTTTACACTTAACCGTGTACCGTGTAAATAAGTTCAAAAGACATCATATGAGATATGGCATGGGAAATATCTTGATATGTCTCTTATCAAGATTTGGGGATGTGAAACTTATGTGAGAAAGTAGTTTCCCAAAAATCTTGGACCCAAATCAGATGAATATTATTTTGTTTGATATCCTAAAGAAATAATGGGTTACTATTTTTACACTCCATCTGACAACAAAGTGCTTGTTGCCAGGAATATTGTATTCTTAGAGAAGGAATTTATTTCAAAAGGATTCAGTGGGAGAAAAGTTGAACTCAAAGAAGTTCGATTCCAACAAAAGAAATGCAACTTCCATAGGTACATAAGGAACAAGAAGACTCACGCTATTGCGGAATCTCAAGTTCCTCTTGTGACACATGAGCCTCATAGATCTAGTAGGACACGCCTTGAGCCTGAAAGATTTCGTTATCTTGTGTCTCGAGAAGACAATGAGTTGGTCATTGACGATGAGCCAACAACCTACCTAAAAGCTATTGAGGGAATAGAGTCTGAGAAATGGCTTGAGGCCATGAGATCTAAGATGGAATATATGTACACCAATAAGATATGGACCTTGGTGGATCCACCCAAAGGGGTAAAACTCATAGGGTGAAAATGGTCCTTCAAGAAGAGGATTGACATGGATGGTAATATACAAAACTATAAAGGAGATATTGGTTGCAAAGGGTTTCAGACAAGTTCAAGGTGTTGAGTATGAGGAAACCTTTTCTCCAATTTCCATGGTTAAATCCATCCAGATCATGCTTGTCATTGAATCTTATTATGACTATGAGATTTATCATATGGATTTTAAAACCACATTCCTTAAGAGGAGTATGCTTGGGAATGTATACATGACACAAACTGAGGGTTTTATAAATCCATATGAACCAATAAGGTCAACAAGCTATAAATGTCAATCTATGGATTGAATTAAGCATCTCAGAGCTAGAATCTTTGATTTGATGAAACAGACAAATGTTTTGGCTTTAGTCCAAATGAAGATGAACCATTTCTGTACAAGAAGGTTATTGCGAGCATAATTGTATTCCTTATATTGTATGTAGATGACATACTATTTATGGGGAATGGCATCCCTATGCTATAGATGGTAAAGACCTAGTTGGGAAGTACCTTAACTATGAAGGATTTAGGCAAATCATCCTATATTTTAGGAATCAAGATCTATAGAGATAGATGTAGAAGGCTTCTAGGCCTAAGCCATAGAACATACATTGACAAGGTGTTGAAGAGGTTCAGTATGGAGAACTCAAAGAGATAAAACTTACACATGTCCCATGGTTTTAGTATCTCTAGAGTATGTCCCAGTTCTTGTGAGGAATGAGAGTGCCCTGAGAAGTGATACATGGATAATAGCCATAATCACATCTAAATGTGATACTGGTGATTGTGATTCTTAGATTTGAAGTCACTACACTCATCACATGTTGTTCAATGTATTTTAACATCATCCAACATGACCTTGAATAAGGGTTTCCATAAACATGATGCTTGTGTACATTGTGATACATGAGGAATGACTATGTGATGTAGATGGGATCTGTCCCTCCTAATGGAGTTGATATCTTGGCCACTTGATAAGTGAGACTGAGAAAATGTATGACCATACTCATGTGAGTCAATATATGATATTGAGATCATATGCATCTCTACAGTTTGCTCTGGTTTAAGGAACATGGATTGAATGATTAAGAGGGTGACATTTCCAAGCCTCGAGTTCAATCTAGATATCTGAGATAAAGGAATTATACAATTGTGCTAACATTGATCATAGATCTAGGTTGAAGTTGTTCTCCAATTTTCCAATTACTTGGGTAGGAATGATGTGTTTCTAGATATCGCTCATTGTTTGTGATGTCATAATCTGGTTATGAACATTCACTACCAACATAATTTGGGACCTATAGGGTCACATGCATAGGGTGCACCTAGAATAGGAGATTACTCATGAATAAGGTTTGACTTCATTAATAAAGTTGTTAGGTAATCAATTTAAACAACATTGGTTGAAAATTGGTTGACTGGGACGGTGAGTCAACTGACTCAAGTATCGAGTCGAATGACTAGATGATCAGTATGACTGGGTCAAGGATTGATGTTGATGTCATGTTGTGCATTTTTGTTGCATTGACAGCCAATATGTTTGTGAGTAGAAAAGGATTCCAATCGAACAGTTCAAGTGTTGAGTCGATTGAGTGGGGTGCGAGTCAATCGACACAAGTGTTGAGTCAATTGACTCATGATCTGCAGTAGCCAAAAATTCATGAAAATATGTCTCTTCGGTTCCCAGTTGATCTGGAAACATTGACCCTGACCCTCATGTAAATAGAGGGGTATTCAAGGTGTTCAGAAGACAACTAATGTTGACAAATGTTGTCCTATCATGGTTGTGGTAATGTGATAGCCCAAAGAAAGTCTTACCTAGTAAAAGGGAGATACAGTAAGGGAGAACAAGTCAGCACTAGCAAGTTGACATCGAAAGGACAAACTCCTTCATGTTGGCTCTAGTAAAGCACAACGAGGAGTTTCAGATGGTTTGCATAGACTACCATAGAGTTGTATAGGTCGTAGTCAACACACTAGGAGGATGAAAATGACTATCGTATGTGGTGTTAGTTCAAGTGGTCACTCCAACAGCTACCCAAATTTAGTATCACTGATTTTCTAGGATTATCATTGGAGTTTATCCAAGCATAGGTATATATCTTGCAAACCCTCTTTTCTAGATACATTGTGTTGGGAAATGCGGGCACAGAGTAAGGTAGAGGAAATAAAAAAAATTATCTTTCTATATTCCCAGATCAGCAAGATCACATCAATACTATGAAATAGGAAAGATGGTTTAATGAGTCCATACATGGTCCTGGAGAAAGTCTGGAAAGTACAACTTGTTATAGTGAAATTGTCTTCAAGTTGCACTTGGACGGTATCTATGCATCTCCTAGTCTTCACCACGCACATCACACTGGAATAGCGTCTGTAGCGACACCTTGTGGTCTGGCCACAGACTGTGGGTTGAGGACGTCCTCCCAGCAACGGGCAAAGCCACCTTGCCTCTATGGAAGTCCACATGGACCACCCAGAACTCGTTTCATCCTACTAGAATGAACAGGAAGGAGTTGTCCCTCCCGTTGGTATACTAGTCACCAACCTCCTGTTGTACTGAATAATTGTCATTTTCACAGGATGTTTATTATTGATTTTTGTGACTTATTGTTCATTTTCATATTAATTGTGCATGATTTATTATCACTAGTGTGTGATATTTAATTGCATCAAATAGATTTAATTTTAATGTCCATGTTAGATTCATCATTGTTTTTGGAGATTATGTTCGTTTTTGTGTACTTTAGGTGAATCTACATTAATACAGATAGCCCGGTACTACTGACTTTATTATCGGTGGTACTGACACTTGCTCAGATAGGAACTTGAAAAATTGAGTCAACTCAGTAGTACCGACTGGAAGAAGTCAATACTACCAACAACCTTTCAGGGAGGATTCAAAATTTTGTGAGAAATCTCGATACTACCAATATCATCTCAGTAGTATTGGCGACTACACAGGCGACTGTAACTATGAAAGGTGTCGGTAGTACCGACACCCAATCAGTAGTACCGACAAGGCGGGATTAGGCAGATCTGAAAATTGTGTTTAATCTGACGGTTGGCAATTAGTGACACCCTAAGTCACTTCTATGACTTAGGGGGATTTTTGACAAACCTAATATCTCATTCTATTCCGTTGGACAGTAGTCGAGAGTAAGGAGAGGAGAAAGCAAAGAAGAACGCCACGTTTTGGGAGATTCGGGCACCTCCAGTGGACGGATTTGAAGCCCAAGGTTAGCGAATCGGCACGTTTGCATGAGGGATTCAATTGGACCATCTTATTTAGGGGTTCTTATAGTTCTCTAATGTTCCCCACATTTTTCTTCTTCTCTCATATGTATTTGTCAATGGAAATTATGTGGGGCTAAACCCCTTGTTCCCTAGAACCTAGGAGTAGCCTGATTATGCATTGTAATTGACTTTAATGCATTAATATACATGTTTCTCTTAATTTATAGACATAATTCTATGAAAGTATAAAGAACTATCCATGCTTGATCACCATATGTAGTTAATTAGACTGTTAACTATCTCTAAAGAGGGATTAGGGTTGGAAAATCATAGAATTACATGTTTTATATTGCACCTTGAGAAAGGAGGCTTACAAATGTGAAGAGATTGCCCAGAGTTTTTAGTAAAGTGCCTAATTAATAACTCAATTACTATGAGAGTGGAATCAATATTAGATTAGGTAGTGAATTATGCCATGAGAGTGGGTAATTCTTTCTACAGGTCTCTTTGTCTAGGGTTAGGAGAGATAATTATTAATGATATGATGTTAATTTCAATGTTAACTGAGGTGAACCTATAATCCTAAGGAATTCACTCCATTTGAGATCAACAACCAGTAATCTTAGATGAATTTTCTGCATCTTAGTTAATTAAACCTTCACTCAAAGTTTTCATCAGCTTAGTTGATCACATCATAGTTAGTAGTAATCTCTAGAGAATGTTTCCCTAAGTTTGACATCTGGGCCTCTTAGGGTCTATATTACATTGATATGTATACTTGCATTTAACTTGTATCTTGCGTGTATCAAGTTTTTGGTATCATTGTCGGGGAAACGGCAACTCCACCACTATGAGTGTTGTGATCGGCCATTCTAATCCACAACCTTTATTTTATTTATATTCTTTTTTAGATTAATTTAAAATATTATATATCTAATCACTAGTATTCTTTCTCACATTGGTTTTAACTATTTCAGGTACTAGTGTATGGTGCAAATAAGAAGCACCAAATAAGGAGCTGCATCGCCACAGAGTGCATTTCAGGAGGATTTCTTCCTCAGAGCACATGAGTATAGTGGTTCTATACCATGATTGATTCAGACTCCTCCACCTGAGACGCCATCACCTGAGACTCTGATACCCCCAATAGAACAACCAGATCAAGAAGAGATGACAAACCCAGTAGAATAATAGACTATTTGGGAGAAGATCAAGGCATCTTCCTCAACAGCTCAGCTAGGGCCAATCAAAAGATAAGTGCAACGCCCCTCCAAGCACATATGTGTATGTACAAGATAACCCTATGTTGTCCATAACATGGGTCACTTGGCTTGGAGGACCATTACAAAACATGAAAAGCATTGCAACAAGATAAATGAAACACCATGCATTGATTGGAAATATAGATTCATACATTGTTCTTTGAAAGATAAAACTAATAACATCAACTATCTCATCTTGAATTAAAATCTAATACATGGAAGGTAAACCAAATCTAGGGCATAAATCTTCTTTGGAAACTTGATATAGGATCTTCTAAGGAGTAGATGGCACCCCCACAAAGCTAAGTCATGGAAACATCTACTTTGAAGTACTCACTTCAAATTCCTTTGCTCCTTGATCTAGGGACATCTTGTCCCAAGGACATGCAAAAACAAAGACACACATCAGTAAGCGGCATTATACATTTTATAAGAACTAAAAATTAACATATATGAGACAAAATCTTGACATGTATTTGACTTAAGAATTCTTGATTACATGATTTTTTTAACATGAACAGTTGAACAGTAATATATGCATCTCTCTACAATTCCCACTTAAGATCACATGATTTCTAGGAAAGCCCATAACAGCATGAATGCCCATGATTTGGCTATAAAAACCCATAATTGGCATGAATGTCCATAACAACCCCTTGAGGTCCATGATTCGAGAATCATATAAAAATGGATTCAATTTCGTTTATCTTAACATTAACATTACCATAAACATGAACTTAATCTTGAACTTTAATCTTAAATTGATAGGATTGCTCCCTCTTAAAACATGAACTTTAAATATGTTAATCATTGATCATTAGTCATAATCTCTAATATTAATGAACATGATAACCATAAGATATAGGATATAGCAATCATCAAGCAATTTCTATGTTGAACGTGATTTGACCATTAAACTTGAAATTAAAATCATAATTCCTAAATCATACATAGCATACAATTCAACCAATGTACATATGTATAGTGGCATGACCCTCTTACCAGGAGCAAAGCAAATCCTAACTTGGTCACTCTAATCTTGAGTTAAATCCTAAATCTCCTGATATTTGCAGAGACCCTAATGTCATGTAATCAATATATTATATATCAATTACCATCTTAATTACTATCTAAACCCTAATCTTGGTAACATATGAATTATTAATCTTAAATTAGATCTAATGTGATATTTTATCCAAATAGATCAGACCACATATAAGGTCCAATTAAATAAGTTATGATCATCAATTTCATTAATCTTATGTAATTAGCATTTTTCACATATGAAATCGCATCAAAGATAGCACTTTTATATGCTTTTGGAGTTGGCATGGAATTCAGGCTATAAGACTAATTTTATTGAACTCCTTATATTTTTTTGATCAATTTTCATATATAACTTTCCATCATTGGATAATCCTATGATTTACTAGCATTTTTTAGAAATTTATCTAACCTTGGGCAATCTTGGCTATCGAGACCTGATCTGGCGGTCGTGAGTGCTCCATGTAGCATCCCTGGTCCCAGTAGAGACCCGTCCTCATAGATCTAGGATCTGGTTGTCATTTACCCAATTCACCTGACTCTCTGTTTCTCTCTTCTTTCTCGTTTGCACATGACGGGAGCGTCGAGGTCGCGTGCTCCCTTACCTGTCGCGGCTGCATTGCCTCAAAAAAAAGGCTGATCATCCATGTATCCTCTCTTAAATGTGAGAAGATTCTGGGAAAATGTTCATATTCCCTTCTTTGATGTTGCACCACAGTTAGAAAACTACAGATCGAGCTTGGCTCCCTCATGGCATGCCTACATGAGTGGTGATGTTGTACCTGTCCAAGCAAGCATTGATGTCGGCCCGTTGATCTCCGGAGAGACCAATTCCCTATGCATCTATTACATCCTCACATAGGGGACCATATGATTGTTCATTGCCCAAGCAGCCACTATTTTGGAACCAAGAGGTTCCAGTGTTCTGGTCTCCTCAAAGCATCACAGCCCACTGCCTCACTCCTCCAAGCTAGGTTCATCTCTTGAACTCATACCCCATTAGAGAGGGTCTTCATGTTTGTGTTTTTGGTGAGGGGCTAACTAGGTAGAGTTTGGGAAAAGAATCCCCAATGGGGCCAACCATGTAGAGGGAAACTTGTTGGACACAACTCTCAAAGCCATAAATGATGCTGGTGTAATCCTTTACGAGTTGATGCAGATCGATGAGGTTCAAAGGCATAGCTTTAAGGTTGATGATGGCGGGTTCGGTGATGGGGTAGGGGTTCTTCTAGGCACAAAGGAAGACAAAATTTAGGATAAACCACATAGGATGGGAATTGGTAGAACTCTATGTTAGGGTTACGGAGAGTGTCTAAGGATGGGGGAGTCTACATATATATAGGCCTCGTTGGGTTTGTCCTTCCATCTAGAAACTGGAGGGGTTGCTTCCTTTTTGTATGGACTATAGAGTCTAGTATGATTGGGACTCTTTGGTGAATGAATTCCATCTATAATAGGGTAAGGAGACTAGAGAGAGAACGATTGTGTAGAGTACTCATACTACATGGTCCTATTGTGACTAGGACATGGGTTGAGAAGATGGTTGATGAGGCGTTCATAGAAACAACATGGAACCAGAAGCTAAAACAACCATTGGGTTGAATAAAAAGAAGAAGCACGTGAGTGATAGATATTATGTGAGGCATTAGGCGTATGAGACACATCAAATTTTATATTGGGCATCTAATGATTTAAACCCATATAACCTCTTTCCTAATTGTCATGAGGTCCCAAACAAGGTCTAATTAACCCCAAACTTTACAAGTTGCCTATTTAGACCATCATGACTCTGAAAATTTAGTTAGTTTTTGTATTTAAGAGTCACACTCATTGTTCTTGCCTAATTATGTGTTTATGCATTTATTTGATTATCTAAGATTATCCAAAAATGTTTAGAGGCCTATAGGTTTGGATAATAGCTTAATATTGTATTATTTTCATATGGATTTATTGGGCCATATTATGGAAATATCTAGGTGAATTTCACTTTCAACCTTTAGACTCTAATTTCTATCTCTTTCATCTTATGTTCCTAATATTTAAGGGAAATCATTATCGGATTGGAGGTCATTTGCAATTGGGTCCAAGAAGTTGGAATTCTATGGTAGAGCTTCATGAAGGACTTGGATGCAATTATTTTACTAAACATTAGATTTTGGGGATGTTACAATTCTACCCACCTTAAATAAATTTCTTCCTCGAAATTTCCTCATACTACCCACCTTAGGGTTTTACATATTCCATGTACACTAGTTTATGATATCATCTTAAGGTCTCATTTTCATGGTAAAAACTATCAATCATGTGGGTATACCACTAATGATTCTATTTCACATCATCATTTACATGCCAAAGGACCTCTCTTACCTCTTCTCTAGGGGTTCTAATTCTACCACGAACCTTACATGCTAATATATATCAAATATCTACTCTTTGTATGCATGCTTGGTCTTACTATGTGTTTGATTAGGTTTAGGTGACTATATGCCTTAAACTTTTAAAGTCAACTCTTGTTTCTTTTATTGCCTTTGGATACATGTCGGCCGCTCATATATTCAAAGGTGACATGATTTATCACACTTATCTTAGTACCTCCCTCATGCAAATGTCCCATACCACATGCACTTGAAAGTACAAGACAAGTATGATTATGCATATAACATTCTCTCTACAAAACCACATGATCCTATGTCCCATACCACAAACACTTGGGAAAAAGAGAGAGTATGCTATATACAATTCTAGAGGTTAACATGAAAGTTCAAAACCATCTAGGCACATAACCCTAATCCATATCCTAACCGATGTCTCCTAACTAGACCTCTACTTTAGTTTCTAATATCCTTCACCTACTTCTTCTATACCTAGGGTTAGAACATATGAATATTTAGCTTAGTGGCCATCTACTCATTTCTCGGATACCATATTGTAATGCCCCTCCAAGCACATATGTATCAGTGGAAGCAAACCCTATGTTGTCCATAACATGGGTCACTTGGCTTGGAGGACCATTACAAAACATGATAAGCATCGCAACAAGATAAATGAAACACCATGCATTGATTGGAAATATAGATTCATACATTGTTCGTACAAAGATAAAACTAATAACATCAACTATCTCATCTTGAACTAAAATCTAATACATGGAAGGTAAACCAAATCTAGGGGTGTAGATGGAACCCCACAAAGCTAAGTCCTGGAAACATTTACTTTGAAGCACTCACTTCAAATTCCTTTGCTCCTTGTTCTAGGGACATATTGTCCCACAGCCATGCAAAACAAAGACACACATCAGTAAGAGGCACTATAAATTTTATAAGAACTGAAAATAAACATAAATGAGAGAAAATCTTGACATGTATTTGATTTAAGCATTCTTGATTACATGATTCTTTTAACATGAAGAGTTGAACAGTAATATATGCATCTCTCTATGACGCCCACTTAAGAGCACATGATTGCTAGGAAATCCTATAATGCTAGGAGAGCCCATAAAGTCACAAATGCCTATGATTTGTCTATAAGCCCATACTTGGCATGAATGCACATAACAACCCCTTGAGGCCCATGATTCAAGAAGCATATTAAAACTGGTTCAATTCCATTTATCTTAACATTAACATTACCATAAGCATGAACTTAATCTTGAACTTTAATCTTAAATATGATGGGATTGCTCCCTATTGAAACATGAATGTTAAATCCATTAATCATTGACCACTAATCATAATCCCTAATCTTAATGAACATGATAACCAAAAGACATAGGATATAGCAATCATCAAGAAATTTCTATGTTGAACATGATTTGAGCATTAAACTTGAAATTGAAATCATAATTCCTAAATCATACATAGCATACAATTCAACCAATGTACATATGTATAGTGGCATGACCCACTTACCTGGATCAAAGAAAATCCTAACTTGGTCACTCTGATCTTAAATTAAATCCTAAATCTTCTGAGATTTACAGAGATGCTAATGTCCTGTAATCAATATATTGTATATCAATTACCATCTTAAATACTATCTAAACCCTAATCTTGGTAACATATGAATTCTTAATCTTGAATTAGATCCAAGATAATATTTTTATCCAAATAGATCAGACTTCACATATAAGGTCCAATTAAATAAGTTATGATCATCGATTTCATTAATCTTATGTAATTAGGGTTTTTCACATATGAAATCACATTAAAGATGGAAATTTTACACACTTTTGGAGTTGGTATGGAAATCAGGCTTTAAGACTAATTTTATTAACTCCTTATATTTTTATGATCAATTTTCATATATAACTTTCCATCATTGGATAATCCTATGAATTACTAGCATTTTCTAGAAATTTATCTAACCTTGGGCAATCTTGGCCGTCGAGACCTGATCTGGAGGCCACGAGTGCTCCATGTAGCATCCATGGTCTCATCAGAGACTCGTTCTCATGGATCCATTCTAGGATCCCGTTCTCATCTACCTGAACCACCTGACTCTCTGTTTCTCTCTTCTTTCTCATTTACACGCGATGGGAGAGCGAGGTCGCGTGCTCCCTTGCCTGTCGTGGTAGCTTCACCTCAAAAAAATAGTCGATCGTCTAGGGATCCTCCCTTCAATGTGAGAAGATTCTGGGAAAATGGTCAGATTTCCTACTCTGACGTTGCACCAGGGTCAGAGACCTACAGATTGAGCTTGTCTCCCTCATGGCATGCCTACATGAGTGGTGATGTTGTACCTATCTGGGCAAGCATTGATGTTGTCCTAGTGATCTCCGACAAGACCAGTTCCATGTGTATCTATTGTAGCCTCACAGAGGGGAACATATGATTGTTCAATGCCCAAGCAGTTGCTATTCTGGAACCAAGAGGTTCCAGTGTTCTGGTCTCTTCAAAGCATCGCAACCCACTGCCTCGCTCCTCCAAGCCAGGCTCATCTCTTGAACTCATACCCCATTAGAGAGGTTCTTCATGTTTGTGTTGTCAGTGAGGGGCTAACTAGGTAGAGTTTGGGAAAAGAATCCCCAATGTGGACAACTATGTAGAGGGAAACTTGTTGGATAAAACTCTCAAAGCCATAAATTATGGTGATGTGATCCTTTGTGAGTTGATGCTGATCAACGAGGTTTAAAGACATAGCTTTAGGGTTGATGATGGCGGGTTCAGTGATGGGGTAGGGGTTCTTCTAGGCACAAAGGACGACAAAACCCAGGATAAATCAAGGAGGTTGTGAATTGGTATAACTATGTGTTATGGTTACGGAGAGTGTCTAAGGATGGGCGAGTCTATATATATAGGCCTCCTTGGGTTTGTCCTTCCATATAGAAACTGGAGGGGTTGCTTCCTTTTCATATGGGACCATAGAGTCCAGTATGATTGGGACTCTTTGGTGTATGAAGTCCATCTATAACAGGGTAAGGAGACTAGAGAGAGAATGGCTATGTGGAGTACTCATACTACATGGTCCCATTGTGACTAGGACACAGGTTGAGAAGATGGTTGTTGAGGCATTCACAGAAACAACATGGAACAGGTAGCTAAAACAACCATTGGGCTAAATAAAAAGAAGAAGCATGTGAGTGATAGATATTTTTGTGAGGCATTAGGCGTATGAGACAAATTAAATTAGATATTAGACAAATAATGATTTCAACCCATATAACCTCTTTCCTAATTGTCATGAGGTCCCAAACAAGGTCTAATTAACTCCAAACTTTACAAGTTTCCTATTACACCATGACGACTCTGAAATTTTAGTTAGTTTTTCAATTTAAGAGTCACACTCATTGCTCTTGCCTAATTATGTGTTTACGCATTTATTTTATTATTTAAGATCATCCCAAATTGTGTAGAGGCCTATAGGTTTGGAGAATAGCTAAATATTGTATTATTTTCATATGGATTTATTGGACGATATTATGGAAATATCTAGGTGAATTTCACTTTCAACCTTTAAACTTTGATTTATATCTCTTTCATCTTATCTTCCTAATATTTAAGGAAAATCGTTATCTGTTTAGAGGTCATTTGCAATTGGGTCCAAGTAGTTGGAATTCTATGGTAGAACTTCATGAAGGAATTGGATGCAATTATTTTACTAAACATTAGACTTTGGGGATGTTACAACAAGCTATAAATGTGGGCAGCTATAAGATCGATTATGGATTGGTGGCATTGGTCAAGTCACAGTCTTTCCATGGCCGTAGCACTGAGGACCTGATGACGCACATCAGCAATTTTGTAGAAAGTTGTGTTATGGTAAAAATTGACAGAGTGTCGATGACAGTTATTTATCTTAAGCTTTTCTCATCATCATTGGAAGATAATGCTAAATCTTGGTTCTAAAATCTCTCGCCTGAGTTGATAGAAACATGGGATGGGATGATAGATAATTTCTTTGAGCGTTACTTCCTACCTCAGAAGACAAAGAGTTGGTCAGAAAGATATACAACTTCAAGCACCGGGCAAAAGAATCTTACTCTGAAGTATGGAGAGGTTCCAGAATATGTTGAGGAAGGTCATTCATCATGGGATGGATTTCTATGGCCAGGCAAATACTTTTTATTATGGGATACATCAAGGGGAGAGGATCACTGACAGTGCAGGAACAGGCTTCTTCCTCAACAACAAGCCATCTAGGTGTCAAGAGATCTTGAAGAATATGGTTAAAACTCTATCTTGGGGAGAAGAAAGAGAACACCCAACAACCATTAAAAGTGTTGGGGAGTACAAGGTGATTACCATTGAATGAGAAATTGGACTTGATTACTAAGAAATTGTGTCAGAATGATGGAAGCTCTTCTGGAGGAGAATAAGAAGAGTGCATGTTTGTGCGGAAGTAAAATTATAAGAGAAATAACTATTCTTGGATGAAGGATCCCAAGTTCTCTTGTAAGGACCCCCAATAATGTTCAAAAGGACCCATCACAAGTACAGCTTCAAGGAAATGCACAGCAGCATGAAAGGGGCCTTAGCAAGATAGACTGCATTGAGGACATGCTAGGAAAGTTGGTCATCCAGAAGTGCTCATTGGCAAGACCTAGAGTAACCTACATAACCAAGGAGCACAGATTCACAGTATAGAGACTTAGATTTCTCATATAGCAGTGGAATGGCTTCTTTGAAGAAACCTGGCCAGCGGGGGTTCCCATGAAATACTGATATACCATCTGGAAATCAACGGGTCAAGGTGGTGTTTCTTCACAGTAGAAAGAAAGTGCTTAATGACAAATAGATTGTCCCAAAAGCAAAGGACCCCATAGGTGACAAGGCCAATAGTGATTGTTGATGTAGTTGAGCTAGATACTACAGAAGAGGACAAGACAACTAATGAGGAAATCGATGAATCAAAGGAGACAATGAGGCAGGAATATGTTCCACCACACCAAATTAAAGTGGTGAATCTAGTTCCCTTTCTGAATAGCTTGACGAAAACCAAGGATGAGCAACAATTTTAGAATTTTCTAGACTATTTTAGAAAGATGCATGTCAACATTCCCCTCATTGATTCAATTGAGCAGATTCCTTCATACAGTAAATTTTTAAGGACATAAACAAAAAAAAGTATAGGATATATGATTCTGATGTAATGGTGTTGAAGGAACAATTAGTACCTTCATTCTAGGAAAACTGCCACCAAAAAGGCAAGATCCAAGCTGCTTCAACATATCATGTTACATTGGGAAGAAAAAAATTGGAGAGGCTTTGTGCGATTTAGAGGTGAACATCAATTTTATGCCCTTAACTACCTTCAAGAAGGTATGGGTCTTAAGGAGTCTATAAAAGGCAACATGACCATACAGCTGGAAGACAACTCAGTGGTTAGGCCATATGGTTTCTGTGAGTATGTTCTTGTCAAGGTGGATAGATTTTTATTTCTAGTATATTTTGTGGTAATGGAGATGCAAGATGATTGCGGCAATGAATTACTACTTCGAACGCCATTTCAAGACACAACAAACATGATACTGAGACGGGCAGAGGAAGACTGACACTAGGAATCAAAGAAGACCATTTTGAAATCTTGATGCCTGAGTCTGCACAAACAATTGAGGCATTGTGTCACATGTTGTAGCGAGTCCATGAAAATATGTCTTTATTTCTAGGGAGGTCATTCCTAGACATGGATGATGTGATGACATAGGTTCACAAAGGCACACTAGCAGTGGACATCTTGGAGAACACAAAGGAAGTTTCATTGACCAAGCCAGTTCAATATCCAGATAATGAAGAGGAGGAATATTGCCCAGTAACAATTGATGAGGCAGCTTTTTCCGCTCTTATTCAAGCATATCCACAATTGCATTTGGAGGCGTGTCTCATGAATTTGGTGGATGACTATACTTGACGTTTTTCTTTGGAGGAGTGTGTCTTGTTTCTCAAGGCACTACCGTGTTACTACACCAGACACTTTGAGGATCTAGGACCACCTCCTCCACCATTGATCTCATCTCTCTAGAGTCCCCTGGATCTAAAGTTGAATCCATTGTCGCCACACTTGAAGTATATTTTCTTGGAAGCAGAAGAGAAGCTTCCAGTCATCATCTCATCTTCATTGAGCATTCAGGATGAGGAGAAACTACTTGTGGTTTTGGAAAACCATCGAGAAGCATTTGGATGGTATGTCGCTGACATAGGGGACCTCCCCTAGTCATGCTATCTACATGTAATTGTTATGCAACTAGATGATATGCGCATGAATTTTTTATGCATATATATTTTTTTCATTTTGTACCTAATGCAATAAAAGAGAAAATAACTATCATGTCACCTACTATGCCATGCAATGCAACCAAAAGAAAATAATTTGGATTACTTGATCATCTTAAGGTGATGGGTCAAAATGAGTGGAAAATACATGGAATCACATAATTAAGAGACAATGCCTTTCATGAACTATGATATGTCCCTCTCTAATGACCTAGGTACAGAGTAACCTTAGAATTTCTTTCTTAAAATTTCAATATAAGATCCATGTAATTGTTTGATCAATTTAGGCTCAAACACCATCTTCATCCACATTACATGAATAATTAAGATGTCCATTCATATTAATTGTCGTTAAGATGACTAACCCATACACTTCCTCTAGGTGGTGAAACTCAAGAAATTTGCAACTAAGCCAATTTTTCAATTTTTTATTTCAATTTCCATTGCAAACACCCGAAAGCACATGACAATGACAAGAATCATGAATTAAGATCCACAACTTAGAAAAATAAAATCTAAAAAGAAAATACAAACTAAAAGAAAAATAAAAACTAAAGGATAGAACTATTCCAACACCCCCCTAAGTTTGAACTTGACTATGTCCGCATAGTCAGAATCCAACTTAAGAGGTGGAATAGTGGTACCAGATCAAAAGGGTGGTGGTGGAGGTTGTAGCCTGGTAGGGATACAAGGTCCCCCGGAATGTCTGCGATGACAGTGGCATCTCTAGAGGCTGTGGATATCCACCAAAGTAGCCTTGGCTTCAGTAGTAGTTGAAGAATGGTTGCTGATAATTCTCCATACATTGCAGGCGTGTGTGCATGTTCTCTTGGTTGTCCAAGAGAAGTCACTAATTTTCAAAGATTGTCTGCTGGTTTTGATAAAGTCGTCCTTGGACATCATGGATGCCCGCCAGTGTAGCAGTCTGCTGCTACTGTCCCTGCTGAATCTCCTGAAGCATACCATACATACATGCCATTGAATATGGATCATCTTCCTGGATAGGTGGTGGAGCAGAAGAATTGTAGGATCCATGTACTCTAGGATGCTTGCGGGAAACCTACCTCCTCATGATGGGGATGGTGGGTTTTTCCTCCTCTTCTTCATCATTCTTCTCCTGCTACTGTTCTTGCTTGACATTGTCTTCTTCTTCATCGTTCTATGAGTCACTCTCATGTCACCTCATGATGTAGACTCCTTGCAAGTTGAAGATCGGATCAGGGAGCTCCCTCTCCTTGTATTGTCCATGCACTGTACAACATGCGTACACTTCCCCTGACGCGCGTTGAGGAGGTTCACCCTCTTGAAATGCTTTAGGTCCAACTTGGGAGCAGCCTTCAGGGATTTGGAGGTGGAGAGATCAAGGTTTAGATGCATCTCTATTGGAGTGATCATTCCTCCAAAATGGATATGAGGAGTCCTCTGCACCATCTTCTTCACCAAAATCATGTGTTGGAGGAAGAAAGAACCAAAGTTCACATTCTTTCCTCTAATTCTAGAAATTTGTAGAGGAAGTACCGATAGAAAAATTCACACCTCGGACTGGTAGTGCCGACTGTCAGATGTGATGAATCTTGATTGTAGATAGCACTCCCATAGATTTTGGTCTTTAGGTGTCGGTAGTACCGAGTTTTTGAATTTTTTTACTCTTCGATAATTCTGAGATTGATCTCAGTATTTTGAACTTGGAGCTTCATTTATGCCAATACTACTGAGTCATTCTCTATTATCGAGTCCTTATCAGCTAGCTCAACCCCTTTCCAACAAAAAAAGTTGATGCTACCAAACCTAAGGTCAGTAGTACCGAATTTCTTTAAATTTTTACTCGTCCAACCTATGATGTCATCGGTAGTGTCCACTGTGTAGTCGGTAGTATCAATTTGCTTTGAAACTAGGCTTCTTTGTCCCTATGATGTTGTCAGTATTAATGACTCTACTATCGGTAGTGCCAACTTATCATCATCCTGCACACCACACAAAAATGGTCAAGGAACCTTTTTTTACATAAAAACTAATAAAATGAAACTAAAGCTATGAAACTACAAAACTGAATGTAAAGAACAAAGATTGATGGTTGGTTTACCTCTCAACAATCACCCTTATTTTACATCATAGGATCGACGTTCTAAGTACAAAATATCATTGAAGCTCAATGGGCTTCAACTCCTCTTCCTTCCTAACAACATCTCCCCCAAAGTAATGTTTAAGCCGCTGGCCATTAACAAGGAATGGCTCAGCCCCATTGCTTATCTCCACCGCCCCATGGGAAAAAACCTTAACTAACTCAAAAGTTCCACTCCATCTAGACCTCAATTTACTAGGGTGTAATTTCAACCTAGAATTGAACATAAGTGCCTTTTGTCCTGGAGTGAAGACTCTATGTAATATGTGGCAATCAATGATCTTTTTAGTTCTCTCTTTGTAGATCCTAGAGCTTTCATATGCTTCAGACATAAGATCATCTAGCTCATTCAATTCTAACATCCTTTTCTCCCTGCATCATCCAAATTGTAGTTCAATTTCCTTAGGACCCATTTTTCTTTGTGATCTAAGTTGGGGGTAAGTGACAAGCTTGCCCATAAACCAACCTAAAAGGAGTGGCTCCTATAGGTGTCTTATAGGCTCTCCTATATGCCCATAGAGCATCATTAAGCAGCATGCTCTAATTAGTCCTATTTGTTGAGACTGTCTTTTCTAAGGTTTTTTTAATCTCCCTATTAGACACCTCAACCCGTCCTTGCGTTTGGGGGTGATATGGAGTACCTACCCCGTGTCTCACTCCATATTTACCTAAAAGTGCTCTAAAATCCCTATTGGTGAAGTGAGATCCACCATCAGTGATTATCAATCTAGGCACCCCAAACCTACAAAAGATGTGATCTTTTACAAACCTACATACCACCTAGGCATCATTGGTGTGGGTTGGAATTGCTTCCACCCACTTAGACACATAGTCAACGACAAGTAATATGTATAGATTGGAATTAGATGGCACAAAAGGGCCCATGAAATCAATTCCCCATAGATCAAAAACCTTACTTTTCTTAAAAACATTTAAGGGTATTTATTGTCTTTTCAAAATATTACCTACACGTTGACATGCATAACAATTAAGCACAAAATTATATGCATCTTTAAAATGCATTGACCAATAAAACCCACTTTTTAAGACCTTAGTTGCTATCCTAGAACTAGCATGGTGACCCCCAATAGGTAGAAAATGATAGTGTGCCAATATACTCTCAAACTCGAAATTGGACACACATTTCCTTAAAATTCCGTCCTTACACTACTTAAGGAAGATAGGATCATCCCAAGTGTAAAACCTCTAAGAATGGAAGAATTTATTTTTCTCATGATATCCCCAATCTTCTGGCAGGCCTCCACATGCCAAGTATTTTACAATGTTTGCAAACCACAGATCCTTGCTTTTCATGGCAAAGAGTTGCTCATCTGGGAATTCTTCCACAATAGGTATGCCTATGTCCATTTCATCCACTCGTTCAATCCTAGACAAGTGATTAGCCACTACATTCTTAGTGCCTACTTTATCTTTGATTTCAATATCAAATTCTTGCAACAACAAGATCCATCAAATCAACCTAGGCTTTACATCCTTTTTCTGTAGCAAATATTTGATTACCGCATGGTCCGTCCACAGAATGACCGTCGCCCCTATCAAATATTGGAGAAATTTCTCAAAATCAGATATTACCGCCAAAAACATTTTTTTCAATGGTTGTATAATTTAATTGGGCATCGTTTAGGGTCTTTGACACATAATAGATGATGGTGGGAACCTTGTCTCGGCATTTTTCTAGAACAACCCCTACCACATAATATGATGTGTCACACATCAACTCAAAGGATTGACTTCAATCTGGAGCCTAGACAACAGGTGTGGAGACCATTTTCTCCTTCAACACCTCAAAAAGCCTTAAAACACCGCTCATCAAAATTAAATTCAACATCCTCTTCCAACAACTCAGAGAGCAATTTGGCAAATTTTGAAAAATATTTCATAAAATGTCAGTAAAATCCAGCATTTCCTAAAAATCTCCTCACTCCCTACACTGATGATGGTGGAGGTAGCTTGGAGATGACTTCTATTTTACTAGGTCAACCTCCATTCCCTTATTGGACACCTTGTGTACCAAAACTATCCCCTCACTCACCATCATGTGACATTTTTCCCAGTTCAAAACCATGTGAGTGTCCTTACATCTTTGCAAAACCTTATTGATATTGTCAAGGCAACCATCAAATGATTCTCCATACATCAAAAAATCATCCATGAATACCTCCAGGCTTCACTCCACCATATCGGAAAAAATGGTGAGCATGCATCTCTAAAAGGTAGTTGGTGCATTGCAAAGACCAAAAGGCATTTGACAATATGAAAAAGTCTCATATGGACAAGTGAAGGTCGACTTCTCTTGGTCTTCTGGCTCGATAGAAATCTGGTTGTATCCAGAATAACTGTTGAGAAAATAAAAGTGAGAGTGGTTGATGAGCCGCTCTAGAATCTGATCGATAAATGGGAGCATAAAATGGTCTTTCAAAGTGGTAGCATTCAAACATAGGTAATCAAAACATACTCCCCACCCAGTCACCAACCTAGTAGAAATCAACTCACTAGAAGAATTGGTTGTGACCATTATCCCCCTTTCTTTGGAAACACCTGGGTTGGACTAACCAAACTAGAATCAGAGAGCATAAATTATTCTTGTAGTTAAAAGTTTTACTACCTCCTTCTTTATTACCGCATTCATGATGGGATTGAGACATTGTTGAGATTGTACTATCGGTTTGGCTCTTTCTTCCAGTCTGATCTTGTATTGCATCATTCATTTTCACATCATGTGGTTATATTGTTTTTCCTCTGAAAATAGAGTGCAGGGATACACATCCATACCCTCAAAAAAAGGCAAGAAAAAATAAATTGAATGAATGTGACATTTTAGTGAAGCCCAAGTATAACTTTACATCGTGCTAAAAAAGTGAGCCAACAAAAAAACAAAAAAATATGTTTTGAAATAAAGAGGGAGAAAGGATGCCCTAAATTCTTTACAAAGAAATGGAAACATTTACATGACGTATTCTCTTCTTTACTTCATTCTCATCCATTTGATGAGAATTCTAATACATGCATCATTTCACCCATAATATTAGGCATTACGATTCATGCATTTCTCATCATCCTCATCATATAGGTTCATTATGTTTTATTTTTGCATAAATAATTTAGATGTTACTTGTGATTCTTCATTGGTCACCTAATTTATTCCACTCATTGGTCTTATCGGTAGGCCACTTAAATGATTATTCTCCTTATTCATTCCTATAAGGAGAACTTCTTCCAAGTAGTTGGTAGTTAGGAAAGAGAAATGTAGATAGGGAATCACATGATGCACCGAGTGAATGCCTGATTGACTATGATATTAACTACTCTATTGTTAGTGTTTCATTGATCTAAGGGTGGACATCTTTTATGGATATTTTTGGTTGCTTGAGAGTAGTTGATGGTTCAATGGTCAGTAAAGGCCAGTTTGGGACCACCAGGTGGGGATAGTTGAGAAAGAAAATTCATATTTTATGTCCTTTTGCTGACTTGTCTCAAATAGATCTGAGGGTGTGTTTCTCAAGGACAAGCAACTTTTAAGCTTAGGAGAGTTTGATGCACTGAAAATGGTCATTTACACATGTTTATTATTGATTTTTGTGCACTTATTGTTCATTTTCATATTTATTTGTTCATGGTTTATTATCATTTGTCTATGATACTTAATTTCATCAAATAAATGTATTTTCAATGATCATGTTGGATTCATCATTATTTTTGGAGCTTATGTTTGTTTTTGTGTATTATAGGTGAATCTACATGAATATACACAGCTCGATACTACCGACTTTATTGTCGATGGTACCGACACTTGCTCAGATAGGAACTTGAAGAATTGAGTCAATCAGTAGCATCGATAGGAAGAAGTTGATACTACCGACAACCTTTTAGGGAGGATTCAGAATTTTGTGAGAAATCTTGATATTATTGACATCATCTTAGTAGTATTGACAACTGTGCAGGCAACCGCAACTATCGAAGGCATCAGTAGTACCAACAACCAGTTGGTAGTATCGACAAACTGGAATCAGGCAGAACTAAAAATTGCATTTAATCTGACGGTTGGCAATTAATGACGCCCTAAGTCACTTCTATGACTTAGGGGGATTTCTATACAGACCTAATTATCTCATTCTATTCCGTTAGATGGCATCTGAGAGTAAGGAGAGGAGAAAGCAGAGAAAAAAGTCACATTCTGGGTTATTCGGGCACCTCCACTAGATGGATTTGCAGCCTGAGGTTAGCAAATCAGTATGTTCGCATGAGGGAGTCAACCAAACCATCTTCGTCAGGGGTTCTTTTAGTTTTGTAATGTTCCCCACATTTTTCTTCTTCTCTCTTATGTATTTGACATTTATCATGGGGGGCTAAACCCCTTGTTCCTTAGGATCTGGGAGTAACCCCATTATGCATTGTAATTGACTTTTATGCATTAATATACATGTTTCTCTTAATTTCTAGACATAATTCTGCAAAAGTATAACAAAATATCCATGCTTGATCACCATAGGTAGTTAATTAGACCGTTGATTGTCTCCAAAGAGAGATTAGGGGTTGGAAAATTATAGAATGACATGTTTTATATCACACCTTGAGAAAGGAGGCTTACAAATGTGAAGAGATTAGACAGAGTTTTTAGTAAGGCACCTAACTAATAACTCAATTACTATGAGAATGGAAATGGTATTAGAGTAGGTAGTGAATTATGCCATGTGAGTGGGTAATTCTTGATACATGTCTCTTTATCCAGGGTTAGGAGAGATAATTATTAATGATATGATGTTAACTGGAATGTTAACTGATGTGAAACCATAATCCTAAGGAATTTACTCCATTTGAGATAAACAACCAGTAATCTTACATTTATTTTCTTCATCTTAGGTAATTAAACCTTCATTCAAAATTTTCATTGGCTTAGCTGATCACATCACAGTTAGTAGTAATCTTTGGAGAATGTTTCCCTGAGTTCGACATCCAAGCCTCTTATGTCCTATATTACATTGATATGTATACTTGCATTTAACATGTAGTTTGTGTGTATCACCTGCTCTCCCCCAATGATCCTCTATTATTCTCTCCCTTGCTATCCCTCCCTATTCAGGTAGAACTTGCTTAGGCTCTCTTGGTTACCACAACCAGAGAGGATAACAATTATTAGAGCAAATCATTCTCAATTTTTTGTGTTGGGAAGCCTCCAGTACCCCTCTATTTATACGAGGGGTTAGGGTCAGGGTTCCCAGTCAATGAAAAAGTGGAAGGGACTGCAAGATCGTGAATTTTTACAACATGTGAGAGTTGAACCGGTCAGTTCACATGGGAGACGGTCAGTGTACACAACAAACCGTTCATTTCGCTATGTTTCCCAATCGCATATGATTTGGTAATTTGAATCCAATTAATTCACAACATGAGGCTAGTACTAATCATTGATGCAATCAAAATTCTCCACGAATTGAGTGGTCTCGCTCACATGAGCTAGTCATCTCACTCACCCAAGCGATTGATTGGTGAGTTGAGGCGGTCGGTTCACTGAGTGAAGCGGTCAGTTTTCTCCTCCGTTTTGGCATAAATTAGCCAATTCAATTTTTTACCAGTCTGACACTTCAATCGGCTATCTCAACACTTAAGTCGGTATGTTGGCAGTCCATTCACCAATTTGTTGCTTGAATTGACTACCTAAATAGTTTAGTAATTAACTAAATTATCATTCATCATAAACTCCTCTTCTAGGTGAGTTCCTATGTGTGTGTTCCTATAGGTCCCATATCACGTTGGTAGTGAATGTCCATAACTAACTTATGACATTACAAGCAAAGAGCATTTCCTAGTCCCACATTAGTGCTACCCAAGTGAATAGAAAGTTGGAGAATAACTACAACATAGAATATGTGTAATGTGTTGTAATAATTGTATAATTCTTTTGTCTTTGATATTTGGAATGAACTTGAGGTATGGAATCATCATCCTCTCAATGTTCAATCCATGTTCCTTGAACCTAGAGTAGACTATATGAGATATGTGTGACCTCAATATCATATATTGATTCACATGTGCATGCACACGTGTTTCTCAATCTCACTAATCAAGTGTCCATGGCTATCAAACTCTAGTAGGAGGGACAAATCCCATCTACATCACTCACAGTCTATCCCCATGTGTCACAGTTACCCAATCATCAACTTTATGGTAATCCATGTTCCATGGTTATGTTGGATGATGTCAAAGTATACCGAATGACATGTGATGAGTGTAGTGACTTTAGGTCTAAGAATCACAATCACCACCTTCTCTATGAGAGATGACTAGGACTACCATACCGATGGTTATTATGTGTTACTCTCATGGTGGGTATGTCTAATACATTGTTCTCTAACATGTATCTACGTGCTTGGTTTGATATCGCCATATCATGACTACTGAGATGATGTCATCAACCAACTCACAATCCAGTCTTTTTTGTTATTATTGTCTATCTGTCTTCCACAATAACATTCGACCATGGACATAATAAGAATGTACATACTCTTAACATTTGTATGATCTCATTCTTCCAAGTCACGTACTTGAAGACATATTTCATTGAGTAATTGTCATTCTTTAGACATTCATTATGTTTCCTCATTATCTCATAATTGAGTGAATCGGAATGAATTGGAAGCTCTCATTTGTTATTATTAATCAAATCATTTATGTAATATGCCTTTGCAATCATTGTATGATTGGCTCTTTGGGCATACTTACCAACACATTGTTGTTGACACGGTCTGCTTCTTTAGGATACAGATAGAATTTTTTTGTTTCTACTACCTTATCTTCTACCCCATTTCCCAACAATCATTCCTATTGAAAAAGTAGGCAGAAATTCCATTGTCTTCAAATGAAAGAATTGTCCACCTAAATTGAGATTTATCAAACCATTTTTTAGCCCAACCACTCAAAGCTGAAATCCTTTATTCTTTATGCAACCATTTTGAACATCATGTTTATCAATGATATTATGGTAAGGGTGGCCCTAGGAATCTAGTTTGGATCTAAAATCTTATCCACCCAATTGAATCATCCATTGATTCTTGACAACAAAGTTGTGATCTAATATCAATGATGTATATGCCTCTGTAATTGCAACTTTGGTTTATGTAGTTCACATATATTAACATTAATACTCTGATATACGATGTAGGATCAGATGGTTATTCAGTGGCTTGAGTGTTTTATATTTGAAATTACTACTTTCATTCAAACTCATAGTTCAACCAAGCAGTTTGTCAATCAAATTTTACCATTCAACTAGATGATAGTCTATATAACTATCAAGTATTTCATATTCAAGAAAGATGCATGTAGAATTATCTTTGGAAATACTTGTATTGTTATCATTGAGGGTATAAGAAATGAAATCATGTATATACTTAGGCCCAATTAACTTGCCTTGTTAAGGTAATTTCTCATAGATAATGAAGAAAGTGAACTCCTTTGGCATAAAATACTTGAACATGTAAACATGAACCTTATACACAAGCTAAACAAACTTCACTTACTTAGAGGTCCCCCTAAACCTACCTTTGAAAAGAAAGAATAATGCAAGCCTTGTACAAGGGTAAAACATATCAAAATCTCATTAAAGTCAAATAATATATTATACACTACTAGAAATCTAGAACTCATCTATATGGATATTTTTGGACCTAATTAAACACAATCACTTGAAGGTAAAAAATATTGATTTGTTATTATCTATTATTTTTCTAGATTTGTAGATGGGTTCACTTCTTATTTTCAAAACATAATATAACAACCAAGTATTTTTGCACTAGAATGGAAAATGAGCTTCAACTCTTTATAGTACCGTTAGGACTGACCATGATGAAGAGTTTGAAAATAATGAGTTTGAAATATTTTTTGACCAAGAAGGATATGGACACAATGTCTCTTTAGGAAGAAAAACTATCCAAAAATGTCCTCGTTGAAACAAAGATTTTATTACTTCAATATATGGATAGAACAATGATTATTAAACAAAAAAATACAAAAAATTTTGGGTGGAAATAGTGAACGAATTTCATTAGATTTAAAATAAATTGTTTATCCATATACCTGTTTTAAGAAAACTTCCAATGAGATTATCTATAGCAATAAGCACAAAGCTTACTTTTTTCATATTTTTGGTTATACATGATATATTGTATACACAAAAGGTGATAGACATAAGTCTGATACAAGTAATCTAAACCATTCTTTCTACCATTCTCCACAACAACTAATGCATATAGTGTATGTATTTTAATTTCTACAAAGGTTGAATAACCAGCTCACATAAGTTATACTGGAAAATCACTAAGAGATTATATTGAAGATGTGATCCCTCAAATTGAGGATTTCACACTTGGACTAAATCAACCAACTATAATCAATCAAGAAGATGATAAAAATGAAAATGATGATCACTATGAAGAATCCTCACCTATTCAATCTACTCTTGGGAAAATTGAAGATCGCCCTATTAACATAATCATAGGAGATCCTATAGATAAAGTTAATGCTAGGTATTTTTTAGATAACAAGACAACAAGGAATTTGTACATAAATCAAATCCAAAGATTGTATTTGATGCTCCTGGTGATAAATGTTGGGTCATAACTATGTAGAAAGAACTAAATCCATTTGTTAACAACAAAGTATATGATTCAGTCCCTAGAATGTCCAAAAAAAACTATCACGGAAACTAAATGGGTGTCTAAAAACAAGATTAGTGAAGTTGATAATATAATATGAGATAAAGTGCATCTTCTGGTCCAAGGATATAACCAACAAGAAGGGATCAATTTTGTTGAAACTTATGCACCATTGGCTAGGCTTGAATCTATTTGTATGTTTTTGGCATTACCTAGATACATATGTTAAAGCTTTATAAAATGGATGTCAAGAACATTTTTTTCAAATAGAATAATTGAAGAAGAAATATTTGTTTGACAACAGGATACTTTTGAAGATGTAAAATATGATGGTTATGTTTATAAATTACAAAAAGCTTTTTTATTATTTATAGCAAGCTACCAAGATAAGGTATGAGCAACTCAAAACATTTTTTCTAAAAGAATGGTTATTCCACGAGACAAGTGGATTGTACCCTATTTATTAAGCTTGTATTTGAGACAAGTAAATATGTACATTTATATATTTTTATGATAATATTTTTATAGAAAATGATGATAAACTATGTAATTGTCAATTTATTTAAAAATGAATTTGAAATGAGCTTAATGGAAACTCACTTTTTCTTAGTTTCCACATTAAACAAACATCAAAAGGACTTTATCTAGAAAGAAAAATTACACTAAAAATTTTCTTAAAGTTAAGATGGAAAGTTTTAAATCATATACCAATCATATGGATACATCTACTAAAATTAATAAAGATGATGTGGGAGAATATATAGATACTTGCTTATTAGAGGAAGCATCGGTATCTTATTATATCATAAAGTCTCTAGACATGCTATATCCTTTTTATGGGAGTATTTTGTAGGTTTTAAGCTAATGAAATCACATCTTTATGCATTTACATGAATTTTAAGATATCATAGTGTAAAAACTTAGTATGGCCTTTAGCATCCACTAGATGAGTATTTTGAATTTGTATCCTATACCAATATAGATTATGTGGGATGTAGAATTGATTGACAAAACATTAACAGTGCATCCTTTTTTTTTAGATTCAATGGTGTATCTGTTTGGCAAGAAACAAAATATTGTAGCTTATTAACAAAAAAAGTTGAATGCATGGTTGTTGGACATACTTTTGCTCAAATTTGTCGGATGAAGAAAGTCTTGAAGTATTTAATTATAGATATTATCCCCACATACAAATCTTGGTATAGCACAGGTGCAATAAACTTATCTAAAATTTTGATATTGCAAATTTGTTCTAAACACATAGAAGTCATATATCATTTTATTTATTATCACTTAGAGACAAATCAAATTTACTTGAGTATGTGGACACTAAAAATTAGTTTGCTAATATATGAAAAATGGCATTCCTATAAATTAGTTCAATTATATTAGATATAGATTACTAATACCCCTCCATCACAATTTGTATAGAATATAAATATCTCTTATATATGTCATGTCAATTGTTGCATGCCTTTTACAATATTATCAATCATAAACATTGTTTAGTCTATGAGTGCATATCTTAAATTTATAACCCAAACACTACCATGCAAGTATGTGGGTGTTGTAGTACCATCGAGGTTGTCCAAGGAGCAGGGTAT
Source organism: Alisma plantago-aquatica (assembly GCA_963693085.1). NCBI lineage: Eukaryota > Viridiplantae > Streptophyta > Magnoliopsida > Alismatales > Alismataceae > Alisma > Alisma plantago-aquatica. Next base: position 591,612,674 of record OY856415.1, read on the forward strand.
TGTTAGGATTTAGAATGTTAATCTTCAACAATATAGATAGATTTCAAAGGTTGGTTTGGTTTGTACTAGAAAATTAACAAACTAGAGAATTTAACTAAATAGAAATCACTTATATTAATGATCAAATTTGATTCTGGATTCTTGAGGAAGGGTTTCACATCCACATCTTACATGAAGAACAACAAAGATCAAGAATACTAGTAGTAATACAAGGGACACTTGTATCCTACACTGACCAAAGAGTAGTGTAGAATAGACTTAACTTTATATATCACTCTCATGGATATACTTAGACTCGGACTATAAATCTTTGTTCCTAGCACATCCCAGCCACTCCTGTGGTAAAGGTGGTGCTTATAAGATACAACTCCTTACTCCTATGCATATCTTCCCAGATTATATGAAAAGCATAAATCATACGCACAAAGTGGCCAGAAAAGCATGTAAGAGAAATTTAGCACTGATGAATATTAGAACAGTATAACAACTAGCATTATATATGAGATTCATGTCCAAAAATGTTATGACATGGGAGTTACCACCCCATTCCCAAGGAATGAAAGTCTACTCACTCATGATGATAATACATATGTGCAAGAGATGGAAGATGAAATTGAACATGACTAGAGGAGAAAAAGAGCTAAGGAATCTATAAAAGAAGAGAAACAAGTAAGAACGTTGGCTTGGTTAAGAATTTCTACACTTGCTAAAGCTTCTTATCCAGCAACCTTCTCTCCTTACGGGTTGAATTGGAGAATGGACGTCATTGCTGCAATCTGCTAAAGAAATGGAGTAGAAAAAGGGGTTCTCTCCCGAGTAACCGCCTCTTCTTCCCCAAAATTGCATCTCCTCTGCTCTACTTTGTTCTCTAGTCAAAAAATCTTTTAAATGATGAGAGATAATTGTCCCTTATATGGGCTTTTGTATTTAAAAATGAGGGACAATTATTTTGAAGAAAAAAATAGAAATCGAATACAACACGGTGTGTCTGGGAAGACACACAGTGTGTCGCCTTGAGTAACTAACGTAAAATCCATCCTGCCCAAAGAGTGCAAGGTGTGTTGTTTGAGAGACATGTTGTGATAATAAGCACACAGCGTCTCTTTTGGTAGAACTTTTGGTGAGATCATTAAACTGAGTGAACACGGCATGTGGTCTGAGAAACACATCGTGTATTTTATCTTTAGGGGGGACCAAATACATATGTAAACTGATATGTCATGTGATAAAACACACACATCGTGTTCCCTTGAAACACTTTAAGTAATTTATTGTGATATGTGCAATCTCTTGGAGAATCCAACTAAGGTCGGATTTTAGTCGGATTGACCCCATTTCCTCATCATGGTCATGTATTTGTGGTCACAAACATGAAATGAGTAAAAAAACTGAAAAGCGAAAATCTAGCATGATTGAGAATGGGATTATGGTCAAAATGAGTGAAAAATGCATCCAAAAAGGTCCAAAAGTGATATGATTTGTGCACCAAATCCCCCTAAGCTTGAACCATTGCTTATCCTCAAGTAAAAAGAAATAGGTATATAGCTAAGGATAAACATATGGGCACAATATCATATCCTTGTGAATATAAATTGATAGATTAGAGAATGGCCAATTCATCATTTAGATATGTGACTAATCAAATCAACTATAACTCTCAAGGTAAGTAATTAAGTTTAGAAAGATATTCAAATTGCTTTGGATGAATCAACTAGATAGAAATTAGTAGAAATAAGATGACATAGACAAAGATATAATGATTTCCCCCATAACTCCATTGATAATTCAAATGAAGTAAAATGAAAATCCCTTTAAATATATATCCATAAGCAATGACATTATTATTCAAACCATAAATATGTTTAAATATTGTCTTCTTTCATATGGTACTCAGTTGCTAATTTAGGCTTACACACATGTGGAATACCATTTGGGAATTCATTTTCCTCTTTTAGATGTAATCCCCAACCTTAATTGAGTTGGTAGAAAACATGGGCAACTTAGCCATCTTTTGTTGGGTTTAAATTTTTTTCAAAACAAGATCCAAAATTCCTTTTTTATTGTGATTTGGGTTCCACTTTGGAACCACGTGGTCCTAAGTCATTTCCCCCATATTATTCAAAAACTTCATGTAGATAGATAATACAAAAGGTGGAAAATTATTCATTTTTGCAAATATTTTCTCAATTAGAGCGGTGAAAATGCATTATAGAATTGGCAATGTCATCATACTGCTACTCAAAGCTATAAAGTTGAGGTATTCAAGACATTTCAATTATTGCATGATTTAAGAATGAGTGAGAGACTTAAAGTTCATGTTTAGACAAATACCTACATGTAGAGATGAATAATCATGATTTTTATAAACTTTCAATTAGGGTGATGAGTTTCTGAATATCATATGTGGTCATTATCTTAATGTGATCAGACTGTTCAAGAAAAAAGAATAGATATTGACCACAACTAGACTATAAACTCATCATCATTCAAGGTCTCAACAAATAGGGTGAAATAGATTGAGAAACGCACAAACAAAAACTAATTGTGAAAACAAATTACATAAGCAAATGACATGAAAGGGAAATCAACTAAAAACTACCGGATGATTGCTCCCCCCAAGCTTGAAATTGACACTATCCTTACTACATCAATCAAACTAAGTGGATAGCAAGCTAGTACCTGTCAGGATGAATCAAAGTGAAGATCCAGTGCCCTCATGTCCAATTGGGAAATGGTGGCTCAGAATGTCATCATCATCGGGAATGGGAGTGGAGTTCATCTCTTGTTGTGGTGGTGACAGTGGTGGAGACATGGCACAGTGGCCTTGAGAGATGTGCCATATATCCATCCTATATAGCATGTTGTGCATATTAGAGTGTTGTTGGCACAGCTAGTCTAGGCGGGCATCCTTATGATCAAAAAGATGTTGGAAATACCCATAAATATGTTGCTTATTATGCATATCCCTGTTGTACTCCGTTTAGTGCCAGTGGAGGGAGGGGAGGTTGTGTTGAAGCAGCATGAAAGGATTCAAGTTTATTGTCAGAATCATTCCTATTATCAAAGACAAATTTCCAGTTATCTTTGTTGGTCAATGTGATCATCTTAAGATCAGGTAGCACAATGTATTCCTCGTGACCATAGAAGAATTTCTTGAATTTATTGTGATTTGAATTATGCCTAACAATCAGACCCAATAAGATAAGGAACTGGAGGTCTACCTTGTTGTTTCAAGGTGCAGTCTCCAAACTTGTCAAATCAGCGTTAACTTTGTGGTCAATGTGAGTAATCAATCCTCCAATCATAATTTTTCATGATTTCTTATGTGTCACTTCAAAGTACTGGTAGAGGAGAAAGTACTTGCATTGATCTTAAAGTCATGAAGCATTTCCCATAAAAAAAGAGCTTTGTCAACATTTAGGATCCCTTTCAAGCCAGCCAGAGTTGAACTTGAAAGATAAAGGGAGTTTGTTGCACTAGCTCCTTTTCTAGAGCACATTGAAGAAGAAGAATGAAGAGTCCTACTTCAGACTCTAAATGGAGGACGCTGTGGGATTTGACCCCACTTTGGGATAGATTTCATTTAGATGCATTTTCTCAAGAACATTTCCTTTTCAAAATAAATTTTCTATAGATGAATGTAATAATCTAGACCCTTATACCATACATATCATCATCATTGTAGGTGTCGAAGAAAAATCAAAGAAACAACTTAATTTTTGAAAAAAAAATTAGTCAACTTGTTTGACAACGTACATGGCCATTTCAAGAAAACAACCCACAGAATACACAGTGTGTGTCATTCATAGATGATATTTTTCTAGAAGCATACACAGTGTGCTCAAAATCAGACCGTGTGTACATATCGAGAGAATAATGTTGGAACTCTAGCTATAATCATATGTGGTGTGTATTTATTAAGATACAACGTGTCCTCATTATGCAAAGAAATTTGAGAAGTCTGCTAGAATCAGACACGACGTGTGCAAACTCATCACATGGTGTGTCATGTTGGGTGAATCATATTGAAGTTTTTTTGGGAGACAACACAATGTGTGTTAATTCTCAACACAGACGTGTCCTCATCGAGCTAAGAAAAAATAAAGGGGTTGTTCAAATTACATGACAACATATCATGTCCATCTGATATGAATAAGGTTTTAAACCCTTGTTTCAAACTCATTCTTCACTCAAGCTCTAGAACTCATGTCGTGTTCAATCTCTAGCAAACGTGTTCATGCAGCCGCCACCCTTCACAGCATCGGGTTCAACTCGGATAGACCTTGCCGCTATTTTTTTTGTTTATGCCCAAGCAGCTTCACCCCTGATCAACACCCCATGACTTCTTTCTACACAGCGACCATGAGATCTCTGTTTTCTTCTAGTTTCCACACTGTTGTCTTCATTTGTCCACGCACTCAGATCTATCATCATATCTCCATCCAGTTCTCCATTATTCTATCACCTTCAAGCTCGATTCCCACATAGAAGACACAGCATGCATAAGTCCAAACACACAATGACACCATAGTCAAAATCAACTTGAAGTCTCTGCAACGGTGAAAAAAATTTGTTTATCTATGTGCACAAGTCTTAAATTTATAAATTCGAACACTACCCCACAAGTATACAGGTGTGTGTAGTATTATCAAGGTCATCCAAGGAGCAACGTATTATTAGTTGTAAGAGTATTGAACTTCAACAATCTAGATCTTTTTAACAAGAGAGGTTTTGTTAAGTTAACTAAGAAATTAAAAGGAAATGAACTAAAATAGAAATCATTTGTATTAAAGATCAATTTGGATTAGAAATTATTGAGGATAGGATTTCACTATCATATCATGCCATGAAACAACAACAAATTCACAAGTAGTAAAATCACAAAGGGAGGTTCGAGTTCCACACCCCACCTGATAGTGTAGAACGATTCTACCCTTATGTAGCACCACCATGCATATACTCAGAAAAGAACCACCAAAACCTTAAAATCCCCTTCACTTCCAAGCCACTCCCATGGTTAAGGAAACAAATCTACACAACACATCTCCTTACTTCAATCACCTTCCCAGTATGCACAAGAAGCATAAGACATACATATAAGATGTCTAATCAAGCACATACATGAAATAAACATCAATGTATCTATAGAATAGTGATTAAACCAACATTAAGCAAGAAAAATTGTTTTTCTAGAAATCATGACATGGGAGTTACTCCTCATGCCCAAGAAAAGAAGATATATTCATTTGTGGCTGTAGAAAGTAGATATAAGTAGTAGAAATAAATGCTAGACATCATAAAAGAAGAAAGTAAACTTAGATGTTCATGGAATAAGTAGGAAAGACTTGGAACTCATGTCAAGGAGTCACGAGTTCTTCCTTTCTTCTAGAAACACTCTAGAAAGTTTCACTTTGGAGTAGAGAGAAGATAATGACGGAGATCCTTGCTGCAATTGTTAGAGAAGAAGAATGAATAAGAAGTTTCCCTCCTGTGAAACCAACTTTTCTCCCTTGGAATGCCTCCAACTCCTCTTGTCTCTCCCTTGCTTGAGTCTCGCTCCAAAAGGGATGAAATAGTATGTGATTGCCCTCCCTAGATGGCTTGGGGTCGTATATATAAGCCCGATGCATTTACATTTATGTTTGAGTGAAATATGTAGGTTGTGTGGCATGCCGGATGGCCAACACGGCATGTTAGATGTGATAAGTGAAGTCAAAATACCTCGATCTATGATGATACAACGTGTTGGTTGGCCAACACGGCATGTTGCTGCAATTTAAGGAGTTTTGGATCCAATTTCTAGACTGTGACATGTTATGTTAAAATCTAGACATGGTGTGTTGCTACAAATCGGGGAGTTCTGGATCCAAGTTCTGCACTACGACACGGTGTGTCAATATTTGGACAAAGTATGTCAATGTCTGGACACGGTGTGTTAATGTCTAGACACGGGGGTGTCACTGTCAATTTCAGCAACATCGATTTCTTGGATGTTTAAATAATTGGGGAATGTGTTGATAGATGATATGATGGTATTTTCTCCCCATTTTGATGCCAAAATATTGTGCATGTTGGAAAATACAGGCACAGAGTATAACAGCAGAAACAAAAATTTATCTATTAATATTTCCATGCCAACAAGATCACATCAAGTATTATAATAGGAAGGATGATTTAGCGAGTTATACCTAGTCCTGGAGCAAGTCCAACGACAACAACTCACTTCAATGTAACTGTTTATTAGTTGCTCTTGGACGGTGGCTATGCAGTTATTGGCCTTCACCATGAACAAAGAACAGAACAGCTTCTATAGCGACTGCTATAATCTCGCCACTGACTATAGGTTGGCTTTGCTCTCCTAGTAGCAGCCAAAGGACTCCTGACTCTAGAGTAGTCCACACAGACTGACTAGAATGTATGTCATTCAACTAAAACAGACAGGAAGAAGGTGTCCCTCCCGTTGGCGTACTAGTCACCAACTTGCTCTTCTACAACAATGGTCCTCAGTTGTTCTCTCCCATCTCTATCCCTCCCTTATTGGGTATGACTTATTTGGGATCTCTCAGTTACCACAACCAGAGAGGACAATAATTATCAGAGTAACTAATTCTCAGTTGTGTTTTTAATGCTCTGGGAAGCCCCTAGTACCCCTCTATTTATAGGTGGGTTTTGGGCCAGGGTTCATAGCCTATTTGGGATTTGTGTGGGAGTGGAAGGGATCATCAGGTCTTGAATTTTCACAACCTGTGAACCCCAAAATAGACATATGGTGACCCAAACACTTGTCTAGTCACACGATACAGTCGTCTCGTACTGCCAAACTGCCGTTTGATAGTTTTCCAATCACATACAAAATTGAAATTTGATTCCCATTAATGTTAGACTTAATTTCTTACACCACAAGTATTGTACAATCAAACAAGTTTGGGAAACTTCCAGAATCTTCATTCACTCCCAACTAAGTCATCTCACACAGGTGAGATGCCCGTCTTGCTCACCAGATAGTCGTATGGTGAGCCGATCTGATCGGTTTAATAGATTGAGTCAGTCGATTCACACCTCAGTTTTGGAAAAACTTAGCCAATTCTAATTTTGATTAGCCTGACAATCCAAACTGTCATCTCAACACTTAAGACGCTCTTCTGGCTGCCCAAACGGTCATCTCACACTGTGAGATGGTTGTTCGGTAGTGTAGTCAGTCAATCTATTGTGTGAGTTGAATACCTAAACACTTTAATAATCAATCCAATCATCATTTAAGATCAAACTCCTATTCTAGATGAGTTCCTATGTGTGTGACCCTATAGGTCCCATATCACATTGTTAGTGAATGTCCATAACTAACGTATGACATCACAAGCAAGGATTGGTGCCTAGTCACACATTAGTGCTACCCAAGTGAATGGAAAGTTGGAGAACAACTTCAACCTACAATCTATGTAAGGTGTTGCAGTGATTGTACAATTCCTTTTTTACTAATATCTAGAGTGAACTCGAGACATGTAATATTCATCCTCTCAATGTTCAATCCATGTTCCTTGCACCAAGAGAAAACTATCTCAGATAATGTGACCTCAATATCATATATTGATTCACATGTGCATGCGCATGCGTTTCTCAGTCTCGCTTATCAAGTGGCTAGGATATCACACTCCAGTAGGAGGGAAAAATCTCATATCTATCACTCATAGTCTATCCCCATGTGTCAAAGTCACCCAATCATCACCTTTATGACAACCCATGTTTCAAGACTGTGTTTGATGATGTCAAAGCGTACCTAATGACTATGATGAGTGAAGAATCACAATCACCACCTTCACTGTGAGAGATGACTATGACCACCAATGATAGTATCAATGTGTCACTCTCAAGGTGGGTTTGTGTCATACATTATTCTCTAACATGTATTTGTGTGCTTGGTTTGATATTGCCATATCATGAATAATGAGATTCTACCATCAACCAACCCACACTCAAGTCTTATGTGTTATTGGAGTCTATCTACCTTCCACAATAACAACCAACTAGGGACATAATGAGAATATGTATATGTACTCTTAACATCTGTATGATCTCAATTTCCCAAGCCCTATACTTGAAGACATACGTCATTGAGTAGTCGTATTCTCTAGACATTCATAATTTTTCCTCATTATCTCATAACTAAATGAAACAGAATAAAATTGGAAGCTTGCCTTTATTAGTATTAATCAAATCCTTTATGGTATATGCTATGTCAATCATCACATGATTGTCTCTCTGGGAATATCTTACCAAATGATTCCCACTTGCACTTAGAGTCAATCACCCACGAATCTCATTCTTAGTGATCCAAACATATCCACCATGTTTCTACTACGCAAGTGCTTTATTCAACGGGTTAGAAACATTTTGCTATTTAGTCGGTAAAATGCATATTTCTTATCTCTTTGCTCTGAGATGAAACCACCGTAATATGGTATCTGATATTCCTTACCTAACAAGTAGCTACATTGTTGTCACAGTATCACTACTGAGTCATCGATAGTTGGAACATCTATAAGTTCATCATATGAACTTCTAGATCCATATAGTATCACTCTATGTTCATAATACAAGTATACTCAGCTTCTATTATAGAATAGTATTAGTGGCTATTAGTTCGTAACCCTTCCAACTAACAACATTTCTCCTTTTAAATCAAACATGTTTTATTGTGATTATTTTGTCATTATGGCATCCAACTCTTCCTTTTATTGTTATCCTTATTTGCTAGTAATTTGTCCTTAGGTACTTCTCAAATACTATTGGATATCTTTAATGACCTTCCAATAACCCTTATTGGAATTTAGTATCATCTTGTCATGTCCAATACATACAAGATTATATGGGATAAGTACATAGATAGCATTCATGATAGATCCAATGCTACAGCCTATGGCATCTTTATCATGTCGTTTCCATTCTTCACAAGAATTGGAACATATGGTTCATGAGAGACTAATATAGATTCTCTCTCATTGAATCCTTTCAGTGTTGAAATCTTTCAACATATTGCTATTGTTGCTCAAACTTCCATTGTGAAACATTCAAGAACTATCTCGTAGGTCTTAATCCTTGTCTTATAAAATGTTTCATCATATCCTTCTTTGCTAAAGGTGCTTTCCATGCCAGACCTCAATATTCACAATATTGAGATGTTCTTCCTCATCATATGTGGAGTATTCATATATGCTCCCACCAAATCTTTTCTAATCACATGTTTCATCTTTTATCTTGATTCAAGTCAAACTCTTTGACTATCTTGTCAAGTCAAAAGATCCCATCTCTGAGATGCTTGTTTTCATCCTATATTGAACTTTGTGGTTTATAGACTTTATTTGCATTCCTTGAAGTTATGAAACCTTTTAGGTTGTGTCACATACACATCCCATCATGTATTCCCTTTAAGGAATCTGATTTCTATCTTTATATGCAAAATCTCATAGTCTATTTTCACTACAACAACAAGTTTGACAATTAGTAGAGGAATTTATGTCATGTTCAAGAATTTCAACTAATTTGAAAGCCTATTCAACCAATTTGTCCTTTTATGTTGTCCATGTAGGTCTTTGCCACAAGAACTTATTCCATCCTTTAGGTATTACCCCTTTAAGTGGTGTTTTCAAAGTCATACCTTGTTAGTTTACATGGATCCTATAATGGACTTGAACCTTTACTCTGATTATGGTATTCAATAGCTTCTGTTCAATTAGTTAATTCACCCTATTGTGACCAACATATTTGAATTGTTGGATTCACAATCCTCCAATCTCATATTTGTTCTGTTATAACTGTTTTATTTTGTGTTACATGATGAACTTGAGATTCCAAAACAACTTGTGATTCCCTTTAGTTCTCATTGTACCTCTTTATCGATCTTGAACATTTTGAGTTCTACTTTTACTCCCACTGGTTCTTTAGGGACTCAGTTATCCTATCAACAAACATTTTTTATTAGATTGGGTGTAATAGTAATATTCAACAATTATGGTTTGTGGATAAACCCCTTTTAGAAACTTACTTTCTCAATATAGGTCTCAATCCTTTAGACATATTGGGTCATTCCCAAATCATATCATATATAATGTCTTACAAACCATTTAGATGGTACATTATTTAGTGATTATATATTTATGAGGGTATAAGAAGATTAGATTAATTGATAGTTATATCATGACTCATCATAATGTAATTCCTTCATTCTGACACATCATCATGTTCAGATGAATTTGACTTATGATACATTATCATATTTCTTACTGAAGGTTCTCAAGGTATTGATGTAAAGTATTTCAACATTTGATCTCACCAAAGTTTCTTAATACTTTTATCAAAGTTATACTTCATTTATAATCTCCTTGAACACTTCAAGAGATTTATGTTTCTATTTTACTGAGTACATATCATCATATTACTAGTAATAGAAATGAAGTACCTATAGCATTCAATCCATAAGATATTCATGAATCACATGTATGAGGTCTGATGGAAGCTAATCATCCCACTACATCTAGTAAAGGATGACATGTCACTTTCTGTGTAAATAAGACTTGCATATTTCCTCAGGTTCAATAACCAATAGAATCTAGATTAACATCAATATGTATTCTAGACATGCATTCCTTATATATACGTCCTAGGTGACTACTTCTAATGATAGTCTTGAGTTATCTATTATAATCATTTGGTATCAACGTTATAAACATTTATCTAAAAGTCTTTCATACAAAGATCATTAGATGTTTGGGCGGTTTATGCAAGATCATATCTTTTGAAATAGAAACATAAACAACCTTTTATATATTTATCATCCTTGTCATACAAGATGCATAAAAGAAATGTTTCTAATGGAATAATGAAATAGTATTTCAACTACCTTCTCAACTACATGATGGCGGCGCAGCAGTGGGCGCCGCTCAACAACCCTGGTGATGGTAATGGCAATTTTTGGAAGGGTGGTGGTGCAGTAGTGGGGAGCGAAGGTAGACCTCCTCCTAGTGGTATTCCATGGAGACCTGATACAAGGAAGAAACCTAATGTGGTCGGTGTTGAGAAGGAACCCCAAAAGTGGGCAGATCTATTTCAGAATCTGGTGGCGACGCGAGATGTGGGAGGCCTAGAGGCGAAGAAACTGATGATGCGAGAAGGAGCTATTGTCTATCCAAAGTCGATTGCAGAGAAGAATGTTGATAAGTGGAGGCTGATTGTGGCTAGTTATGTTGTAGATCTGAAGCCACATTGGTCGTCGTTGCAGGAGCATCTTTGAAACTTGTGGAAGGCCAAAGGATCTATTGAGATAATCTTGAGAGGAAAAGGCTATTTCATAGTCAAGTTTTTAGAAGAAGAGGATATGGAGACGGCCATTGACAAGGGGTCGTGGTTTATAGTAGGGAAGCCATTAATTCTAAAGAAATGGGCAAGAGGTTCGTTGTTAGAAAAGCTAAAGCTAATGGAAGTTCTAGTTTGGTTGAGATTGTTTGATTTACCTCTGGAGCTCTCGGATGAGGAGATTTTTGGGATGATTGGCTCATTCCTTGGGACTCTGATCAAAGTCGACAAGGCTACTCTAGAGTTCAAGAGGCTGGAGTTTGCAAGGACGTTGGTTCTCATGTTGGCTTCATCGGAATTCCCTGCTACTGTTCCATTGGTCAGTGACAATGGAATTGAGGATAAAGTGAACATTCAGTATGAGTGGTACCCAAGCAAATGCAGCTCTTGTGGGATGTCTGGTCATGAAGATGCAGGGTGTGAAAGTCAACTAGAGAAGGGGAAGAACAGAATGGTGTGGGTTCCAAAAAAAGTGGTGGAAAAACTGGAATAAGATATTCAATCTGAGTCAGAACAGTTTGTAGATGCATCAGATGTCGCGTCATTAGCTACTGAGCTAGAGGAGGTGCCTGAAGCTAATGTGCAAAGTGAGAAGGAGGTTGTCAATGAATCAAATGTCATAGTGGTGGAAGAACTAATTACTCCAGTTAACAGTGTAGAGAAGAATGATGGTTGTATTCGTGTTGGTCGATGAAATAGGAAGAAGACGAAGTCGCCGCCCAGAGGCCCATCCAAATCAGTGGAGGTGGCATTCTGGTCGGGTATAAATATTTCTCCAAATACTTTTCAAAACCTTTTATTGATGAAGGAGAAAGAAGGAGTACTGAGGTTGATAGGCCTCCAACCGCAGTAAGTCCTAATGGTTAGTCCTATCATTATTACCTCCTAGAATGTGTGTGGATTAAACAGCCAAGGGCATCAATCTGCACTTCAAGAGTTGGTGAGGGGAAGTGATAGTTCTCTGGTATGTCTGCTTGAAATGAAGCTTAGAAGGAGGAAGGTCGGAAAGACAATTAATAGGATTTTTGGGAATGATCTTTGGATATCTAATCATGGAAGTCATGTGCTTGGGAGGATTATCATCGCCTAGACTAGATATGACATTAAAGTCAAAAAGGTTTGTGAAACTGATCAAGTTCTTCATGTCTATGTGTCTACTGAAGTAGGGGATTTCTACTTATCAGCTACCTATGGTCATAACAACCTCAATAAGAGGAATGACCTCTGGGAGTCAATTAAGATGGTGAGTTCTTCTATTAATGAACCTTGGTTTGTATGTGGTGATTTTAACGTTGTTAGGTTTGTTGTGGACAAATTTGGCAAATATGAACCGTGTTATGATTCTATGGTGAAGTTTAATGATTGTATAAGGTATGCTTCTTTGGTTGAGCTGGATCTTAGAGGCTCAAAATTCACTTGGGACAATAGGAAGAATGGTGATAAGTTAGTTATGTTGAATCTTGATAGAGTTTTTTACAACCTTGATTTTATTGATAAGTATCCTAATCTTTGGGGTGATGTCAAGGTTAATATACACAGTGATCACATGGTTGTTATTGCTTACTTGGATACTATCTCTACTAAGAAGAAAGCACCTTTTCATTTTGTAAATACCTGGTGTGAAAGGGTTGATTTTATGGATATTGTGAAGGAGGCATGGAGTATTCAAATTGAGGGGAACCCTATGTACAAATTCTGCAGAAAACTAGATAATGTGAGATTTTGCTTGGCGAAATGGAACAAAAGAACAATTAGTGACCTCACTAAAAATAGGAGAATGAAGGAGTATGAAGCTTGTTGTGCTCAAATTGCTACTGACCTTGACCCTGCTAATGATTTGCTTGTGGAGGAAGTTGTATCTAAAAGGAAGGAGGTGTTGGTTGCCTATAATCATGAAGAGTCTTTTCTTAAACAAAAATCTCGTGTTAATTGGTTGAAATTGGGGGATAAGAACTCCAAGTTTTTCTACTCATCTATTCAAACTAGGAGATTGAGGAATTATATTTGAAGCATTCAGGTTGATGGTGGTAGGTGTAATGATGAAAATAGAATTCATGATGAGTTTGTTAGATACTATAATGAACTATTCAACTCTTGTGGAGATGTTGATGTTAATTTGGATGATGAGGGGTGTCTGATTCCTACTTTATCGAATGATCATATTGAAGCTATATCTACTGTTGTAACTAGAGAGGAGATTGAAAATGTGATTAAGAATAGTGATGGTGATAAGGCCCCAGGCCCTGATGGGTTTAACTACACTTTCTATAAGAAGTATTAGAGCATTGTGGGTGATGAGGTGGTGAGTGGTGTGTAAAACTTTTTCAGAAGTGGTCGTATGTTGAAGGAAGTCAATATGACTTTTATTGTGCTCATTCCAAAACATAAAAAATGCAGCTGAGATGAAGGATTGGCGGCTTATTTCTCTATGTAATACTCTTTACAAAATAATTTCAAAAGTGTTGGCTAATAGAATTCAGTCTATTCTCCCAGGTATTATTAGCAAAGCTCAGTGTGCATTTGTAAAGGGGAGGTCGATTACAGATGCAACTCTCTTGGTTAATGAATTGCTCAATGTGACTATGAAGAGTGCGAGTCCTAAGATTTGTATTAAGGTTGGTCTTATGAAAGCATATGACTCAGTGAGTTGGAGGTTTCTTCATTTCATGCTTGTTAAAATGAAATTCTCCGGTTGCTGGATAAGTTGGATTCTGGAAATTCTTCATTCTGTTAGCTTCCAAGTTCTCATTAATGGTATGCCTTCTGAGAAGATCTGGCCTACTAATGGGATTAGACAGGGGAATCCATTAGCCTCATATCCGTTTGCTATTGTCATGGAAGGGTTGTCTGCTCTTTTTGCTTGAGGGATTAGTAAGAAGAAAGTTATGCCTTTGAAGGCTGGTAATGATACTGAAGTATCCCACATCTTATTCATTGATGATGTGGTGATTTTTTATGATGGAAGGGATGACTATGTGGCTGGTGTTAGTGATATTATGGAGGAGTTTGGAAAGAACTCAGGTCTTAATATCAGTAGTGTCAAGTCTTCTTATTTCTCTAACAAGGCTACAGATGATGATATGGTGGAAGTTGTGTTAAAAATTAAGAAGGAGGATCTTCTTGTTAAGTACCTTAGACTTCCTTTGTTCTGTGGAAGTCTCACAAGGATTTTATGTTCCCTAAAAGCAAGCTGGAAGGTTGGAAGTCAAAGAATCTTTCTTTTGCTGGTAGACTGGAGCTAGTGAATTCAACTTTTTCATCTTTTCAAGTATATTGGGCAGCTTCTTTTCCCATACATGTGGTGGTTACTGATAAGATTGATAGACTCTGTAGAGATTTTTTATGGGGAGGCTCGGAGCTTGAGAAGAAGACACATCTTGTTTCTTGGGAGAAGATTTGTCTACCTAAGAAGGAAGGTGGCTTGGGAGTTAAAAGGTCGAGGGATATTGTGGAATCTTGCATGGTGCTTAATCTATGGAGTGTGGCTACAAAGAAAGACAGACTTTGGGTTCAGTGGATTCATGGCAGATATCTCAAAGGGGATACACTTTGGAGATGTAAGATGCCTACAAATTCTTCGTGGATTTGGAAGCATCTTCTTCACTATAGAGATAGAATTGTTGGCTTAATTTCCTACTTTATAGGCAATGGTGAGATGGTGAAGATATGGAGAGATCCGTGGTTCAAAGGTGGGTACCTAGATAACTTTCTGGGTGATGGGTCTATCATGAGAAGTGGTACTGGCAAGTATGCCACTCTCAGTTGTTTATTTTTGAAAGGTGGCTGGTCTGTGACTAAGACTAGACATGTGAGGGCTATTATTGATATCCTACAAGAGTATGTTGAACCTTGATGTGGAAAGGAGGATTTGATGCTACTGAAAGGTAAAGAAATCTATAATATTAAAAGTGCTTGGGAAGTCATTAGACCAAGAGCTATTATTCCTGGTTGGGCGGATTGGCTTTGGGGGTCTAAAGCTCCAAGAAGATATGTTCTGAATGGATGGAGGTGTTTCTGGAATAAGCTTTTTATGTTGGATCATATTCAGAGCAGAGGCTTCCATTTACCCTTGAAATGTATTCTCTATTGTGCAGAATGTGAAGACCTGAACCATGTTATGTTGCATTGTCATTATGCTTGGCTGTTATGGATGAAGGCTACTGAAGAGAAATATATTCCGCGTATACCTGATTCTTTTAGTAGTGTTTGTAGTATGAGTCTCATGAAGCATAGAATGACGATCTTAGCAATCTTTCACTTCTTGTGGAATGAAAGGAATTCAAGAATTTTTGTGGAGGTGAGCACAAGTGTATATAGAAGGTGGTCATCTCTAAAGAAAGATATCGATGAGTTACTTGTATATTTTCTTTTCTTGTAGATCTTAGCTTTTCCAGTTGAGCTTGCTTGATCATTGTAAATATTTTTTCAAAAAATCTATAAAAAGGAGTCACACGTTGTTCCGATCAAAAAAAAATAGTAGTTCAACTAACTCTATTACATGCCCATTTGGGCTAAGATAAATTTAAATGTAGACTAAAGACTTCACAACACTTGCTCCGCCTTTGTCCATCTTTGTCCTTTCATGGAGGCCTTTACTTCTTGCCAGATCCTACACATCATTATGTCATATCTTTGTTTGGTATCACATACCAAAATGAAGAAGTAATCAAATTTATCTTATAATGTTTATACCTGAAGTGGAGGCCTCAGTGCCTTCCTTATTCTTTTCTAATTCCTCTAACCAGAGTGGGTAATTTCTTTTCCAATGTCTAGACTGGTGATAATCACCTCTTATTTTCTTCACACCTCCCTTTGCCTTGAGATCTGAAGACTTGGGCTTCTGGCTCACTTTAGAACTCTTCTTAGCTTTGTCTTTTCCTTTAGAATTCCCCTTTTTCTTGTTGATCATCATCACAGACTTGGGCTTGTCTTTCTTCATATATCCCTTAGTTGTTCTCAACATGCCCAACAACTCTGTCAATGTTTTGCCAAAGTCGTTCATGTTGTAGTTCATGACAAACTGACTATATGACTCTGGCAGAGACTGTAAAATCACGTCAGTGGCCAAATCTTGATCTAAGGGGAACCCTTGTCTAGCTAGGTTCTCCACATACCCGATGAGTTTGAGCACATGAGGACCTACCGGGTCACCTTCTGCCATGTTACATTTGAATAGTGCCTTACAGACATCATATCTCTCTTGTCTTTCCTGGTCTCAGCACATGTTATTGAGATGTGTGACCATCTCACTCACAACCATGTTCTCATGCTACTACTACAACTCATAGTTCATGGATCATAGAATCAGACATTTGACATCCATGACATCTTCCGTATTCTTATTATAAGCATCCTTGTCAGTCCTTGGTGTATTTTGAGGTGATTCCTCTAGTTCTTGTGTTTCCAGGACATAGAGCTTGCACTCCTATGTGAGAATGATTCTCAACATCCTGAACCAGTTGTGGAAGTTTTTCCCAGTTAGTTTGTCCTTCTCAAGAATCGATCATAGAGAAAAATGATTGTCGTTGCCATTTGATTCTACAAAAGAATTTGCAATTTTGACAAAAACTCATTTTTTATTTAATATGATCAATTTTGGGTGATAATAATTATATCTTTAATTCATTATCATTTTCATCATTTTGTTCAAATTGACAACCCTCAAGTATCAATTTGGAAAATTGCAGCGAATCAATTTTCTAATGAGCAAGATCCAAGATAATTCAACTATGGCCCGACCAACACCGCAAAACACAGTTAATTACCAAGTTAGGAAACTTTTGTCAATTGCATCATGTGTAATTCTTGATATATAATATGTGTAACTCATTTCCATAATTATTTGTATGTTTTTTAGCCCAGAAGCTCTGAGAATCACCAGTTAAGCCCGACCTAATAGCCAATATGATAGATATGCACCCTGCAAAGGTAGAACCTACATATCTACCATCACACTTCTACAAGTTAGATGGCACACCATGCGAAGTCGTAACCTATGCTTAGTCAAACAAGATGTTCATATGTATTTCTATTGGAGAGCATCTTAGAGTTAATATTTGATTTGAGGGATTATATATATATAATATACATATACTTTATCCAATCACCACATATACAGTATGTATCATATACATGCTATATCCCACAATGTAAATATGCAATATAAAACAAAAAGTGATACTTATGGCTATGTCTACTTGTAATTCCTTGGAGCCACAAGGAATTACTACCACCTAGGTCAATCACGACATCATAGGCATGAACCTATTGTTGGTGTAGATCTATTCTTGCCAATCTGGGTAGATCGGTTCAACCCTTAAACTGGTCATATTGCCTCTTGGACGGTCGATTGGTCATCACAGATGGTCATCTGGCCTCCAGTCCAACTGATGTTTGTATTCCTTCCAAATGGTCAGTTGGGTCCACCAGACAGTCATATGGATCCATTGTTTTGTCATTCATAGTCCTCCAGATGGTTGGCTCATCTCATGAACTGGTCGTCTCATCTGGCGATGATCGTCTTCCTCATCGTTGTAAGAAAAGAAACTATCCTATTGCTATTACACTATTACAATATAAAGAGAAACCTTGAGTTACATTTGAGGAGAGCAAAGGTAGGAAAGAATTAACTTTACATTGGGAAGAGGGAGGTAGAGGTTCAGTATGCGGACTGAGATAAATAGGAATAAAACCAAACCATCCAACCATACACAGATATTGGATATCGGCCATAACCACGCTACACATCCACCATCCAAACCGCTTTTAGGACGACACATGTAAATTATATATATATATATATATATATATATATTAGTTTGGGATTATGTGGTCTTTGATCAGATATATGTATGAGACGGTTTAAATATTCACATCATATGCAATAAATAAATAATTAAATCAAAAATCTTATCATATTGATTATCCTAAAATATAGTAAATTTTTGTGGCTCTGATACCATTTTTGGAAAATATGGGCACAAAGTATAGTAGTGAAAACAAAAAATGTATCTATCCATATTCTCATACTAGTAAGATCGTGTCAACTGCTACGAAATAGGAAGGATGGTTTAGTGAGTTATACCTGATCATGGAGCAAGTCCAGCGACAGCAACTCACTTCAATGCAATTATTTAATAGTTGGTTTTGGATAGTGGATGTGTCGCTCCTGGTCTTCACCACAAACAATGAATAGAACAGCTTCTACAGCGACTCATGTGGTCTTTCCATGGACTGCAGGCTGACTTTCTTCTCTAAGCAGCAGCCAAAGGACTCCTTCCTATAGAGTAGTCTACATGAACCAACTAGAACTCCTGTCATTCAACTCTAATAGATAGGAAGGAGTTGTCCCTCCCATTGGCATACTAGTCACCAACTTGCTCTCCCACAACAATGATCATCAGTTGTTCTCTCTCATTGCTATCCCTCCCTTGTCGGGTAGGACTTTCTTGGGCTCTCTCAGTTACCATAACTAGAGAGGACAATAATTTTCAAAGAAACTATTTCTCAGTTGTGGTGTTGTGCTCTGGGAATCCCCCAATGCCTCTTATTTATAGGCAGGGTTTGGGCCAGGGTTCCCAGTCTGTTCAGGATTTGTGCGAGAGTGGAAGGGACCGAAAGATCTTGAATTTTCACAACCTATGAACCCCAAAATGGTTGTCTAGTGACCGAGACAGTCGTCTGGTCACACGAGATGGTTGTCTCGCACTACCAAATGGTCATTTGGCAATTTCCTAATCACATACGAAATTGGCGATTTGATTTCGATTAATGTTAGACATTAATTTCTTGCACCACAAGTATTGTGCAATCAAAATGAGTTTGGGAAACTTCTAGAACCTTTATTTTCTCCCAACTGAACCATCTCATGCAGGAGAGACGTCCATCTTTCTCACTCAGATGTTCGTCTAGTTATCCAAACCAAGCTGATCGATTCAACATATTGAACTGGTCAGTTCACACCTCAGCTTCAGTAAAACTTAGCCAATTCGATTCTTGATTAGCCTGACAATATGAACGCTCATCTCAACACTTGAGATACTATTCTAACTACCCATACGGCCATCTCCCCCTATGAGATGGCCCTTTGGCGGTGCAGTCAGCCAATCTGTTGTGTGAAATGAATACATAAACACTTTATTAATCAATACAATCATCATTTAAGATCAAACTCCTCTTCTAGATGAGTCCATATGTATGTCACCCTATAGGTCCCATATCACGTTGGCAGTAAATGTCCATAACTAACTTATGACATCATAAGAAAGGAGTGGTGTCTAGTCACACATCAGTGCTACCCAAGTGACTGAGAAGTTGGAGAACAACTTCAACCTACAATCTGTATAAGGTGTTGCAGGATTGTACCATTCCTTTATTACTGGTATCTAGAATGAACTCAAGGCATGGAATCTTCATCCTCTCAATGTTCAATTCGTGTTCCTTGAACCAAGAGCAAACTGTCTGAGATAATGTGACCTCAATATCATATATTGATTCACATGTGCTTTCACATGTTTTTCTTAGTCTTACTTATCAAGTGGATAGGATATCACACTTCAATAGGAGGGACAAATCCCATATCTATCACTCACAGTCTATCCCTATGTTTTAAAGTCACCCAATTATCACCTTTATGACAACCCATGTTTCAGGATTGTGTTTGATGGTGTCAAAGCATGCCCAATGACATGTGATGAGTGTAGTGATTTTAGGGCTAAGAATCACAATCACCACCTTCACTATAAGAGATGAGTATGATTACTAATGATGGTATCAATGTGTCACTCTCAAGGTGGGTATGTCGGATACATTGTTCTCTATATCTATGTGCTTGGTTTAATATTGCCATATCATGACTAATGAGATTATGTCATCAACCAACCCACACTCTAGCCTTATGTGTTGTTGGTGTCTATCTACCTTCCACAGTAACAACTGACTAGGGACTTAATGAGAATATGTATATGTACTCTTAACATTCGTATGATCTCAATTCCCCAAGTCTTATACTTTAAGACATACATCATTGAGTAGTTTCATTCTCTAAACATTTGTAATGTTTCCTCACTATCTCAGAACTGAATGAAACAGAATGAATTGGAAGCTTGCCTTTATTAGTATTAATAAAATCCTTTATCGTATATGCCATGTCAATCATCACATGATTGATTCTCTGGGCATACCTTACCAACAGTTTCTACAATCCAAACCATAGAGCAAGTAAAGATAACAATAAAGTGGAAAATCTCTCATGCTTAAGAGTGATTATTGGGTGAAATTGGTTTGAAAATACAACAAAAAGTGGTCCAAAAGATGCTATAAAATACACACATTAAACCTCGAAAGCTTAAACAATTGCTTGTCCGCAAGATAAAAGTAATAAAGATACATAGTTGAAGAAATAACATGGCGCATTCATTAATTCAATGAAATGATGAATTTAATCATTACATGCCAATCACTGTCAAAATATTGCAACTAAACATGAATTCATTTCAATCACTCAAAATTTAGAGTTAAGTTTAAAATGGTGGTCAAATTTGTTTGGAAAAATCTACAAGATAGCAATGAATAGAGTTATGATGACAAGCCAAAAATGTTTTGTATATGAAACCAAACCCTTATGATTATAAGGATGAATAAAATTGAAATTTTGGCATGACAACAACAAATCTACAAAGACCCCTTCATAAGTAAGATTTTAAAATTAAGATCTTTGGGTATGGCACTCGGCTGTTAATGTAAGCTTACGTGTACATGCAATGTCGTTTGGGCTCTATTAACCCGCTTTTTAACGTAATATCCTACCTTCATTGGGTTGGGAGATTACATGGGAGACTTAGCCATCTTTTGTAGGGATGTAGAATTTCTTTTTATTTTGAGCAAACATATACCCCTTTTTAAACATGATTCGGGTCCCGCTTTGGAACCATGTAATCTTAGGCTAGTCAAATATTCAAAGAGCATAAGGGTCATGTAGATAGGTGATTCAAAACTAAGAATTCTTTTACTTGCAAAATTTTCATCATAGGGGTGGCAGAAAACACACTACAGATTTGGCAGAATCATCAAAACTGCTACACAAGGATGTAAAGTTGAGTAATCCAAAGCATACCATTAAATGCAATAAGCTGAGAGTGAGAAAAATGAAAAACATGCTAGAGCAAAAATGTCATGGCAGCATGAGTGATTGTCCAAGTGTTTTCATTAAATTGTTGGATGTGCATGTTAAGGTTCTTCAACTATTATCTCAATGGGTACATGGTTATGCTAGAAAGGATTCAATTTCTCCCCAAACAAGAACTGAGCATCATGGTTATGCATAGATTTTTCACTTAACTAGGAAAGAAAAACAAATTTTGAAAAGAAACAAATAGAAAATTGCAACTACTGGCTGGTTGCTCCCCCTAAGCTTGAAATTTGCAATGCCATCACTATAGAAATTTTTAAAAAAAGAATACCAACTAGGTACCTCATCATGGTGGAACTGTCAAGGTGGAGTTCATGTGCTTTGATTTGAGGCTGGAATTTGTTGCGCCATAGATCTATGACTTTTTGTGAATATATTTTAAATTTGGGACAAAGATGTACACTTATGATTTGCAATAGGAATAGTCTTCTGGATAGCAATGTTGTTTGTCCCTTCATTCTCTTGTTCAAAATAACTAGAATCGGATTTAGAGAGAATGTGTTCATCACCAAGTTGTTTGCTAAGGTTGTGTGGAAGAATGACATTTGGCATGCTTAAAGAATCATCTTGTGGGGCATGTGCAGATCTATTTCTTTGAGATTTAGTTTCATTACTTACAATGGAGTCAACAACTTCATATGATATTTTATTTGATGTGAAGAAGATTATCCTATGGCAACTCCACTCCTCAAAGTAACTGACTTGTATGTCTCCCTTGGATTCGGTTTCGGTTGATTAGGGAAGGACACAAAAGGTGTTGTTTGATTCAAAATGGCAAGTTGAGCAATTTGGTTCTCCAACATTCTTGTGTGAATAGAAATCTCATCCACCTTAGAAGAGAGAGTGTGAATGACATCCTTCATGAGCTACCTTTGCTAGAGGAACTCATCATTCTTATTCATTTGAGATGAAATGAAATCCTCTATGAGTGATTCCAAGTTGAACTTTGACTGTAGTTGTTGCTGATGAACATGTTGTTGTTGAGGATTCTACTCAAGAACTTCATTTTCTTCACAAACTAGGTTGATCAGTTGAATGGGTTGGGTGTTGAACTTGTCAAGCTTCTCAGACAAGATGTCTAGCTTTGTTGTAATTAAGTCCACTTCATCAACTGTGTGCATGCCAACTTGCATCTTAGAAGCAATAGAAGAAAAATAAGGTTGATTGCTTGCTTCAGTGCTCCATTGGAAATGATTTACTTCCATGTCTTCTATGATAGTGAAAGATTCTCTAGTGGATTTCTTCATCAAAGCTCTATGTATAGCCGCATCTATTGACATCCTTGTGTTAAAAAAGAAACCATTATAAAAAGTTTGAAGAAGCAACCAATTGTTGAGAACATGGTGAGGACAAAGGTGTTAGAGGTCTTTGAATCTCTCCCATGCATCATAGAGAGTCTCCCCATCCATTTGAGAGAAATTAATGAGTTGGCTCCTCAGCTGTGTCATTTTTCTTATTGGGAAGTACTTATCTGAGAATACTTTGAGAAGATCCTCCCAATTGTTAATAAAATTCCTTGACAAAGAAGAGAGCCACACCTTGTCTCTATCCTTCAAAGAGAATGGGAAAAGAATAAGGCAAATCCCATCAATAGGAACGTCATCTATCTTTAAAGGCTAAGATAATGTAGAAATTCAATAATATGGAGGTTTGGATCCTCCATTGTTGTCCCTACAAATTGGTTTTGTTGTATCATATCTATAATTGTGGGGCTGACAGATAATGCATTTTCCTCTATTTGTGGGATATTGATAGCTCCATTGATTTTTGTAGCATCCAGAACAACAAAGTCCCTTAGGGGACGATCATCTTCCATAATTTGTTCTTCTTGTTGGGTTGGACATTTAGGTGAAGAGGGTGGTGATGAAGGTGATGAAGGTTTTGATTCCTCCAAACCTAATTGAGTTTCACTCCTCCTTGCCTTTTGAAGGCTACTAACATTGTGCTCAATTTTAGGGTCTAGAAATGTGGAAGGCTCAAGAGCCCTTTTGGATTTTCACATACAATCCTACAAGCAAACAAGGCAAGTGAAGTAAAAAATGAAAATGAAAGGTACAAAAATATGATCATGATGGGGGGATTATGGGGGGTATAACACATGGTTGTATGATTCAGTCTCGCTTACAATTCCACACTTCTTACACAAACAAAAGTATTGATGCTCCCTAGCAATGGCTCCATAAACTTGTCAGCCTATGCGTGCAACTCTTAAATTTATAACTTGAACACTACCCCGCAAGTATACGAGTGAGTGTAGTACTATCGAGATCGTCGAAGGAGCAAGGTATTGTTAGGCATAAGTATGTTAATAATCTAGATCAATTTCAAAGGTTGGTTTGGTTTGTACTAGAAAACTAACAAACTAGAGAATTTAACTCAATGGAAATCACTTGTATTAATGATCAATTTTGATTAAAGATTCTTGAGGATAGGGTTTCACATCCACATCATAGCATGAAGAACAATGAAGATCAAGAACACAAGTAGTAACACAAGGGAGGTCGGTATCCTACACCCACCTCCCAGTAGTATAAAATGGTCTTAACTTTATATGCTACTCTCATAGATACTTAGATTCACACTACAAACCTTTGTTCCCCAACACATCCCCGCCACTCCCATGGTCAAAGTAGTGCAAATAAGATAATCTCCTTACTCCTATGCATGTCGTCCCAGATTATACAAAGAGCACAAATCAAACATACAAAGTGGCTAGCAAAGCATATACGAGAAATTTAGTACGGATGAATCTTGGAATGGTGAAGCAAATATCATTATATATGAAATTTGTGTCCAACAATGTTATGGCATGAGAGTTACTCTCTCATTCCCAAGAAACAAAAGTCCATCACTCATGATGGCAATACACAACTGCAAGAGATGGAAGATGAAATTGAATATGACTAGAGAAGAAAAAGAGATAAGGAATCTTTAAAAGAAGAAAAACAAGTCAGAAATTTGATTGGGGGACAAAGTTCCACTCTTTCTAAAGCTTCTTCTCCAGCAACCTTCTCTTCTGAGGGGTTGAAATAGAGAATGGATGTTCTTGCTGCAATCTACTGAAGAAATGGAGTAGAACAAGGGGTTTTCTCCTGAGTAAGCGGCTCTTCTTCCCCAAAATCACCTCTCCTCTGCTCTGATATGTTCTATGGTCATAAACTCTTCCAAATGATAAAAGATAATTGTCCCTTGTGTGGACTTTCATATTTAAAAGTGAGGTACGATTGTTTTGAAAATATCTAGAATTTGACTGTGACACTGTGTCTCTAGGAAGACACACAGTGTGTCATCTTGAGTAACTGACATTAAAATTGTCCTACATGAAGAGTGCACGATGTGTCATCTGAGAGACATGTTGTGTTGCTGAAAGTCAAAGAGGAGTTGGGTAGATCTGATCTGATTGAACACGTCATGTGCTAATAAGCACACATCATGTCTTTGGCAAAACTTTTAGTGAGATTATTTGGTTGAGTGGACACGGTGTATGGTATGAGGGATGTGTTGTGTTTAGGTCTGTAAATGGGTATGGGTAGACCCGCGGACCCGTAAATCCAGACCCTTAAAAAATCTATCACGAGTCTAATTTTTTATACCTGCATACCCTTGGACCTGTATACCCTTGGACCCACATATAAGCGGGTCCAATAATTGGTATACTTGGACCCAGACTCGCTAGACCTGTGTACCCACTATACATAAGTAACTACTAAAATAATATGTTATATATATCATACTTTATTAGTCTAACTAATATAACTCTTGAGATTATATTCTACTCTAACCACAATCAGGTTGAGACTAGTCATATAATTAAGAATTAACTATTCTAGTTTCAATAATGATCATCATATGTAATCTTAAAATCAAAATGTCTAATAATTTACATTACTTTCTACATAAATTAAATGTTATGATCATGACTACAAATATGTAAACAATTACTCAATTAATGTTATTGTATAGAATGTAGCATCGTCTATAACGATTACATGTTAATATACTATATGATAACAATATCTTGTTGTATTAAATATATATAACATAGTCATTTCTCTTATATAAACAATGTGATGTTTTATAGAACTGCTTACCCGCATATCCGCTATTATTATAGGTACGGGTATGGTGCGGGTCCATGTTTTATATTATGTGGGTCTAGAACCGGAACCAGAACTGCTAAATTAGATGGGTATGGGTATGGGTATGGGTATGGGTATGGGTATGGGTATGGGTATGGGTATGGGTATGGGTATGGGTATGGCCAGACCGACACCGTACCTGCACCGTTTACACCCCTAGTTGTGTTTCTACTCTTCATGGAGGATGAAATCCATATATAAACTCATACACCATGTGCTAAAACACGCACATTGTTTTTCCTTTAGAAACTTCAAGAAATTCTGTGTGATATGTGCAATCTCATGGAGAATCCAACTAAGGTTGGATTTTGGTTGGATTGACCTCATTTCCTCATCAAGGTCATGTATCTATGGTTATAAACATGAAATGAGTAAAACAATTAAAAAGTGGAAATAGCATGATTAAGAATGGAATTATGGTCAAAATGAGTGAAAAGTGCATCCAAAAATGGTCTAAAAAGTGATATGATTCGTGCACATCAATCATTCTTTTAAAAATGAATGTATGTTGGTGTGTACTTTTGAAACCTCATATTATCATGCCAGAATTGTTGATATGATGCATAATTTTGTACATGATCTATATTGATGAGAATGTCTTATACTTCTTAGTAAAATAATAATAATAATTTATAGTTTCCGATATTTTTCTTTATAATGAATATTTATGATATATATATAAAAGGTAATATAAGATTTTCCAAAAAAGGTTATTGTGGCTCAGGTTGGATCACAACCCCCGCATTTGGCAATATTTTTCTGCATGCCACTAGCCCAGTTTATGAGGACTTATGTGCCATTTTTGAACCCTACATGGTCAAAACCCTGTGTCTTTTCCAAAGTGGACTACCTCTTGTGTCTCAATATAAATATACACTTTTGTATCATTCATTTTTACTTTAAATATTATCTACACATTATAATTTTGAGTTATAAGTAATGTCCAACTAGAGACGTACGGATAAGGTTGTCACATTTGGAAAATGCATTCATATAATTCTTGGGTTTGACCAAAACTTAGCCTCGGTACTTGATATCTCTATTGGCAACCCTCTTGAATCCTTCTCCACTTACAAGGACCACACATCCTCTAGTTCTATCATTAGGCATTTCATCATGGTAGAAGAGAAAACCACTCATGAAAAGAGGGTATTCTTGTGAGCACATCTTCGTTTCCTCTGTATCGTCTTATCAATTTGTTTGGTGCACACTATATTCTTCCTAGAGAAAACAAATCTAAGGTTCCAGAATCTATCAACGAATCATCTATGACATATCTACGAAAATTGCCATTGATCTTTCTAGTCTCATTCTTACAAAAATGATAGATTTATTAAGTAAACCTTTATATGATTGATTACATGACTATATCATTACCTACTACAAAGAAAATTACTATCTGAGCTCAAACTCAAACTTGATAGAAATACAAAAAAGGTGATTCAAACTACCATTTCAAAGATGGGGTTAATCTTTGTGCGTAAAAAGCTCTTAGGGATTACTATTTAAATATATAATAAGAGGTTGAATGGACACAATACCAACCTCCTTGACCTCATACCCTTCTAACCATGTAAATGATTTTGATCATACATCGTTTGGTCTATCAACTTGGTCTCCATTTTGAGTACAACCCTCTAGACTTAGAATATCTCAATTGGTTTGGTTCAACATGTTCACATTCTATCTGATGAATACTAGACATTCATGTCCTAGTAGAATTCAGCCCTTCAACCTATCTTACAATTGTGCTCAACCTCCACTCAACCTTCCATAAATCATCTTCATTTTCCCTACCCCCAGTCCAAGACATTGTTTTTCATTTCAACTTTCATATATAACCAACCTTCTTGGAATAGTATGCACTCATGCTATAGGGTTATTTAATATACACCATTTCATACTATGGCAAATAAAAGAATATATGGGTGTAGAATCTGATGTGGATTCCTTGCTACAAACTCTACATGGGTGTAGATTTGAATGTGGGTTATTTGCTACAAACTCTTTGAGGGAATTTAATTTTTTTATGGTTGTGTTGTATCTCTTTTAAAGCAAATTGTATCATGAGATAATTTGTTCTTCAAGGAAAATATCTTGTATCTATCATGGAGATTATTTGTTTTTGGCCTTGGTTCTATAAACACACATCTTTAGCCCAAGTTCAGATTCTAAACTATTCTAATTCACATGTACCACATTATATGACTTTGAACAAACTCCTATTCCAGTTACTAAACTTTAACTTCTTATAACATTGGATTTTAGTTTTTTCTTCTTTAACTGCATACCTTGGCAAAATACTTTTTATATGTATCTTAAAACTTGTTGTATTGCCTATAATTAAACTTATTCCACTTAATGCCAAATATTCATGCTTTGATATCTTTTATTTAGAGGGATCTAACATCAAGGAGCGTGGCTTATTTGGTCTCTTTATTCCACTTACCTTTCCTTTTTTGAAAAAGAGGAAGAAGGTAACTAAGTTTGTCACATTTTCATTTTCGTTCTTAAAATTAATATCTAAATTATTCCATGCTCTTCATTAAGAGAGAAAATTTTGATAGTGTAAATACAAGTTTTTCATCCTTACATATATATATGGACATATATTTCCTAATTGTATGGTTGATTTCATTTGTATTTTATTCATGCATTCAAGAACAAATTACCCACATTGTTTTATTCAAGCACATGGTATGATCTCTACACTTAAATTAAAAAATTGATCATACTTTTTAAATGAAGTAGTTATTATCATTTAAAAAGAGGAGATTGTTGGCCCAAGGGAATTTATATATCTATTTTTATGAATGGAATATTTCTTATTATTGTTGATTCTAATTATTTTATTAATTGTAACATGAACATATAAGCTAGAGCAATGCCAAATTGACTTATCTCATACAAGGATCAATTATTTACATGAATTTTTTTTTCATTGCATTGTAGACTTTATAGCTATCTGACTATTCTATATATTGTCAAAGGATTAATGTTGTTGAGTTGAGACATTTTTCTCTTAGTTAGGTTCATAGAAAGCTATAGAATTGTTATGTTTATTACTTGGGTATATAGAGCCAAAAATCATTTTAATGACCTATTAGGTTAGAAAAAAAATGTTTGTTGAACTCTTAGTTTAATTGAGAGACATGTCTGAAGAATTTAAGCTTGTATTCATCTCTTAGTCAAAATTTTAGTTCGATCAAGTGTTATCTCGATTAAACACTAGTTCAACCAACAAATAGTTAAAATGACCTAATTTTAATTTTCTAATGGTTTTATTTAACTTATAGATCTCCATGTACACTCATATCAAAGTATGTTTGACTAATGAATAACTTAGTGGAAGTACAGCTCCACCGTGGATCATTCAATATACAATGTGCTTCATAACTTTTTTTACTCATACCAACGTCCATTACTAACTTATTTGTATACAGTGACCATATTTGATCACATTGAGACACGCTCGGACAGTAGAATGCATTGAGAAAAAAAATTACTAATGTGCCTTTATTGATCCATATTCAAGTAGAGCTTCTCCATTTTCCAAAGAATTTCACATCCTTTAGAGAAGGTCATCAGCAAAATCCTTTGTGCTTACTTCTAACATCTTTCTTTGTGAAGCTTCCAAAGGTGCTTCAAGGTGGGTAAAGTGACAACTAGTCTAAAAGTAAGCATGTGATCATCTTTCATCCTAACAAAGAGGACAAAGGTGGTTCTTTCCCAATTTGAAAAAGTAGTAGAAGTGATGACCTTCCTTTGGAAAATGAGTAAAAGGTGTTAGAGGTAGTTTCCTAGTACCATGTGAAAAAATGTTGGCAGTCTCCTGCAGCCAAGATCTAAAGGATATAGTGAATGAGTATTGATATATATTTTCAGTTGTTATATATATAATTTTATATTATATTCCCTCTCAACATCAATTAAAAAAATCCATCCAAAACTAAAGATTTAAATGATAATTAGGAGTATATTAGGAAACCTTTATGGTTTCTAAACCATACTAAATAATTACATTTAGCACAATCATTCTTCCTTCTTTATTTCAGTTTTAATCATAACATAGTCAATACTAATGCTTTATTATTGAGAAATTACAATTTGTCATTATAGTCTATTCACTCTCCTCCCCCTCTAGACTATATTTCCATGTCCATTGTTACTACTACTCTGTGAAAGGGATACTAACAATCACCAAGACTATTACTACTTTTTAGACATCCATCTCTACAAAAACACTGCCACTTTCCAATAGTGACTTGAAAGCCCAAGAATTGTGAGATGACCATAACATGCAAGATGATGCTTGGGAGTAGAGTATTTCTACCATACCATTTTTAAATCAAGTAGAATATAATTTCTTTTATACTTCTATTAGTTTTTTTATTATTTTTTAATGATCTATATCATCTTTTTTATAATTTCCATGATGTTGGCTTTGGATGAACATGAGATATATTTCTACATGAGATGACCGTTCATGATATTAACATATGTGCACTTTTGGTTATATGTTAGTGCCTCTTGTATTATTGTAAGTGTGAATACCTTCTTGAACCTAACATGCTCGAATTATTTCTGAGAGCGGTACTGAGGTGTACTAGATAGGTTTCTACTATAATGAAAGGGTAGTAATGACACTATTGGTACACTAATAATGAAATATATAAAATAGATGCATACATTCTAAATTAATGGTTATCATGTATATATATATAGTCATGCTAGAATACACTCGAGTGTATTCTGAGCATAATACACTCAAGTAGTTTTTCATGATGCACACTTTCTTCTAAAATCTAATCTGTTGATCTTCTTAAACGTCTTGTGAATAGCTCATATATAAAATTTGAGCCCATTTGGACATTTATAGCTCACATTATGAAAACCGCAAAAATTATGCATTTCAAATTAGTTTCGTGCGTCGATTTTGTTGCCCTCGGATGAGTGACTTACACTCATCCAAATGGACTCAAAATTTGTATGTAGTCTAATTATATATGACAATAAAGATCATTGGTTTACATTTTGCAAAAAAATAGTCTTCATATGCAAACACCACTTGAGTGTAACGTACGATCTATACACTCAAGTTTATTCTAGCCTGACTATATATATATATATATATATATATATATATATATATATATATATATATATATATATATATATATAACATAGATGTATTTATTTTAAATTAATGGTGATTATATATATATATATATATGTATGATGTATGTATATGTAGATGTTTATGTATATGTATGTATCTGTGTGTGCAACTTTATGGTGTTTTGATAGTCTCCCAATGTAATGTTGAGTTGTTCACTTTTTATTCTATTTAATTATTTTTACTTACAAAATATTATACTTTTCAACTGAGTTATTCTAATAATCATAATAACTCATACAAAATTAAATCAAATAAATCATGTTGTATTCAGCAAGATTCATGCAATTGTGATTTTCTTGTATGTTTGCATCTTAATTTGATAGAGATTATGTCACCCATCATTTATTTCACTTGAGTTGACTACAATAAAAGAAACATCCACATCAAACAACATCACAATGTAATCTCAAATTTATATCCCCTCTTTATGAGCCAAATTTGGCATGGTGTTTAATATACATATGGGTGATACATGTTTTTGCATAACTTGACAAATTACTTCATGTTTTTATAGTAAAAAATGGTGAACCCTTCATCTTAATGGCATCCCTACTCCACTATTATTCATATCATATATGTCATCACCCTATCATACCTTCCCTTCCAACAAAGATACCCCTGATGTCAACTTGCATCATTCCCATCCACTTTGCTCCCCACCTTGATTGTCATTTCCTCATTCTATTTCATAATGTTTGTGGCCTTCTTCCCTTTCTGCATAATTGTCGTATCTTACTCCCTTTCCCTAACTCTTGTTTGTGCACTTTCCCAAGTATCGCATCTTCTTCCCTTTCCTACAGATATTGCTTCTACCTCCACCTCCCACAATGTCTCTACTTCATCTTCAATCACAATTTCATGATTGCTTCTTACTACTTCCCATCCCCTTCACTGCACACCCCCACCTTGGTTGTCGCTTATTCATTTTTTTCGCAATATCTGTGTTGTCTTTTTCCCCATCTTCACAATTGTCACATCTTTGCTCTGTATTTATTCATGGTGAATCATAGGATGGGAATGGTGGGAAAATAGAAATTGTTTGTTTACTATGATGATGGGAAAGAAGAAGTATTTCGTTGGGAACCCATGGATTGTTTTAGTCTGGTTTTGTCCCCATGGAAATTGTGAATCATGGGAAAAAATCTTTCAAGAATTTACTAATATAGACACATACACAATAAAAGCTTTCAAACAAATAAGATTCATAAGTGTTTTTATAAAGAAATTTTCCCTCCTAGTCTCCATATCCATGTAACAACCAATATTTTTTAAGTTTTTATGCATCCCTATCCCTTTACCCATGCTTATGTTACAAAACAACACATTCTAACGATTTCTCCTTCTCCATTCACACCCTCTTCTGCATCATTTTTTTCATTACATGCCAAACACATAATAAAACTTATTTGTGTGCCTTGCAAGTATCGTCTCTTCTTCCCTTTTCCTGTTGCTATTACTTCTACCTCCACCTCCCACATTATCTCTATTTCATCTTCCTTCACAATTTCATTGTTGCTTCTTACTCCTTCTCCATGCCTGCACAATTTCTATTCCCTTTCTTGATATTTTTTCATGGCCCTTCCCTATCATTCCCTTTTCGCACTCTCCCTTGTTGTCGTGTTTCCTTCCATGCTTCACTACTACAACTACCTTCACATTCTCTGCCTTTTGTAGTCACCTTCCTTACGATCAATCAAGATGCTTCCTTTTTTTCCTACTGGTATTACTTATACCTCCACCTCCCACATCATCTCTATTTCATTACTCCGAAATTTCATCATTGCTTCTCACTCCTTCCCGTGACACTACAATTTCTATTCCCTTGATACTTTTTCATGGTCCTTCCCGTCATTCCCTCTTCTCACTATCCCTTGATGTCGTGTTTCCTACCGTGCTTCCCTACTACAACTACCTTCGCATTCTTTGCCTTGAAGAAGGCATAGGTGGAGGTGAGAGCACCGATGTTGATGGAACAAAGCATCATATAAAAGGTAAAGATATCCCTGTTAGAAAATTAGCCAAGGGCCAAAATTGTTATTTAATGTAACTATTAGGTTCTGCTTATGGCCTTAGAAGCAATGGACGCAAGCCATGAAGATTGGACTCAGAACCCAGAAATGCACTAAACTCAAGATTCATCAATATCGTATTTACATGATTGCTTGCCACAACCATCCCTAGTTACATTCTTCCTTTCACCCTGTGACCCAATATTCGTCAGTACACTTTCAGCATGTGCTCTGCTGACTTCTATATAATAGACAAACTGCCCTGCTAACATGTCAGCCTAGATCCATTCCACAACCCATGTATGTGTACATGCTATGAGAGAGAGAGAGAGAGAGAGAGAGAGAGAGCGGGGGGGGGGGGGGGGGGCTGAGTCCCCACGCACAACGCACACATCCCTGATACATAAGCGTGCTCGCGCAAGAGAATCTGCATAATTTATAGCTTTATATACATATTTCACAGCTGTTCTTCATACATCAAAAAGGCCAACCAATCAGCAGTCTTTGTGGTTGGAGATTACAATGTAAAAAACAAAAAATAGAACCTGGGGAAATGGGGATGAAGATACAAGATTGGACTATAATTAATGGAATGAATATAGAGCATCGCTGGCCACTATACCAGGATTATCTTCCCTTTGACATGCATAAATGAGGAGATACAAGGTGATTATAGCAACTAGTGTAGGAGACATTACGTAACAGGAGACGTTAACGGCAACTCTTTAACAAGTAGGAAGGAGTTGAAAAATTGACGGCAGCATCCATGCCAGCTACCTTCTTTGTCTCCTGGCTAGGTGTCCCACAGCCACTAAAATCCAGAACGCGTGCTTCTGCCTGAGTAGTTGACAACAATTCTTTTCTCAGGTGCCAATGAAAAAATATAGATATTAACAGAAATGAATATCTTAGAAATCAGTCCTAAACCAGTTATGTCTATGAGCAGCTGTAATAACAAGACCAGGGGTTAATAGCAAATGACAAGCCTAAGTATGTTCGCTATGAAAAGGGATGCGTAAATGACATGTTTGGTAAAACTGGAAATATCGAAAATTTTATTGCCATGTTTACAAATTAAAGCGATTAAGCTGTCTGCAGACCTCCTCCAACTAATAAGTGGGACGTGCAAATGTGTTAGTGGGAGATAAACCAAGCAAAGAAATGGGATCATATATTTTCCATGGCTTTGAGAAGCTGTCGATAAGCAGTCAAAAGTCCACGAAGACTCTATTCGCATACTCTGTTCTGAGTAAGGTTAGCAGCAACACAGCCTCTTTCATAGTAATACCTTTGCAATTAAGAATCTCAACTGGCTATACTCAATATATTGCAGTCTTTTTATTCTTCAAACCAAACTATATTATAACGCCCAATTTAGCATATTCCTCAAGTAGCCAGTCGATAGTTATGCTATTCTTAGGATGAATTTCAACTTATTAATCTAGGGATATTAACCCATGTAAGGAAATCTAAAAGGCGGCATATTAACAGAACAGGAAATTACCAGCACATTTGATGGCAAAAGAGGGTTTCCCTGTTCATCGTCTCCTTTTCGGTCAGGAGTACATTTCTCAGTGGATAAAACCTCTTGAGCCTCAGCAAATGCAATTGCAGTGTGCTCACTCAAGTGACTCATTAATCCAAGAGCATCATAGCTTCTGCAGTCACCCGGACTTAGCAAGCATCCGTATTCCTACATAAAGCGAAATCATCAATAACTTAAAGTGGGTTGCAATATATAATGATATTTACAAGTTTGTAATTGATTTGGTAGAAAATACAAGATTATCTCAATAGAACAAGCCATCTGAAATTTCTCTGAGTATACCCCATATATAGAATTGGATAGGCATGGTTTCCTAGAACTCATACACGTCATTACATAAATATTGCAACTCGTTTTTCATTGTGAAATGCAGCATTTCACAATGAAAAACGAGTTGCAATATTTATGTAATGGAGTGTATTGAGTTTGTTTCAATTTCGCAGAGATTTGAAATATTGTCATAGTAAGTAGTAACTAGCTAAAATTTCTCTTAGCCATACCACATAAGAGATTGCATGTGTGGTTTTATGGAATTCTTATGTTTCCAGTTTTCTTGAGTTGTTTTTTCAATTAATTCTAAAAGAAAATCACAGTTGATCTGACCCTTTAGCAATAAGCGTCTATCAAAGAAACATTTACTAAAATACCTTGGCAACAGATACAACTAAAACATATAACCAAAATAAAAAACAAATATAAAACAAACAACCGAAATGAAAATCACATAAGCATTTCACAATGAAAAACTAGTTGCAATATTTATGTAATGGAGTGTATGAGTTTGTTTCAATTTCGCAGAAATTTGAAATATTGTCATAGTAAGTAGTAACTAGCTAAAATTTCTCTTAGCCATACCACATAAGAGATTGCATGTGTGGTTTTATGGAATTCTTATGTTTCCAGTTTTCTTGAGTTGTTTTTTCAATTAATTCTAAAAGAAAATCACAGTTGATCTGACCCTTTAGCAATAAGCGTCTATCAAAGAAACATTTACTAAAATACCTTGGCAACAGATACACCTAAAACATATAACCGAAATAAAAAACAAATATAAAACAAACAACCAAGATGAAAATCACATAAAAAAGGAACGCGTAATTGTGAACATTTCTTGATTGATCAGACAATAACTATTCATTTAAACGGCATCAGCGACATATTTAGAAAATCAAGAAAAAATAGCATGCCATAAGCATGATAGGGTTTTTATTCACTGATTTAACCAACAATTGCACCTGAGAGTAACATGCAGAAATTTAGTTTATTATTTCTACTTCACGGCAAGTATCATTTAAATGAGTTCAAGTACCATGAACCATGGTGACTTCCAAGCAGATGGTGACTCAATCCCCCGTTTAATTCCAGGAGTTACAGCAAATCTGTTCAAAGAAGTTAATAATGTAAGTCATAAATGATGACATATCAACATGATCAAAACAGGATGTCATACATAATAGGAAGATATATAAATTGTGTAAATAGATCTTACATGTTTAACTTTTCAAAATCGGCATCAATGGGTGGCCCATTCTTTCCAGCTGTATCCTCTAACGGATGAGATGTGCCAAAAAGATTCTGCTTTTGCTTCTTTAAGTTGATACTGGGAGGAGATACCGAAGGAAAATAGGATGAAGAGACACCTAATTTAGACGCGTCCTGACTGGAAGTGATATTCAGTTTTTGGCAAGCGGAAATATTCTCATTTTCAACCACACTTGCCACACGCGTCCTAGTAGAACGATCATCAGAACTAGGTGAACACAAACTGAGGTCATTAATGTCGTGCTCCATCAAGACACTTGCTGGATACTGTCAAGAGAATAGTAGTGTTCAGAGAACTAAAGGTTTGAAACGAAAATACAGACATACTGAGAGCAAGGCAAGCCATGCAAAGTAGCAAAAACAGTGGATAACTTATTATATGCAAGTATTTTCATTTGAATCATTAACCCAAACGAGTGTCGGAAATCATTCTAGTAAAAACTTCTTCACTACGAATTGATAGATCATTGTCATTTTCATCTGATGCAGTGAACAATCTCATGCTATAAATGACTTCCTGAACACAAGTAGATAACACTGGAATCCCAAGCCTAATCATGGTTGTCAAAACACAATGTTAATGTGCCCAAGAGTCTCACTTTAGCACATAGGTGACCTCATTTTCATAGATCTGTTTTCCCTCATATAGATAATTTTTTATGGTAAAAAAGGCTGTCTATAAATGAGTCTTAGTTAGTGCATAGTCTTTTTATGAACATTTTTTAAACCTATAAGGGGAGGGGTGCAAACCTTATACCACGGAAGTAAGAAGGGAAAATCCAGCCTTCCCAGATGAACCAGTGGGTAGGGATGGCAAAATTACCCAGAAGACCCATAACCCATGGGGACCCAACATGGGCTGGCCCAATTATAATGGGCCTAATGGGTTTTAATTGATAAATGGATCTCAACGGGGACACAAGCGAATGACCCATAGCCCAACAGAAGACCCATCCTTTCCCATGAATACCAAACCCGCCGTCTCACCATCCCACCCCTATATCCCAAGCCGCCCTTCTCCCCACCTTCATGTATCTCGGACTGCTGCTGGTCCCACGATCGCCGCCCACCTGTTCTAGATCTTGTGCTTGTAGATCGATGAGCTGCAATTTCCGTCGTCCATAAACCCTGTCGGCTCCGCGTCTGGACTCCTAGGTTACTACTACCTCCGTCTTGCCTCTCCACCTCCAACAGCAGTGCTCCACAGGTTCACGGTGTAGGCTGGGCAGGGGAGAGTGTCCGTCGACGCTTCCACGGAAACTGTCGCACAACCCCAGGATAAGTCCCATCCAGACGGCGCTACATGGAGTTTTCGTTGTTGCACCTACTCATCATGAGTGTTGAGTTTTGCCTTGTACTTAATGACTGCCACGGAGGCTCTGTCGAATAATTGTTCATCCAATCGGCATCAATGGATTTTTTTTCCTACACCGGCGATCTGATCTGTAGAAAATTAAAATGATTAAAGTTCCCGGGTTTCTCTCTAGACCCGCTGCTCATGAAGCTTCAAACGACAGAGCTGTGTGTGCGCCTGTTCTATGATAAGTCACTGGAGCTCACAATAGATATGAATCTATGATAGTTCCACATTAAGCATAGATGGGAGGGTTGCATTCTTCTATGATAAGTCACTGCAGAACAGATCGTGTAGGAAAATTTGATATGATGTGGGAAGCGCTTCAAGTGTTCAATGTTGAACAGGGTGATTCCAATTGATGCAGATGAAGCATATGAAGAATGCTTGAGACAGTTCTAAATATTGACTTTTGTGCTTGTTTTGTAAATTATCGGCACACATATAACAATCATTTGCATTAGTCCAGCAGAAAGTTTTGTTTTCAGTAATAAATATACATTATGGCATAAATAATACCTCTTGGATTAAATATATAAATGCAGGAACACATTTTATATTTCCGTAATTTGGTAAGTCAAAACTTGCATGAAGAACGTAAAGTTAAGTGGTTTAATATTTGGATAATCCAGATTCTATCACATCAATATTATATGCATGTATGAGTTACGATGCACCAATGGAATGCATATAACCTTCAAAGTAAATAGGTAGGATCCAACAAACTACCATATAACAAATTTTATCCAATGAGAACAGATGGAGCCACCCTTGCGGTGGTATTGCATAGCTGCATGACAAATCTCATTGACCGCTGTAGATAAAAATGAGTTTGATCTTTCTGAATGTTTGTGATCCATTATATACCATTTTCATGATTTTACTGAAATCCTAGATGTTATTACTTATTTTGATATAAAATCTAATTAAAGTAACTTTTATTCTATTTTGTGGTTCCGGAGCAATAAATTACATGATTGTATATGTATTCGCATATACATTATATTAGGCAAACACGGGTGGTATTGGGTACCTGTGACTCGCAAATCACATTTTTGGACTAATCCAGACATTATTTCCAGTATGAGTTATATTGGGTACCCATGACCCATTGGGGTGGGTATGGGTACCCATTTCTACTTTCTCTGCTTAATGGGGTGGGTATGGGACAAGCAAAAGGTGTGGTGGGTAAGATGGGTAGGGGTATGGGTCGCCCGTACCTGCCCCCTTGTCATCCCTACCAGTGGGTCATGTCCACACCCTGCGCTACAGTCAGCAGCAGGTATCCTTTCGATGCCGAGGTCTTCTTTTTCTAAAAGATAAATAAATAACTACATCAAACATATCCCTAAACGTGTTTTTCATGAAATTAATTATACATTGCTCCCTGCTGGTGGTTATTTTAGGGACGGTTGGGGATAGGCATACTTGTTGAGGCGGCCAACTAGTCGTCGACTAGCTAGTCGACGGATCGCCAACAAGGGGACCGACTAGCCAGCTGCCCGCAGTTGGTTTTGCTTGGCATCCGCCCAGGCCTACTAGCCCTATTGGTCGGCCAAATTCCTGATTAAGGGGGTGCTTAGCCAGATATGGGCCCAAGGCCTTTAAGTTTTTATTTTTATTTTTCATTAACATCTACATTGAAAATAATTTGTGATATTTTATGATATTATTTACCAAATATGGATTGTTATATCATGCTTGGATACATGGTTACATTAGTGTATTTATATAATGTATTGTATATAACTATATGTACATAAGTAATAATTATGTAAAAAAATTACCTACGACCATGTCGCTAAGCCAGGTTAGGTGACCAACTGGCTGCCTTGACAACTATGGGGATAGGGTTTAGAAAATTGAGGAGAAAATTCAATAGGGTTGCATGTTTGATGAAGAGGAAAATATGAAGTCGGGATGGGGAGATAGATGACACAATAGAAGATTAAGAAAATATGTGGGCAGATGAATAGAAAACAGCAGCTTGGTGAATATATATATATAGCATCGTCATTTTGAGCCAAGATGGGCTACTGGATACCTAGGAAGCTGAGAACATCTAGCTTATGACCATGGTTATTATGATCATTGGGGTTCCTGTTATATAGCTGCAGTAGAGATAGTATGATCTTACTGCAACCAAGCCCTTAAGAAGGACACTATGGTAAACATTGAAATATAGTCCTGCTTAGGGCAATGAGGCCCATGACGTGGAGTATTTGGTTGTTTGGGCTTTTACGTGAAAAGCAATTCACATCAAGAGCCTACATGGAGAGTAAGATTAAAAATGGTCACCAGTGGATGAAATTATGTATGATGTATTGATAAATAGGCTAACAAGTGGACGAAATTCTGTATGATGTATGAAGAAACAGGCTAACCAGTGGACGAAATTCTGTACGATGTACGAAGAAATAGGCTACCAGCAAGAAAAAAAAAAGGTAAATAGATTATAATCTGACGTCTTTCAAATCTAGTAAATGTGACATGGAAAAAATGCCACTAAACATTCAACAATTAGAACTGTGATATATATGTCTCTCACTGAGTGTTCTCAGTTACACTAAAACACCATATGTTCACAAGAAGCACAGCATATAGATACATATTACTTATTCAATCTAAGGTTGTTAACGTACGCCTAGGCACGCCAAGGCGGCAACGCAACCAAGGGCTGCATCTAGGCTTTGCTTCCTTGCCTATAATGTCATCTTGCCTATTTTTGTCGGTTTGATGGTATTTTTATGTATTTCAATGTTCATTGTTGCTACCCTGATCCTTTCTTTAGAAAAAGGCCGCATAAGCAGCCCGCATATACTTAGCCGCTTATACGGCCGATTAGTCGGAGAATTTTAGTTGGAAATTTGTTATCTCGGGCCAAACTAGATTATATTTTTATTGATAGCATTCTCTTGATGTACTATTTTGTTGTATGTTTGGTGCATTGGTCAAATGCTTATTTAATTTTTGTTGGTTTGGACCTCTAGGACATGCCCTACGTCTTTTTGTATGATTCGGTTAGTCTTCATTGTTATATATTTGTGTTAAATCATTTCATGTGTTCTTCATTGGAGTTTATGCTTAAATGATTCTGGAATGCATTTTAAATGGCGTTTTACTTTTCACCAAAACTTTATATTTGAATCTATCTTAAAGTTTAGAATGTAATTGTACAAATTGTGTGATTATTTATATCTAATAATTAAATTTTTTTTTAAAAATCCAAAACCGCATATACTCTATAAGGTGACCTCTCCACGTGCATAATGCATTACCGATTTTTAAAACATTGATCCATGTACATAATTATTTATGTTGCCTATTTTATGTGACAGATATCATTTTTAATTGGATCTAATACTCTTAATACACACCTTTTGTTTTTTCTTGTTATGCACCTTCAATTTAGATTCTATTCAGTAGCTATGCTGTGGAGGATAGTGATTACATTGCTTAATAATTGTTGCTATGAAAATATATATCTATTTAGTAGTTGATCACTCTATTACATTCTTGATAATAATTATTTTCTTGTTCCTGATATTATTGTTAATGGTAATTTATTAAAAATGTAATTAGTTACTTTTTTCTGCTATAACATATATGTACATGGGGAATTCATCATATATATGTATATACCTACATATATAACTATATAATATGTGTATATGAGGGGGTATTTTGATTAACAATCATGACAAATTTGTATACATGAAGGAAACATATACATAAATTATCTTTTCAAGGCCTCTCAGTCGACACCTAGGCTTCAAGGCGCTCAAGTCTAACGTCTTGTAGCCTTGTCGCCTCAACAACCATGGAAAGAGCCTACGCTCAAATTATGTGGTCAAACACACACATAAGCAGCATACTTGTCGAGGAAAGAGCTTAGACTCACATTAGGGGTCACCTGGGCATCAAGGTACGCCAAGGGGTTTTGCCACTAGGAAATGAGTCTTGATTTAACGCATTGGATTTTTCAAGGCTATTTATTATGTGATTTAACATGGTTCCAACTTACTTTTTGGTGTTGGCCATAATATATGAATGTAAATAGCCATGAAATATATGTATTTATATAACCATGAATTGCATGTGCCATAATATATGAATGTAAATAGCCATGAAATATATGTATTTATATAACCATGAATTGCATGTATATTTCTATGCATATCAAAGGGAAAATAGATTTGAATAAGAATAGTTAAAGGTGACTCTAGATGCCCTGCCTTGCCGCCTTAACAAGTATTGATGTTATACTAAGATACGTATAAGACGATTTATTTGGGATGTTGTTAAAAGTAAATGATACAGACGATATGGGTATTTAGATTCTTATAATAGGCATGATGGGGTACTTTGTAGATACAAAAAATCTAAATGTTGCAATTAAAGCTAATAGGGAGTGTGTGAATGTGTGTGTGTATGCATGTGTGTACTAACAAATGTGTATATACAACCTTTCACATGATCTTTTCCATATGTATTTTGTATTTCTATAAAGCCCTAATTCGCTAAATATACAAGGTGCAAACAAAGGCAAACATGAAAATGGACATCAATCCCTAATAATAAGGGTATTGGACACCCAATATGAACCAAAAAATTATGTGATTCATAAGGCCCTATAGATAACATTGATTCTCATTAAAAGGCATATCGCAAAACAAAGTTGTGGTATGGGTCAAGGCACACACATGTGTGTGAATGTGTGTATACATAATTTATATATAATATCGAAAGTAGGCATACAAACTAAACACCATATGCATGAGGAACCTTTTTTTAGGGAATATAAGTATTATGGCTTTTCGCATTGCTAAACATGCCCCAAGAATACAAGGTGCAAATAAAGGCAAACCACAAAATGGACATTAAGTATAACGGTATTGAACACCCCCCATGAACAAAATATAAATTTGTAGTTCATATCGCCCTATAGTTATGCACAATTAAAAGAAGAGGAAGATCTAAATTTTGAATCTTTACATCGTGATCAGAATATGACCCACAACAAAGTTGATTGGATAAGAAGGATTCATGTAGCCAACCACGACATGGTTGTGATTGAGGCTTAGCCGCTTATATGATGATGAGCATGGCCTTACAAAATAACACTAATACACATGATAAGGCATATAGACCAAAAAAAGTTGTGAACGATACAAGGAACCCTCCTTAAGGTGTTTTGACATAGGAAACTTAGATATGTTTTGAAAAAGCATGCCAACCTTAATAATTAACGAGTCATAATAGATATAAACACAACATCTAAACTTTACTTAAATATCAAATATGGGGTGGATGGTGTGGATAAGTGGGGTGTTTCAATATTTATGCACCCACTATCAATCCTCCTAACCATTATAATGTGCGACAAATAACCATTTCAAACAATCAAACATCATGTTGAAGAGAAATATAGTTTCCCACTCAATATAATGTGCAACAAATTATACACCCACTACCAATCCCATTATTATGTGCAACAAATAACCATTACAAACAATCACACGTCATGTTGATGAGAAATATAGTTTCCCAACTTGAATCTCATAGCACCATGTGTCGTTGAGCAATACACCCTATAGATAAATGAAGGCTTGTTTATTGAGTGAGTAAAATAGTGTACAATGCAATCTCTTATATAACAGAAGAGAGTAGAGACTAAAACATAGATCTGTCAAACTGGGTCAAAATCCACAGGCACCCATGGGTTGACCCATTTCAGTCGGGTTTGGGTGATGAAATTTGCCACCCGCTGGAAATTACCCAAACCCAAACCCACTCGTTTATTTAACGAGTTTCACGGGTGGCCCGCGGATGACCCGCTAAATTATTGATCATATAGAAATAAATATAATGATCTACAATTACTTATTATGTATATGATGATCTACTACTACCTATTATTTGTTAAGGAGTTTCGATACAAACTAGAAGTTGCCCAACAAGATCTGATATCAAAGAGGGAGATATGGGTAACAAATCCATGCATTCTACATTATCTAATCGGTCTATAAAACTTAATATGGAATTGCATTAAAAAGTTTACAACTCTAATTTGTCGATCATGATCATACATTTGAGAATTTTAATTATAGATCTAATGATTTTATCTTAAAAGGTATGTGATTAAATGATTGTAAAAAATTAACAACATACTTATTTATTTGATAGCGATAATGTATATTAGTTGGCTGCTTTTGTGTTATATTTCATTTAAAAATACTATAGAGTGGTCTTCTTTTATCATTTGAGTAGTAACTTGGAAAATATTTTTTATTGAACACATTATATGGGCACCCGCGGGTGACCCGCAACCCGCTGGGTCGGGTTTGGATTTGTCTTTCACCAACCTGTTTAGAATTACAACTTTTTGACCCGCACCCGCGAAACCCAAACCCGCAATAACCCAACCCAAACCCAACCCACCCACCTGTTTGACAGGTCTACTAAAACAGAGATGAGCAATATGGGACTAAACTACAGAGGTAAACAGCATAAGTGAGGCACATGACACTCAACAAGACATAACAGAAAAATATCATATCTCTATACTCCCCCTCAAGC
This sequence comes from Alisma plantago-aquatica, assembly GCA_963693085.1. NCBI lineage: Eukaryota > Viridiplantae > Streptophyta > Magnoliopsida > Alismatales > Alismataceae > Alisma > Alisma plantago-aquatica. The sequence goes on from OY856415.1 coordinate 591,656,560, forward strand.
TGGAGCGTAGATGTCGAACATGCCCAGCTTGTCAATCAGAGTCAGAAAGCGAGCTTTGGGAAGTATCTTTGTGAATATGTCTGTAACTTGCTTGTCGGTACTGAGATATGGCGTACAAATTTTTCCAATGAGAACTGCTTCTCGAACAAAGTGACAGTCGACCTCGATATGTTTCGTCCTTTCGTGAAATGTGGGGTTGCTCGCAATAAAAATGGAGGCATTATTGTCACAAAACATAGGAATAGGGCTACTATAAGATATGTCAAACTCCTGGAGGAGACTCTGAACCCATAACAGTTCGCAAGCAGTATGAGCCATGGCTCGATATTCCGCCTCTGCACTAGATCTGGCGACAACAGTCTGCTTTTTGCTTCGCCAGGTGACAAGGTTTCCTCCCACAAAAGTACAATAGTCTGAAGTTGACTTCCGATCAGAATGACTTCCCGCATAGTTTGAATCAGAGAACCCGGATAGGTTGCAGTGGCCATGCTTTTTATACATCAAACCCTTTCCTGGAGAGCTTTTAAGATATCTCAGAATATCACATACAGCATCCCAAAGACACTGTCGGGGTTTGTCAAGATACCGGTTGATGAATCCGACAATAGCAGTAAGATCAGCTCGTGTGACAGATAAATAAATAAGCTTGCCTACTAGCCTCCTGAACTGATGTTGATCAGCATAGGGAGGAGAATTAGCATCATCCCAGTCCATGTTTGGATCAAGTGGAGTGTTAGCCGATTTGCAGCCAAGCATGCCAATTTCCTGCAACAGATCAAGTACATATTTCCTCTGAGAAAGACAGTCCTGCAGATGATCTGGAGACTTCAATGCCTAGAAAATATCGAAGTTTTCCCAGATCTTTAGTGACAAAATGCTTCTCTAAGTAAGTTTTAGTTTCCTGTATGCCCCTTGTGTCACTGCCAGATAATATTATGTCATCCACATAAACAATCAAAATTACAAGTCCAGCTACGATCTATCGAATGAAGACGGAATGGTCAAAATGAGAGCGACGAAAGCCAAAGGTGACTAAAATTTGACTAAGCTTGTCAAACCAGGCTCGTGGACTTTGCTTGAGACCATAGATAGCCTTATTCAGCTTACAGACTTTGGAGGAAGACTCCCCCTGAGCAACGAATCCAGGTGGTTGCTCCATGTATACCTCTTCCTGTAAATCTCCATAAAGAAATTCATTTTTCACATCAAGCTGATAGAGTGACCAATCTTTATTCACAGCTACAGAAATCAGAATGCGAACAGAGTTTAGCCATACAACAGGAGAGAGTCTCAAATTAATCAACATTGTATGTATGTGTGTAGCCCTTAACAACAAGACGGGCTTTGAGACGTTCAATGGTACCATCTGGCTGATATTTAATAGTGAAGATCCAACGACAGCCCACTGTAGGGCAAGTCGGACGATCGACAAGTTCCCATGTCTTGCGATCACATAGTGCCTGCATTTCCAGGTCCATCGCCTTCTTCCATGCTGGAATAGTAATAGCCTTTGTAGCATTTTTCGGAATACTGACAGCAGATAGTGCAGAAATAAAGCAGGCAAAGTTGTTATGCAGATTATTAGTAGTGCAGAAATGACTGATAGGATGCTTAGTACAGGAGCGTACACCTTTCCTTAAGCTGATAGGAAGGTGCAGATCAGAGTTTAGCTCAGTGTTTATATGATCATCCACAGACGCAGGAGTTGGTTGAGGAGGGGCCATGGAAGGAGCGCTTGTCTTCGGTCGGCGTTTATAAACTTGCAGTGGACGTTCTTCAGGCTGGTCTGAAACAGGCAGATTTTCAACAATGTCCGATAGAGGTGTTTGTGCCAACAGATCAGGAGTTAGGTTAGCTCCGTCCTCAGAAAAGAAGGGCATATGCTCAAAGAAGACGACATCCGCACTGACCAACCACTGCCTAAGTATCGGATCAAAGCAGCGATAGCCTTTCTGAGTTCTTGAATAACCCAAGAAAATGCACTTAGTAGACCGAGGGTCAAGTTTCGACATTCCTGGGCGCAAATTTTTAACAAAACAAGTACACCCAAAAATGCGAGGTGGTACAGGAAACAGAGGTGCATCAGGAAACAAGATAGAATATGGGATGCGATTTTATAGAACAGATGAGGGCATGCGGTTGATAAGAAAACATGCCGTAGTGACAGCCTCAGGCCAGAAATAGTGAGGGACTTTGTAATGGAGAAGAAGAGTGTGAGCAACCTCTAAGAGATGGCGGTTTTTGCGTTCAGCAACACCGTTTTGTTGAGTGTAGGAACAAGTGGTTTGGTGTATGGTGCTCTGATTAGAACAAAAAGAGGTGACAGACTTTTGCCCAAATTCTAAGGCATTGTCAGTACGGAGAATTTTGATAGTTTTATTGAATGTTTTTATTTCTGAGAAGAAAACACGAATATTATCCAAAACAGTACTACGGTCTTTAAGTAGAAAAAGTCAGGTAGCACGGAAATAATCATCAATAAATGTCAAGAAATACTTAACACCAAACTGAATCGGGACACTACACGGACCCCAGATGTCGGAGTGAACAATGTCAAACATTTCTTTAGACCCAATATCAGTCTTAGCAAGAAAAACAGGCCTGGTTTGTTTACTCAAAACACAGGTTTCACAAGAGAATTTTTGTTTAGTTAAAGCAGGAAATAAGAACTTCATTTTTGCAGCAGAAGGATGACCCAGCCAAACGTGCCACTGCAGTCCTGAGACAAATGTAGATAAGAAGGTTGACGCCGCAGGTGGTCCACCGAGGTAGTACAGTCCATCCGGTCCTTCATGGCCCGAACCAATCCTCGTCTTCGTGCAGAGATCTTTCAAAACACAACCAGAGGGATCAAATTTAATAGAGCACTGAAGTTGTTTGACAATTTTACTAACATATAGTAAATTAATAGGAAACTGAGGTATATATAAAACCAAGTGGAGATTCAGCTTGCGAGATAACGGAATTGTCCCAATGCCATGTACATGTGCTTTCGAGCCATTAGCAACGGTGACAGATGGAATATGTGAAGTTTTAGATAGGGTACAAAATAAGTGGAGATCGCCTGCCATGTGAACAAACGCCCCAGAATCAATACACCATTTTTGGTTACCAGCAGAGGGAGACGCCAGCATAGCAGAAGATCCTCCTATTGATGTTGAGGGTAGTTGAGTCATTCGCTCCTGGAAGAATTTCTCAAACTCAAAACGAAGCCAGTCAGTGGACAGAGTAGCAGCTGGTGGGTCTGATGCGGCTTCTGTAGTAGCTTCAGTGGAGGCCTGGTTTGCCCAGGCTGGCTTGTCGTGCTTGATCCAGCACCTATCTTCAGTGTGATTATCACGACCACACCAGTTGCAGTAGCGAGGGCCAGGGGCTTGACCTCGTCCAGGAGCTGTGAAAGTGCCTCTTCCTCCAGAGGGTGATGCACGTCCTCCACGACCACGTCCACGACCGCGGCCACGGCCAAAATCAGTAGTATGAGCAACCAAGGCAGGATGCTCAAAAGCTGGTGTAGAGGAAACAGAAGGTAGCCGTTGGACTCGCTTGAGAACATCGCGGAGATTCAATAGTGGATCACTAGACAGTATTTGGTCAACCACACCGGAAAACGAAGATGGAAGTGCAGCCAAGAACTGAACCAGTTGGAGTTCATTGCGCTACTTCTGAGCTTCCTTGATGTCAGCAGTCAACGGGTGGTAGATCTCATACTCGTTCCAGAGAGCGGAGCATTGGTTGTAAAAATCTTCAATAGATGCATCTGAGGAGTACTCCTTTTTGAATCGCTTGCAATGGGAGTATAGAGATATGATGTTTTTCTGTTATGTCTTGTTGAGTGTCATGTGCATAGCATGTGCCTCACTTATGTTGTTTACCTCTGTAGTTTAGTCCCATATTGATCATCTCTGTTTTAGTCTCTACTCTCTTATGTTATATAAGAGACTGCATTGTACACTATTTTACTCACTCAATAAACAAGCCTTCATTTATCTATATGGTATTAAGAGCAGGCTCGGTCCCGATTTCTCTGTCCCACCCTGCCCCAATGCCCTGAAGCCCTCTCCCTCGCCCCCCGCTGCCGCCCCCCCACCCCGCCGCCAGTCCCCTCCTCTCCCCCCAGCGTCGTCGCTGCCCCCTGCCGGCTTGCCCCACTGCCGCCGCCGCCCACCAACTCCCTACCAGCCACCAACCAACACTCCGACCCCCCTGTTGCCGTCACCACTCTGTCCCCATCCATCTTCTTCCTTGCTCCCTAATCCATCCTTCTTCTTCTCCTACCTGGTATTCGACTGTTTCGGACAGCCATAGACCTCTCAAGTTGAGAGTCCCCTACGTCTTCCGGTTCCTTTTCTGCCTGCGCTTCATGAAGGACTATTGATTTCCTCATGACGGCGTATGTTTTCTACATCTATCTCTGCCCGAGTACGGATCCTTCTGATCTGATGTGTCAGATCTCTGCTGCTGCTATTGTCCCATAGTGGGTTTATTATTTACTGACTGTTGCTGCCTGTCGTGGGTTATTTACGTGCTGCTTACTACTGCTCCGTCCCATTTCTGCTACTGTCTGCCTCTACACAGTATGGCATCTGTGGAGCCTCCTCGATCTCTCTGTGTTACCACGGTCAAGCTTGATGGATCCAACTACCATCTGTGGTCGGCATCCTTTGTTCTATATGTGAAGGCTCAAGGCAAATACTCTCATCTTACTACTGATCCACCTCCTGCTCCTGTTGCTACTGCTGACGACAAGACCAAACAGGCTTATGCCCAATGGTCTAAAGACGACTCGGGCGTTATGTCCTAGCTACTCAACAACACTGAGCTTCGGTCCGGTCCGCGGTCCAATAAATTTGATAAATTCGGTCTTCGGTCCGGTCCGGTCCGGTCTGGTCCAAAACCGGTCCGGTCCGGTCCGGACCGCAGACTAACTTTTATATAAAATCCATATATATTTGAAGGTGTATTCTATAATAACTACAAATAAAGTACATATATAAGTACTACTAGTATAAATGTTTGATACTAAAGTTATATAATTGTTAGAAGTGACTAAGATTATCAACTTTGTATAATTAAATAAGTTGTAAAACATCTAAAAAAGGCTGATTGCGGTCCAAACGGTCCGGTCCGGTCCGCGGTCAAAACGGTCCGGTCCCGGTCCGGTCCGACCACCAAACGGTCCGGTCAACGGTCCAAAAATTATTGATTTTCGGTCCTCGGTCCGGTCCGGTCCGGTCCGGTCCGGTTTTGGACCGATGCTCACCCCTAGTCTCTCCTGTGCCTTCATGATGCCAAAGCTATGTGGGACCAGCTGTCTCATGTCTACTCACACCGGCAAAATCCAAAGAGGGTTTTTGAAATTTTCAAAAACCTTGCCCCACAACAAATTATAAACCCAGTACCAATCCCATTCTTAGCTAAACCCTTTATCTCCCCCTTCTCTAACCCATCGATGTTCTTCCTTTTTCCTCATTATTGTAACAACAACAAATAAGTGAAGACAGAAAGGAAAGGGGAGGATAGTGAGGAGAGAAAAGATAGGGATAAACCATCCAGATGGAATTTGTGTGGTAGGGAAGCCAATGAGTGAAGAGGAAAGGAAAAATACGGTGGTAATATCAGGATTGGGTCAAATGATGTCCCAATGCTTCTTTTATCACCCATGTAAAGTTGAGTTGTTCAATATTTAATCATAATTTTGGACATTTCTAATTTATAAGCCTCAAAACCTCAACCATGTTAAGATCAGCTACATGGATACTTCTTTTCCGTTAATCTCCAACAAAAGGTTTGAGTCCTCATTGAGATATATAATAATCCAAGTCTCTTCTTGTCTATTATCCTCAAGTTAGTTTAGGCTTGCTTGTTTTCCTTTACATAGACTAACTCAATGACATTACTCTGAATTGTTGCATTGTCGAAATGGCAAATGTCCAAATTCTGGAAGATGATCATTGCTTCGTTTGTGCTCCAACTCGCGACTCTCACTTCACTTTATGGAACAATCTTTCTATTTCTTCCCACATATTGATCTTTGGATTCTCATTTTTGCCACATTCATCTAGTGAAAACCTTGTTTCTTTACATATCAACAATTACAGCCACACAACCTCTATTAGGTCTTACGAGAGATAATTTTTGATACTCCAATTTCCAAATGAATGATGAACATCAAGTGCTAAACTTTGTGAAGTCTAAACCACACGATCCAACTTTATGTTGCCCTTTGAAAATACTAGATTAGCTGAAAATGCAATCCATATAGTCATTTTAGCACGGATATTAAAATTGTTAAGATTTATAAACATTTCTTTACAAAAGTGTGGATCCAACTTTATGCTGCCCTTTGAGAATACAAGATTAGCTGAAAACTCAATCCATATACTCTTTTTAGAACGGATATAAAATTGTGAAGTCCTAAACACACGATCCAACTTTATGCTGCCCTTTGAGAATACAAGATTAGCTGAAAATGCAATCTATATACTCTTTTTAGCACGGATATTAAAATTGTTAAGATTTATAAGCTTTCTTCATAGCCCTCATCAGTGATTTGCTAGATTTAATTTTATCAATATGCAAATAGCACCGGAATTTATCCCACAAAAAATATCATCGTGAATATGTTTTGTTGGCTTATTCGTAAGATTTAAAAGGAGATATAGGAACTCAACAGTTGATCCTCGATGTACCTCAAATGCTATTAGAAATCTTGGCACTAGCAATAGGACCATCATAGATGCCTTCAATTAAATTAATACAATGAGTGGAAAGTACTTTTTCTTTTTAGAACACATTAGAGTAGTTTCAAGAATATCTGATTATAAATTCTCTAAATATATGAAAATCATACAAAGATTTTTTCCTGTTTTACTTTTTGTAAGCATCCTTGTGTAAAAAAGGTCATTGTAATTGATCTCCAAGGCATTAAATCAAATCAACTTTCTTGTATTATTGTTAATTTCAACTTATAATCCGTACTCTCCCCAATCTTCATAGTGTGACCCACAACATAGTTTGTGTGGTTTTGAGTATGTTTGTGTAAATGGAGACAATGATATTACTTCTTCGTTCATCGACATTTTCCAAGTTTTATGATAAATCACACTTGTCAAGGCAGCGAGTCGGTCACCTTTCCAGCTTGGGCGACCAATCGACAAGTCGGTCGTCCCATCGTAGGTACGATATTTACATAATATTGATCATCTACATATAGATATATACAATAATTATATAAATTACTAATGTAAGCATGTATCTAACCATATAATAGCCTAGATTTGGTAAATAATGTCATAAAACACCACAAAAAAATTGAATGTAGACTATTCAATGTATTCAAATTAAACAAATATAATTAGATAGAGAAAAGTGATATACCATTCGGTGTTATAAAAAGCGCCCCAGGCGCCCGCCTGAGCGGCCGCTTGAGCGGCTAGGAGGCTCAACCGCATGGTTACAGTCTTGAGCGGCCACTCAGGCGGCAGCCCATTAAGCGGCCGCCTAAACCCGCCTGGCCCGCATATTTGCCCGCCTGATTCCTTGTTTTGGGCGCCCGCTTTTGGCCGCCTAAATTTTAGGCTCTGGATTTTTGTACAATTGCTTTCTTTTTTCATTTTTTTCTAATCAAATGTTGTTGCTGCTACTATATATTGACTTTCCTAGTATCTATCTATGTGCATGAGTGACTAGATTACCATGTAATATAATGTGCAATACTATAAGTCTGTAATAATGTAATACATTGCTGCTGTACATTGTTTAATATGAAACATTACAGTATAATACATTTTATAATACAATTTGTATTTCTTTACCTTTCTACCTTATATAACTATAATGTACTAATACATTCTATAGTGTAATATATATTCTATTGTTTACTAGATATTAATGAAAAACATTATATATATTCTATTTGTATACTGCATAAGCTACATTAATACATTATACATCTTCTACTGCTTACTGCATTTTAGTATATATAGATATAAATATATTCACTACAGTAAAAGTAAACAATTTGGGTATCAGTAATACCCAAATACCATATTAAAACTGTGTTAAAAACTATCTGGGTGCTTTATTTTGTTGTGTAGGCTGTATAGATAAGTCTAATATATATATATATATATATATATATATATATATATATATATATATATATATATATATATATATATATATATATATATATATATATTACTTATATACAAAGATGTTTATCTTTTTATCAAATTATAGAAGAATTTCAGTATCCGCTTTTTCAAAAAGCGCCCGCCTGAGCGGCCGCCTGGCGCTCAAGCAGCCACAAGGTGCTCTCCGCACGCTTCCCGTTTCCCGCTTTCTAAAACATTGATACCCTTATTAAATTTAGACTTTTAGTGCTTATTGAATTGTTATAACTAAATTAAAGTTATTAATTGAACTAGTGTAATGTGAATGAAATTGGTGCTCACATCAAATCATTGCCAAAGACCAACACAAACATTCAAGATAGGGGTCGGGGAATTAGAATAGCAAAAATAAAAAAGAAAAAACCTTAGCATTCTTCGCTCTAGCCTAACTAAGCGGTCGCCCTAGCTTGGCTTGGGTCGACCAGTCGGTCGACTAGCGAACCAGTCGGCCTGGGCAGACGCCAAATTGATGTTGAAATTTAGGCGGTAGGCTAGTCAGACTCCCCTCCAGTGACCAACCGACTAGTCGGCCGGCTCAACAAGTATGGATATAATTAAAGGTAATCCTCCACCACAATTCTCTTACCTATTCAATACTCTTCCATACATCAATAGAAACACGGTCTAGTATTTGACCCAACCATCTTTTTCATTCTTTTTCTTTTTTGAAGCCTTCCTGACCATTGATCAAGTGTTGGTGTGCAGCTAATCTCTTTTCTCTATGACAAACAAGTCTTACTGTCTAATTCTTCCTAGAAAAAATAAACAAAACCATCTGTCACAGGTTCAACTTTCCCATCAACCTCTTGGTTATTGTGGCATGACAATCAACCATTGCATGCCCACCTCCACCTTATACCCTTCCCAATCTTGGATCCTTCCCTTATGGCATTTTCTCTCCCTGGAACATGCACACTGCTTCAGTTATTGGTGACAGTGGCAACATAAGTAGAATGTGGCAAAAAAAGTGAGAGTGAGAATGCAAGAGGTAGGGAAGGGTGAGTAAGTGTTAAGCAGTAATCAGCAATGTCACCGCTAATACAAAGAATCAGGGTAGGTAGATAGCAATCTATAAAAGAAACACCATGCAAGGAAGATGGAAAAAAGGGCAGTGCTACTATAGCAGTATAGTTGTATCATGGGATTGTTATTCCTCCTCTCCCAACAACAGTGCCACTTGCTTTCTTCGAACAGCTTCCTTGATCGTTGTAGCTCTCTTCTGCAATCACAATCTTCGATATTTGTTGCTACCCATCATGCTTTGTTCATCTACTAGGAGCATGTTCATCAACTGCTACTTACCCACCCTACCCGAAAATTATGAATCATCCCACATAATCTCCTCTCCCCCCCCCCAAAGAAATAGGGGGAGCGGCCTCCAGCAACTCATTTCATAACCAGAAACAAAAGCAGAGGCAGAGGGAAACAAAAAAATTGTTATTTAAATTTTCTAAGTATCATCCTCTAAGCCTCAATCCCAACTATGTGTGATGGGGTCGGCTACATCGATCCTTCCTTTCCAATTAGCTCTGTTATGGGTCATATTCTAATCTTTTAACTATCATCATCCTTGATCATCATCTAAGCCTCAATCTAAAGATTTTCAACCACATGTATGTTGGCATCTGCTACATGGATCCTTCCTTTTCAATCAACTATGTTATCGGTCATAGTCTTATCAAGATGTAAAGATTCCAAAAAATTCCCTACAAGCTCTTCCCAAGTTAGTTTACGCATGCCTTTTCTTCTTTTAATTGTGCTCAGTCTTTAAAATTTAATTCCGAAAACATTTCTAAATGCGAAAGAAGGATCCAAGTAGCCAACTCCAACATGGTCGTGACTTAGGCTTATCAGAATGGTGATGAAGATTTAGCATAACACTTGTTAGAGTTATTAGTTATTGTGTTTCTTATTTAAATGGGCCCAAGTGTAATTCGCCAGTTAGGATGTGACTCATGCTTATCAGATTTGTGATTATGATTTAGCAAAACAGTTGTTACAGTTATTAGTTATCGTGTTTCTTATGTAAATGTGCCCAAGTGTAATTGGTCCATTAAGGTTTCATCTAACTAATAACACTTGTTGTTAGAGTTATTAGTTATTGTGTTTCTTATGTAAATGGGCCAGTGTAATTTGCCCATTAGATTGTGACTCATGCTTATCATATTTGTGATGATGATTTAGCAAAACACTTGTTAGAGTTATTAGTTATTGTGTTTCTTATGTAAATGCGCCCAAGTGTAATTGGTCCATTAAGGTTTCATCTATGCCTTGTATGAGTTCCCTTTCCTATATATAGGAGCAGTTTTTTATCTAATAGAATCAACTCATCAGCCTCACATCTCATTTTCCACATGGTATCAGAGCAGGGATCTAAACCCTAGATATCATATAAGAGGGAAACAAAAGAGATAGTCCTAGCCAACAGGCGGCAGCCGGTATTCCTTGGTGTCTGACGCCTGTAGGCCTCCCCCCTGCCACACAAATTCCTCCTCTCAGAAGATCTCATATTGCATCCTAACGGCAGCGTTAGTTTCTCCGCTAGCCACATCCACTAAATCTGCCTATAAGCCCACCTCTCCCGGTTGTGATCATCCTAGCCCCGACGGGTAGACTAGTAGACTCCCTATCACACCCTAGCGGATTACAGCCAAAGCCCATTTATCCCTTCCATGGCGTCGTCCTCCTCATTAAGGACAATCAACATCACACAAATCTCTGTCTTTGCCCAAAGACATCAAGTATGTGAACCTCTTCTCATGCCTCTCTGTCTACGTTGACAGCATGCTCTCTACCCCGACACCTGATGTAGCGATGTCGCGGCCAAAGAAATAACAGTCAACCGACCGCAAGAGACGCCGCAACCCAACTTGGAACTACCCACTCATTTTCTTCCCTATCGTCGATCAAAACAGCAACGCGTAATTCCAAGGCAAACTGCTCATGCTACACTTCGTCCTGTAAGCCATGTAAAAACACTCAGCGGCCTTATAATACAGGAGGTACACATACCACCTGTTGAGCTCAATGTTGATAGCGTCGTCCAGACACAATTTAATTAGTTATTCTTGACACTACCATCCCCACATCTTAGACCCACTAACGTTTCACTCACGGCAGTTGCATCGTACTTGCACCCTCCCTCCTATATGCAAATGGACTAGCGGATCACGGCATACCCGATCTCCTCCCCACCGCTCACGATGTCCACCAATAAATCAATGGCCTATTTCCTGAGATGTGGAATCAGATCTCCCCTACAAGATTTGTGCTTAGAGGCCCTCCTCTCCCGATCCATCCTAGCCCCGATGGGAAGACTTCATATTGCAACTAGAAGATTACAGCCAAAACCCAGCATCCCATCCATGATGTCATCCTCCTCCCAGAGGACACTCACGATCACCCTCATCTCCGTCTTCGCCAAAATACCTCAAGTATGTGAACCTCTTCTCCCACCTCTTTGTCTACATTGTTTGCATGCTCTCTACCCGGCATTAAATGTAGCAATGTTGCAGTCAAGCACATAGCAACCAACAGACCGCAAGGGGCGCTACAACCCGACTTGGAACTACCCACTATGTACGACAGTGCCTACTTCCAAAGTAGACTGCTCAAGCTACACTTCATCCTGCAAGCCAAGTATGCACTCAGCGATCGCATAACGGGAACGTACGCATTGTCTATTGAGTTCGAGGTTGGTATCGTTGTTTGGAGCAATTTCATCAGTTATTCTTGACACTACCATCCCCGCGTCTTAGACCTTAGCCAACATTTCACCAATGGCAGTTGTATCGTACTTGCATCCTCCCTCCTAGATGACATGGAAAAGCAGATCACGACATAAATGGTCTCCTCGCCCGCTGCTCATGGTGTCCACCAATAACCCGACAGCCTATCTCTTGAGTTATGGCTATCATCCATGGCAGATTTGTTTTTACAGTTACCTATTTTTTTCTCCTCAACTAAATTGTGGCAGCCATCATAAAATCAAACCTTCAACACATGATTTGTGCTTAATTTGCTCATAGAAAATAGCATACACCTTATTCCAGCAACTCTACCCCCGATCTCCTGTAAGGGGCAGCCTTCCCTCGACTCCTGCCCACTAAGGAACGAGGTATTCGATACCGATGTCGTTTTGACAGCCAAGAAATTAGTATTTACCAGTATACCGATGGAATTATCGACAGATGCAATCAAGATTGTTTTGAAGCCAAAATGAACGAATTAAAATCATGAAATTTTACAGGTGTAATATTTACACCTAAATGCATCGTTTTATGCAATAAAATTCTATAATGGGCATGTGGGGGTGGGGTCTCCATCATGTGGGAGGTAGGGACATGTCATGTTTTCCGGGAATTTCGATGAAGGATTTCCATGACAAAATGTAGGAATTAAGATTTGAAATTTTACTAGCACAATCCATTAACATAAATACACACACTTATACAATAATATCCAATTTAGAACACAGTAATAGCATAGTAACTTACTAACTCATATCAATTGTATGTCGAGTTATACATTGATTCTCCATACAGCATTGAGTTGATATGGTTGACATATTTCTCGCGTGATATGTTCATTATGTAAGGTTGGTTGTATGAAGTTCTGTGTTGCTTATTCATGTGCAATATTGTATAAGTGTATAATATTCATTTGTATCATATTCACATTACCCTTTAGTAATTTCTACTAAACATAAATAACTAATTATATCAATACTTATTGTAATATGATTAGATAAATTGCATGATAATAGTAATTAATTGTGTTGTAATTAGGTAGATCTAGTAAGATATTGTAGATCTACATAATATACTTATAGATGTATGTATAGTTCGCAAAACATACAAAAATTGGAGTAAATCTAGGTGGTTTTGGCGGTAAAAAACCCTTTTTTAAGTGAAAGTGGAAGAAAAAAGTAGGAAAAAGAGATGGAGAGGTTGCAAATGGTATAGAATGAAAGAGATTAGTTAGACTTACCTTGGTCCGGGTTGATATTAGCTCCAATCGCCAAAAATCATCCAAATGCACCTTTTCTCCTCCCACGAAGTAACAACAGTCATTTTCACAAAAAATGGTATACCTGTCGGTATATCGCCGGTTCCGGTCGATACACTGAAGTCAGTAGTGCATTTTGCACTGAAACCATCGAAACATGGCGGTATTGGCGATATACATGTCGGAATTATTGATATATGTGATCTTATCGATACGCACGCATGTTTCCATAACCGACGACGTCGATCGAAAAACCACCGGTACCAACGAAATTAAATTCTTTGTTGCCCACTAAGGGTAGCATGATCCTCTCACTAGGGGTTGCGCCCCCAACAATACTATGGTCAATTTGCCAACATTCTGCTTACCATTGTCCACCCACGGCCACTCTCTTGTACTTTGTGGTTGGTGTGAGGGGAAGATATAGAGAAAGAAAAGAAGATCATTTATGTTTACATGTTAGTTCCTGCACATTCATCTATGTTTTGTTGATACCTGCTATAGCGCATCTTTCCCATAACAATGTATCTCAAACACATTGCCAACCTGCTATAGTAGAATATTCCTATCGCAATGCTCTTATCCCAACAACCATGCATCATTCCAATGTTGATGCTTCTTATGCAGATTCTTTCCCAACAATGAGAACTCATGACTTGTACAAATATCTTCCACCATCTACTGTATATGGGTTATTTTATCTTTTTCTAGATTGACAAATTGCACATGTGTTTCACCCATACTTGTTGTGACAACTGACTAGTCAACTGGTTGCCACGAGGGGAGCGACCAGCCAGCCGCCCAAATCGAGCTTCGACTTGTCGCCCTCCCAGGTCGACTAGTTTGTTGGTGGCCGACTAGCGTGATTGGTCTAACCAATTTCTGACTGGGCGGCCCGCTTAGTCAGATATGGGCCCCGGGCTTTTTAGTTTTTTCATTTTTTTGTGTTTGAGTATTTGTGTTCGTCTTTTACCATGATTTGATTTGAATATCAAATTCGTTCACATTACACTAGTTTATCATATAACTTTTCTTTTAGTTGCGGCAATTTAACAAGTACTAAAAGTCTAAATTTAACAACAGTATGTCACTCTTCTCTTTCTAATTATACTTGTTGAATTTGAATACACTACATAGTCTTTATTGAAAATAGTTTGTGGTGTTTTATGAAATTATTTACCAATTTGGATTATTATATGCTTGGATACATGCTTACATAAGTGGATTTATTTAATGTATTGTAGATAACTATATGTATATAAGTGCCTGCAAGGGTGTAGCTCACTAGTGATCGGACCGTGAACGCAAGCAGAGGTCTCGGGTTCGAATCCTCACGGGGACGAATAAACTGGGATTTATGTCTGACATGGTTTGCGCCGGAACTAATGGGTTGCACACATGGTTTACCATACTCCTCCTATGTCGGGCCTCCACAGGTCAATGAGGGGTCGGGGAGAGGAAGTCTACATGATTACTCATTTTTAACTATATGTATATAAGTAATATTACGTAAAAGAATTACCTACGATTGGGTGCCCGACTAGTTGACCTAGTCGGACTAGTCGCCCGGCCAAGGAAGGTGACCGACTAGCCACCTTGACAACTATTGTTTCACCCATGCTCCAGCTTGGGGGTGTTAAGAGTTATTAGTTATAGTTTTTCTTATGTAAATTGGCCCAAATGTATATGGCCCATTAGAGTTTCATCAGTGAATTGAAAATCGGCCCGAGTAGCCGATTAATCGGCCCAGCACTCCGGCAACTCGATTTTCCCCAAAATCTCTGGTTAGACGGATTAACATTAAATCGCCCGCTTAATGTCTGATTAATCTAGCGCTTGGAGGGGATAAAAATCGCCAGCTTTAACCCTTTTTGGAATTTAAAAACGTCCAGCTAATCCCCAAAAAGGCCCATAATTTATTGGACTTGTTCCTAATCAACTTTTCTACCTATCTATATGTATGCTAAAGTTTGTAAATTTAGGTATAATAGTTATATCCCTGGTTGTATATGGTTATGTATGGCATTATTTGTTGTTTGCATAATCTATATTTTTTACAAGTTTGTATTTTGTTTTGGTGAAAGACTCTTTTGTAATGAGTTATGCTCTGAAGTATTTTGTAACTACGCTTATGTTCGTCAATCACCTACTATTTTACTTCTCTTGTATTAAATACTAATCTATTGCTGATTTAGATTATCATAATACTACTGTAGCATGTATCTACTGATACAATAAGTCTATTGTTAATGTTGAGCTATGTAAACATACAATAAGTCTATTTTTAATGTCTTAAATTTCTATAATTTATTTGTGTTTGTTCAATCATAATTTTTTAGTTGTGTTATAAAGTATCTGAGTGTTTTGTACTGTTTTGTAGGTGTTTGTATATATATATATATATATATATATATATATATATATATATAGAGAGAGAGAGAGAGAGAGAGACAGGCTAGAATACACTCGAGTGTATTCAGAGCAGAATACACTCAGGTAGTTTTTCATGATGCAATATTTTTTTCAAAAATCTAATCTGTTGATCTTCTTAAACATCTTGTGAATAGCTCATACGCAAAATTTGAGCACATTTGGACATTTATAGGTCATGTTATAAAGACCGCAAAAATTATGCATTTCAAATTAGTTTCGCGCGTCGATTTTGTTGCCCTTGGATGAGTGACTTAAACTCATCCAAATGGGCTCAAAATTTGTATGTAGCATAGTTACAGTATGAAGGAGAAGACCAATGGTTTATATTTTGCAAAAAATAGTCTTGATATGCAAACACACTTGAGTGTATTCGTGCAATTTGTACACTCGAGTGTATTCTATATATAAATATATATATATCGAGAGAGAGAGAGAGTCAGGCTAGAATACACTCGAGTGTATCCGGAGCAGAATACACTCAAGTAGTTTTTCATGATGCAATATTTTTTTTCAAAAATCTAATCCGTTGGTCTTTTTAAACATCTTGTGAATAGCTCATATATAAAATTTGAGCCAATTTGGACATTTATAGGTCATGTTATGAAGACTACAAAATATATATATATAATTTCCTAAAAATATAATATTTGTATACATATATGTGTAATTTTGGATAAAAGTTCATAGAAAATTGAAACCCATTTTTTCAAAAATCGCCCTCTTACCGCTTAACCAGATACAAGGTGTTGACCGCACGCTTACCGCTTAACGTTTTTTAAAACATCGGGTTTCATCCATGCCTTATATTAATCCTCTCTCCTATACATAGGAGGGTTCTAACTAATAGAATCAACTCATCAGCCTAACATCTTATTTTGCACACTTGTAAATATATAAAGCATCAGAATCGTTTGAGGGCATCTTTGAGATGACAGAATTCCGACATACATTTCTAGATTTATTAACATTAAGGTGTAACTTTGACTACTGCAATTAGTCTCCCATTCAAAAAAAAATCATCATTGAAAAAGCAATAGGGGAAACTGTTCACTGCTACACAAGTTTCTTAGATGAGAATGTGACTAAATCTTAAGCAATAAGAAGAATTTGGATAAGTATGCTTATGTACAAGCAGGCAGATTTGCTGCATATAACTTTATAACGAAGATATATGTTATTTTATGTACTTTTTAGTTATTGTGTTTCTTATGAAAATGGGCCCAAATGTATATGGCCCGTTGTGATTTCATCCATGCCTTATATCAGTCCCCTCTCCGATACATAGGAGCAGGTTTTAGCTAATAGAATCAACAAATCAGCCTCGCATCTTATTTTGCACACTTGTAAATATATAAAGCATCAGAACAGTTCAAGGGCATCTTTGAGACAACAGAATTCCCACATACATTTCTAGATTTATTAGCATTCGGGTGTAACTTTGGCTACTACAATTAGTCTCCCATTCAGAAAATATTCATTATTGAAAAAGCGGTAGGAAAAACTGTTCACTACTATACAAGTGTCTTAAATGAGAGAGTGACAAAATTTTAAGCAACAAGAAGAATTTGTGATGAGTATGCTTATGTACAAGCAGGCAGATTTGCTGGATATCACTTTATAACAAGGACATGAAGAAGATATATGTTATTTTATGCACTTATTATCAGAGGGCTGACTCAGATTGTCCTCTTGTGTTAAAGTTGAAAGTCACAGAAGTTTATCTGTTAAGTGATATGAGCTTCCAAAAAAAAACTGTCAAAAGTGTAGTTTACTATATTCTCATTACTAGCTCAAATTCTTTAACCAAATAGTACAGAAATAGAAATTGTGAATAGTTTCATCATGTAGTATTTGCAATAAACCGATCAAAATAACTCATATAAGATTAATATGTAAGCAAACTAGCCATAAATAACTTATGCAATGTATTAGAGGTTCTTGACTTTTGCAAACCAATATAAGTAGCAAACTTTAATGATTGAAAAACATAGAGTAAGGCAGATGTGTAGCTGACCAACTGGACTTCATGTGACATTAGCAAAAAAGAAATTAGCGTTCAGCCTTATTGTGAAAACTCACTATTGAATATCCATAGTGATACATGACATCCATTGATTATGCAATGAGATATATGTTACAGAAAAGAAGAAGAAAAAAACACAGCGTTGATTGCACACCAAACGTGCGCGCAGATCTCACGGGATAAGTTTACCTTATCCCAAATTATAACGTTTTTGTTATTTTAACATCTGCATTCCAGGAAATAGCATACAAGCTAAGATGTGGCATCAATATTATTATAGGAATGTAACTAAAAAGGACATTTTCCATGAAAAGACTAAAACAACTTACCGTATCAGGTTTTGAAATGTCAGTTTCTACTGAAGCACTGCAGTCAGTTGTTGTCTGCCCAACCATTCCACTACCCAATCCCTTTCTCGATTTTTTTTTAACCAATGAATGAGGACCCTTATCAGTTTCTTGATCAATGCTTTTGTAATTTTCTTTCTGTTCTGAACACTTTTCAGATCGTCTTTTCGGAGGAGGAGAAAATAGTGTGCCCCCCCTAGATGAAGATGAAGCCTCAACAGAATCATTTCCGTTGCATGAGTTATTCCCCCTAGGACTTCCCTTGTTCTTTTGGGATGCAGAAAATAGGCTCTGATTTATTCCCCTCCCAGATTTTTTGTCAGTTTTCCTTTCATTTAAAGGTGACAATATTTCACGCTGTCGCTTCTTCAGAATGGACGGTGTACACAAAAAGCTTTTGGCGGCATTTTTCAACACAACATCAGGACTGCTCTCTTCACGAGTCGGTGAATCAAATAGGCTGCATGGAGGATAATTTATAGATGACATCATTAACTGTCTGATCCCAAGAGGACTAAATGCTTGCTGCATATCACCGGAAGATATTAGATCACAGCTTAAAAAGGGAATGTCGATACTGGGAAATCGAGGAGGCTCATAGCATAACGCATCAGAACTCTGATTATCATTACGTAAAGATGTGTTTTCTTCAAAACTGCCAAAATCATTTTGTGCTTCGGATGAAACCAGTTCTGGATTGGATTTTTCTGCAGCTTGCACATTCTGATTTTGCCCATCAGGAATACCACTTGACGAAGCCAACATTGGAATATTTGGATCAGTGAAGACTAAGTCACTGTAGGTGCATCCAACAAAATTGGGATCCATAGAAAGCAATTGACATTCTTGATTTGACACGTCACTACACATATGTTTCCCTTCGACTGAATAGACAAAGGATGTAGGAGCTGCAGTTAGGAATCCCTGGGAGCATGGTAAGCATATTAAATCAGACGAACATACAGAATGGTGCGGATCCAGGACTGACCCCAATGTTCCGTTTGTTTCACAAGTTTGCGAATTGGAGTAGCAGATTTCAGAACCTACACATGAATCGTTGACTAATGTAGGAGTGCTTGAAAGAGAATCAACTGACGAAATGGCTTGGTGCATGTTACTACCTAACAGATTACTACAGCAGCTATTGGCTTCGGGAAGAGATGATGATGTTACCATCTTGATATCCAGTTCCTGGTTGATGAATGTACTTGTATCAGAAGGCAAAACATGACTACTTCCATAGTCATCATCAGGAGCTTGGATGTAGTATTCTGATATCTTATGTAGTTCAGGTGATCTATTTGCCATATCCATCGAAGATGAACTTGGTGCATCCTGTGATGAAGGTTCATTATCATTCGTGCCTAAATTCCGACCTGACTCATCTGAGTCTTGTATAACATCAGAATGCATTTTCTGAAGTACTACTGCTACATCATTTACAGAAGAATAGTAGTTTTCTGAAATGGAAGGCAATTGCTGATCTTGTTCAGCTTCATTGACTGAAATGCTTCCCAAATTAAACTCCTCATTCTCATGTGCTGCTGTTAAACCCATTTCGCAATCAGAAAGTGAACAGCTAATCTGAGTAGTTCTTTGAGTACATTCTGAAAATTCTTCAGCCTCCACCCTGAAATTGCTTTCATTACTGTTTTGTGTGTTTCCTCCAGATGGGAAAGATGAGCATTGGCTTGAAATTTCCAGAAGAGATGTAGCCTGGAATTGTGCCAGTTGACCTGAGGATGTGTAGAAATCCAACTTCTTTTTGACAGAACTGTTCCAGTGGTTTTTTATAGCATTATCTGTCCTGTTAGATGATGTTCAGCAAATTATCAGAAATTTAAAACCGGCATCTTCTACATGACAGATATGAATATTATATTGGAAAAAATGGATAAGGCCTGAATACTGCTAGAAAAGAATTGGCACATTGTTAGCATAAACCATTTCTTCTATATGCGGGTGCTTGTGATTGTCAAAGGTACCACAGAATTAGCTTAATTCAGCAAGCAATGATATTAGGCTATCTCTTGTCCATGTAAAAATAAAAAATTAGCAATGATAATATCTACTATTATTCTCCATTCCCTTTTACTAGGTGGACAAGTCATAAAAGTATAACAAAAGAAGGCTGGTAGAAAGACAAACAGTAGGAAAGGCATCATTAGATAGATTAATTGACAACGGAAAGATTGGGGCTAAGTTGTTTGGCATAAGTTGACTTCTTCGAATTTGCTTACCACCAGGCATAATGCAAAACATTCCCGTTTTTGTTTGGTTTAGTTAACTTCTTCAAATCAGCTTACAAACCGTATGCAAAATCGTTCTCGTGGTACATAGAACGACAGATATTATAGCGAAGTTGCATATAGTTGTGTTCTTCAGATTAGCTTACTAACTTTCAATCTCTGAAATATGAAAGTCCGTTTAAATATGAAGCGGAATTTGCATTATATAAGTATTTATCCAAACCTTCCAGGTAGAAATTTTGTCAATTCTGCCCATTTATTTCCATAAATCTGATGAGCATGGATCAGTTTTAATTCCTCTTCATGGGTCCATGCCTGTTTGTTGATGGCAGGATTTAGATGATTGTGCCACCTGAAATTGGAAGCCATTGATACTCAGAAATAGTCAAGATCTTAAAACTCTTTATTGTTTTGAAGAAGTAAGTCTTCATTTTTTAAATTTCCATCTAATAAAGTGACGTATGAGTAAAAGGAATCAGATACTGAACTCCGTAGACCATAATGCAACACTAACTAAACTAACAAGATAATTCCATCAAGTTCGATGCAATTTGTTAATCTTACCTCTCCCGGCATTGTTTTCCAATCCGCCCAGGCAAGTACTGTGCAATGAAGGACCATTTCTTAGCCCCATGCTTATCAACCATTTCAACAATGATATCATCTTCCTGCTTAAACAGAAACCATGGGTTGGAGTTTATTTGGTCATGTACATTGCAGAAAAGTGATCGTGTCAAAGAAGAAACTAGGATGACAGGCACATGGGCTACAATCAAATAGACCACTAGGCACCTCTTTTGACCAAGGACCTTTCACGAGCTCAGGATTTAAAACCTTCTGCCACCTGTGCAAACACTGAACATCGGTTCTATCAGGGAAGCATTCAGCTGCATTACACAACAAAAAATTTGGTTAAGGGAAACACTTAAGATATGCAAATACCAAGTGTGCATAACGCAGAAAAACCAACAGAGCTAGTAAATTAAAGTGGAGATCCCCGAGCTGTCAACATCTAAAACAGTGAAAACAAAACTGAAAGCACAGGCAATTATTCATACTTAAACTGGAAAACAAACAAATATTTTCCCATAAAATTAGTCTACAAAAGATGTAACTGGGACAGCTATTTCCCTTTGGAATTAAGGAGGAAAAGATAATTGTAGTTCACTAAACCCATTTGTTTATATAGGACAAGGTAAAGGGGTAAATCCTTGTTTGCATCACATGGGATTAGTAAACGAATCACAATCGACGGAAACATTGTGAGAAAAGTTGGCGACTATTATGAAAAAAAGGCAATTTTAGCAATCTTTTGGACTCCCAATTTTTTGTTGGTGGTTATTACGCTGTTCACTGGTTTTTCAAGACTTCCAAAGTTTTCAAGATTTTTCAAAACTTATCCAATTTTTTATCATATGCACGACTATTTCTTGACTCTTCTTCATTCTTTCCCTCACTCACCTTCACATGCATCCTAAATTTCTAAACGTGGAACATGATGACCTTCTCTTCCCGAAAATCAACAAACAAGTAGTCTTCATTGTCTTACTTTTATATTTCTTTCTTGTTTGGTATTTGTCTTAATCATCACAAATGAGTCTATGCTACAAGTATGTGTAAATGTGTCTATGCATGCATACATATGTATATATACAAAAGGATATAAACATATATATACATACACCATATTCCCAAAAAAATCTGTATTAACTGATCGGACTTTGACCTAATTGTATCGATTTTGTATTTTCTCAATTTTTGGGACCTGTTTTTTAGGCGAAGCAAAGATTGCTGAATTCTTTATTTATCAATATGGCTGAATGCATTATGGAGGTCCTAGTGTATCTAATTATACTGAATAACAGTACACAACGCAATACATCTAAATAAAGTTAGGGATCAATAAACTTGTTATTGGTGATGATAGGGGTGATACAACTAAGTTTAAAATGAATTACCCTAAATTTTGAGGTAAATATGAGGAACAAAGCTTTAAGCTTCTAAATGATCAAGTAAATAGTAAGGCATATTTTTATAATAAAGTTATTACCTATTAAAACATATAAGTCATATTAAGGTGTCTCAATTCTATATCAGTATATCCTCCTTATGACCTAATATGGGGCTAAAGTAGGTAAGTCCACATATATGGCTGTATCCACTTACAAATGGTACTACAATAAGTTAAATAAGAATAATTATTGTGATATAACTAGAAGTAAACCTACCTCTTCCGCATGAATTATAAGGTTCTTACTAAAAATGAATATCAATGTGTGCCTGCCAAAATGACTCTGAATGTGATATGATGCCTTGTAATAGGAAGGATCATAGACAAAGAAAATGGATGGAAAGATGCGTTGAGTAGATAAATGGTAAGAAACTAATATATCTTATTTAAACAAGTCTAATTCAGTATTTAACCTGATGTGAAGGAAATACAGCTAAGCTGAGGTTTTAAGATAACCTAAGTGATGTAGGACAGGCTGCTCGTCCAAAACTGTCTAAGGTTTGGGGTGCCTCTGACTAAAGCGCATAATATTCATTTTTTATTCGTGTTTGTCTTTTGATGAGTTGCATGTTAATGGTTTCCATATAGGGTTTCATTCACAATTATTTTAGTATTCGGAGTTACATGTAATATTTGTGGTCCACTTGTTTGAAAGTTCTCAATTCGTTACCTTTGTTTCTTAATTCGGTAGGGTCATGAGCGGAAATATGTCTATGAGGATTTCACGTGCTTTATCTATATATCCCCAGCATTGTCTGATATATCCATTAGCTGAATGAATTGAGCTTACCAAGTGAAACGGAATAATATAATCCAAAGTATAACATTACATAATAAGTGATAGGAAGGGATCAACTAATGAATAGAAGACTGGAATAAGCTAAATAAGATAAGTGGATCGAACAAAAAATGCTACCCTAACCCTAAGATGCACAATGTATTAGAAAGCGGGAAGCGGGAGGCGTGCGGACGGCGCCCTGTAACCGATTAAGCGGTAGGCGGGCGATTAAGCGGGCGATTTTTTAAAAAGCGGGTGTCTAAATTTTATATATTTTTATACAAAATTACATGTATGTGTATATAAAAAATATATTTATAAGGAACTTCTATACATATCTAATCAGCAAATCAGTAATTAACTAAGTATTCATCAATACTTACTATTAATCAGCATCTCTAATCACTAAAATCAGCAAGCAGATCAGTAATTGTATATAACAAACTATGAATTATTGAATTAAAGTAATCACTAAAGTAATACTAACCAGCAGTACCAATCATTAATCACTGAAAGCAGCAAGGAAATCAGTAAAACTAATCATGCATTACTAGTATAATAGAGCAATAGGATATTTACTTAGATGCATTACAGCAGTACCCAATTATTACAGCTTACACACAAAGTATGCATTCTAAATTAGGACTAGCTATATCATAGAACATTTAATGTATACAAGTTTTGTATATTATAGTCAATACTACTTGGCTATGTAATTAATTAATGTTAGATGCTTACATTAGGATTTTTAAACAAAAGCGGGAAAAAGCGGGAAAAAAGCGGGCAAAAAAGCGGGAAAAAAGCGGGAAAAAGCGGGTGAGGCGGGCAAAAAGCGGGCGATTGTGTTCAAAATGATTAAGCGGGCGATTAATGGCAAAATTAAGCGGCTGGGGGTCATGGGCGCTTAAGCGGCCCGCCTGGGCGTTTTTTATTTCACTGAAGATGCATAATTATGTAGAGAATTAATGAATGTTGAAGATTGAACACAAGCTAACTCGCTAAAAGAGGTATGATTAAACACTATTAAGGTGGAATGTTAAGCATAAGGGTTTGGAACTTATATGGAATGTATAATTTGGTAAATGCACTATATACCGCAAGGAATAATATCACATAGAAGATATTTAATGTTCTTACTAAATTAGTTACTCAAAATGAGTGAAATATTTTTGCTCTTTCAAGTATTTAGTTTATTTATACAGCATTATCCGTAGTTATAGACCTAACAAGAATTTTAGATGTTTGTCCTTAGCTCGATTATTAAGTAGGTAATGAACAATGTTAGACGTGATAATCGATCTTATACTACAATTGTGAGATTTGAATGTGAACCTCTGGAGTAGTAGATATATTTAGAGTGGATAAAAGTCAAGTGTTGTTCTAGTAACCATGTTCAGGGTACCTTAAGCAATGAAGGTCATTCTAATGATTTGATTCCAATTGAAGTCTTTCTTATTATAAATGCTTAATGTAATTGTCGAATGGAGGTCGAGATGAAAAGAAATGAAGTTCAATTTGACATTAATGTTAGTTTTCACTTATGAAACCATGTTCAGGGCAATTACTTGAGAATGAAATTGTGTTTAGGGCAATTGACCTAGTAATAACGATTCCATTAGTATAACGTATGAAAGCCATGAATTGAGTGAATGATTTTCCTGCTATTTATGTGGTAACATTGTTTATTGCCTGAATATTTCTGACTTGTATTGAGTAGCTCCTAAACTATATTAAAGGAATCGAGGAGATCCCGGTTCTACCTTTACCCATTGTATAACAATCTAGAACATGCACTGTGGATCTTCTTTTGTAGCCAAAAACATGTAACATTTGATTTAACAAAAATAACCAAATAGCATGGGAATATATACACAAAATCAGCACCTACTCATACATGTACATGAGGTCGTTGCAACTTTACAGCAATAAGAAAAGTAAATAGTTAAAATAGATACCAATTTTCTTCCAATTCCGTCCTTTATAGTGTTGGACAGCTTGAGACAGCATAGCATCCTGCACAGCCAGATCAATATTATAGGTATGGTCGAGTGATTAGCAAAAAAACCAGGTTATTACTTTGGTTTATTTATATTATTTGTAGAGAGGCAAGGGGAAAGAAATCAAAAGGTTAATTCATCTTACTTTTTCTAGAGACCTAGTCAAAGAAAGATTCTTATTGCGGGCTTGATCTGTGAGGCTTTTGTTGAATCGAAAAACACTAGAATATGAGTATTGATAACATTTTACCACCAAATAAAACGAAGGTATGTCAGGTTGAATCTGAAGAGTCCATTGAAACAGGCATGGGGCAACCAAATTTTTACTGCCTAAACTTAGCCATCATGGAGCTTTTTTGCTAATTAAGTTTTATAAAAAAAAGATTAATTTTAAGGCTATCTTGGGTGAATAACAATAAAATCCCATATATGGCTGATAACCAGATGCGCTAGACATCTACTTACTTCTTCAGCAGTCCACTGCCCTTTAGTTGAGCGTCTCGTTGGTCCTGTTGTCCGCCTACCAAAGCAACGAAAATTCATCACTAAGCATTCAATCCCAGATATAGTGACTGCTTGGGAATTGGAATTATCAGGCTGAGGGTCATGTTGGGGAAAGAAAAGTCAAGCAGAATTTTGGCAGGCCAGAGATCATTACCCATGTGGTACTTTCTGCTTAGAGGACTTCTTCTTTTTCCCGTCGGATGAGGACTCCTTGCTTGCATCACATACAGCGGTAGAACAGGCAGCCTCCACAATAGCGAGGGAACTCTCAGCCTTTTCACCAGCCATGGAACCCCAAGGCGTAATTGAAGTCGTCCGTCACGGTCCTCAGTTTCAGTCTGAACAGCCCAAGAACTAAAATCATCATCAGGATGCCCATGCAGCTGTGAGGTCCTCCGGAACTGACCCAAAAATCATAATCTGCAACACACGAAAGGAAAGGAACGGAACTGAGACACCACAGATCGGAAGCTGACAAGACCCTCGAACATGCCCGACTTATTTTGAGACCCAGAGAGAGAAATCCGAGTTTGAATCCGAGTCGCCCATCATCGCCGACCCCATTCCAGTAAAACCTCGAATTTAAACCCAATCGAGGCGAAATGCTCCTCCTTGGGCTGTTAGAGGCATTTCAAACTCCAGTTCTCCCCCAACGCATTAGGATCTAACAGTCAGTCGACGCCTGTTTGAAATCTCAAATACCACATAAGCATCCGGCACAGCCCCCTCCAACGTTAAGACGGAATCAACCACCAAGAACCTGCCTCTAAATGAAAAGAAGAAAAAAAACAATGCCGCGCGGATCAAGAAAGAGACCAACCTCGTCTACTCTTGAACGAGAAGCGCCGGGTCCCAAGAACAAGGGGAGGCGGGCGGTCAGCGACCGCAGCGGATCTCTGCGTCAATATGGTATATCTCCGTCTAAGGATTTGAAATGCGGGTAGAGGGAAGGGGGGCGAACGAGTAACGCCAGCTTCCACGTCTCCAACGCTTCGATTTGAGGTGCGGTCGATAGTCTGTCTTGGAGTGGAGAAGAGGTGAAAGGTGTGTGTAGCCGTTGTTCAAAGCAGAAACAAAGGGGGCAAAGGAAAACCCTTGCTCGAGTGCGACGCGAGGCGGGGTCGCACGTGCCCGGCTTGTCCGCCTCCGGGAATTTGAATTCCTAAACGGCGTCGAACCGGTTCTGTCCGGTGGAAGGCCTTGGGTCAACCCCCTTACGATACAAATAAAAAATGAGATGATGTCATATGGTCGCTTTGGGAAATAAATGCGGGGTGGTTTCATCTTTGGTGGATTTATCGTGCCTGTTTTATACAATTAATTTGAAACGTACACGACGTTGAGATGTAAGATTTACCTTAATGCAATGATGGTCACGTAGGGAGAACACGAATTCTTAAAAGTACATGAATCCTTAAAAGTAATATCCTTAACTAACTGAAGATATAAAGTTATAATAAGAATGGAAAGCAATAATGAATATATAAAGTTATAAGAATAGAAAGATATCTTGTGATGAGTCTATACTCTCGCCTGGTTATAGAAACAATCTCGAATAAGTTTATTGATGACAGTATACGTAAAATGCAACAAAATGACTAAGACTATTCGTTGTAATGCTTGCATGTGTATAATAGTGTGTTTGTTAAGGTTTATTTTTGTAAATACAACTTCATCCTCCAGCCACTGCCATTATTTGTTCTATTTTTCTAAGTTGGTTTTCTCTTAATACCCCCCCCCATCTTGCCATTTTCATGTCTTCATTTGGCATCTTGATGTCCATATCTTGTCTCTTTGTTTATCCCCTAGCCATCATGTTCAATCATTTGTTTGTGATTGTACATTAATCGATGTATTGTGTTTATTCATGCCTTTGTGTCACAAGAATATACATCCATCGTTGTCTTTGAGGTGTGATGTTTGGAATGGACTCATATTGATTAGTGATGTCAATTTGCATGTGACTTGTGTCTTCTCTAGTTGTCTCGGTACCTTTCTTTTTGTCGATTGTAAAACTATACAATATTCATTTCTAGGGAACTATGATTTTCAACCAATTTGCTTCTTCATCAAAACTACATATTGCTTGCCCACCTTCATCATTATTCCAACCTCTTTGTTATTCAATCTCATATGTTCTTCCCAGGTGCTCCTCTCAATCCCTCACCACCTTCATACTCATATACCTTTCTTCCACTCTCTTATTATTTTAATTATGCCCTATCTACCCTTCTTCCATCTTACTATTATTGGTTCACTCTTTCTCACCCATCTCTCATCACCGTTAATGAGTTTCCTTCTATCCATGAATATAAGAACCTCCCATTGGGATTAACACTAATTATCCAATAGCATAATCCTTGAATATAACTTTGACTAAACTAACAAAACATATTTTCAATCAAGCTAGTAGAATACATATCATGAATCATAAATAATTTGTTCTCTTTATTGATTCAAAACACACCAATCTACATAAAAATAGTGTCACATTATAAATCTTTATCATATGACTTGATAACAAAATACACACATTTGAAATCAAAGAAAAATACATTGGAGTTGTTATTTATTTATAGTCTAGTTTACGTCATATTGCATATATAAGGGAAACTAAATTAATAAAAAAAATAGTAAAGTGGGAGTTCATGGGACATTTCTAACCTATATTATACCAATTAATATCATCTTGGACTTGACTTAATGTTGGATGAATTATACCTATATATATTATAGAATTGATATATAGATTTGAATGACCCATTGTGTAACAATTCATTTTTAGATTAGCCATTTAATTAGGGTTAACTTGGATAATTGCAAGCTTAATCAGATTGATCATGATTTAAATCTTGATTTCATGATGGCAGTCTAGTTTGTGATTCTTTAAACCTAATGAGAGGCTCTAAATATAATATTATTTCAAATATTTTTAGGTTTGAGGATTGAAACCCTAATCGGCCAAATTAGGGTTTTGGTGGCATATGAATACAAAATTTGATAAATATAGTGGTCTATTAAATGATTTTTAGTATTTTATTTACAACTCTAATTTACTGGAAATTTGGATACAATTTAGAGAACTCAAATATAAGTGTTGTTGAGAAATAGCAGAATTTTGGAATGTTTTATGACCTATTTTTGGCTGAGTTACCCTAGGACCAACTCAGTTGACCATGTATTCAGACTGGAATGTAGCAGTCTCATATTTGGATTTTATCTTTTGATTGGTACATCCCATTGATATGAAAGTTCAACTATTGTTTGGAAACTCCATTCTAGACATTTTGTTAAATTTTTAAAATTTATGGATGATGTTAGACTGACCTAGAGAGGGGTGTCAGTCGAGTTTCTCCATGATAAACTCAGTCGGTCATGCATTTTGGATGAAATATAACACTTTAGTACTTGAACATTATTTATTTATTGGTAACTTTGATTGATCTAAACTTTTTGCTCAAACTTCAAAATGTATTTTTAAATAAAATTCTAAATTTTCATAATTTTTTAGGAGATTTTCCTATTCGATTAATTATTTTCAGTAACCATTTTATGAAAGAAAATTCTACTAAAATAAAAGAAAGTGTAAAGTTGGGTCAACATATAATTGACCAGCACCTTAATTGATATGAGTAACCTAGCACTCAAGGAGGTCCCACGTTTCCTGATTCATTCCAGAGAAACAAAATCCCAAAAATATAAAGAGTTAGGGTTTGAGAGGGCAAAGTGGTGGAATTGATGATATAGGGTTTCAGTTTCCTAGAAATGATGGAATCAAACAAGTTTAGCTTCTTTGCATAGTCTTTAATGGTGAATCTTCTTTCACATTTCAAGATTTCATCCTATGAAAGAGTGAAATCACCCCCTTTACTAAAAATTTGAAATATCAAACCTCCATTCCCAACATACTCAAAAGGTATGTTGAAAAGGATGTAAATTTTTCAAATCTTTATTTATATGGTATACAAAAGACCATTGAAAAGTAGTGGAATAAAAATTACTGACTATATTCAATTTCATAAAAGATTATACAAGAATACATCATTCTCCCTTTAGGATTTACATCAATATACACAAACAAGATCTAGATAGAGGGAAGTCTAACTACTACAATCTTGTCTCCAAAGCTAAATCTCCACCAACCAAGTCCAAGCCAAAAGCTAAGATCTTCTTGTCTTATCCATCACCTTGCTCAACACTTGGGTGGTTCGGAAGGCACCCAACAAAAGGGAAAGGGAAGAAAAGTATGTGTCACAAAACAAGTCTAGAATAACAAGATAGTAAAGCAAATAAAAATAGGCTAGGGTTAATCATAAGATGAAGATAACAATAGTATGAGGCTATATTTAAAAGAAACTTGCCATTGACAATTATATTAAAAAGGATTTGCAAGTAATATAATTAGGTCTACCTAACTAAGTAGAGTTGAGGCACCTACCAGACCTCTAACCTATAGGTGATGGGAAAATAAGACATTCCCAGTCACCTACACAATAACATGGGGGGAAGAAAAATATTCCCCAGGGCGATTGAATACATGCCCTCTGTGGGTGGTTGTACATAAGTACCACTACTTTAAATTAAATAGAACATAAATATTCATGCTAGAAAAGTAGTCATGGCAAGAGTAATTATAATAATCAACAAGCATGGTTGTGGGGTATAAGACCCAAACAAGATGAATTTATAAACTAATTTGAGGCATAGATACATTAGGTCTCAAGAATAGAGAATTAGATTCAATCAAGCCTCATTAGGGAAAAAGTAGGTTAAGGCATAAAATTTCCCAACTAAGGTGTTAGATGCACATACCTCTTCCTTAGAGTCCTAGATACCACTTTTCAGAATATTTAAATGAGATCAGGGTCCACTTGTCCTAACATCATTACCATGTTTATACATTAGAACTATATTCATTCATTAAAGGTTCAACCCCAAAGTTACCAACTTTTTATACAAACCACCGATTAGTTCCTAAAACCATATCTACTATCTTAGTTAGGTTTTTCTAACCAAAATAACATATAATTTTATATATTTTAGAGATATGGACTTTTAGAGGTATTTTTAGTGATTTTTTACTTGATTAAATCATTCCCAAAAACACTTTTTCAAAAAAAATTAGAATCAAGCGTCAAAATTATTTTTAATAGATAGAAGGGATTATTTTGATTCTAAAACATACCTACTTTTATTTTTTAACCGAGGAATTAATTATTATGAATTTTCTAGTTCTGACCAATAGGAAAATTCAAAAATAGAAATTCATTTTGAAAAAGAGTAGATAGGGTGAGAGAGAGCCAGACCCACTGCTTGGTCCAATAGCCACGAGCCAAGTCAGCGGCCCGCCTTGCTGGCGGCCGAGGTGGCACTCGGTCAAGCCGGGTCAAGGGCCACGGAACTCAAGCCAAAAGACCAGCGAGCCCTTCACGTAGAACAGAGATGAACAGAAGAAACAAGTGAGGGAAAACATAAAAGGACAAGGGGCTATCTTCTCTAACCCCTCGACGCCATGGTCGGCATGCTCCTTGGGGCATTTTGGGAATTTTCACAATCATCCATGAAACTCGACGTTCAAACATTCAAAAGGAAGAGCACAAGAAACCAGAATGATTTGTACTTGTAATTAGGTCGGAGGTGAAGAGAGGATAGAGGGAAGTTTGTCATATATCACAAGTCCAAAAGCTGATCACCATGGTCAAACACAAGAATAAATGAACAATTGAATTGTGCGTTGAGTTGTAAAGGAACCAGGGGTGCTCGGGGTAGGGGTATTTATAGATGGGGTGTAGTAGATTAGGGTTTTAAAAATCGGGGTGAGAGGGAAGCTTTGGGAAATTTAGGGATTCTTTGGATAATTATAAAATAACCTAAATGTTAGGATAATTAGGTGCAAAATCGAGAGAGGAGTCCAACAAACCAAAAATCTTGCGATTTGGTCGAGTGTGGAGAGAGATAATCGAATTTGAAAAATCGCAAAAAGCTTCCTTATTTCCCAAACTGATCTGAGGTAGGAGATGACATCGGATCGTCTGATGGATCCATGGGGCTCTCCTATCTATCAAATCACATGTGTGTTATATTTGTCGTGTGACATTTATTTTCCGAGTTATATTATAATTCGAATAAAGTGATATTGCATTAATTAAAGATTTTCTCTTTCCTCAATTGGATGCCCAAACAACTTCCAAATTTGATGAAACTTGATACCCTGGCTATTTTTGAGGTGTAGAATCTGAATATGGAATTAGTTCTGCCTTTTGGGAATTTTAATGGGTTAAATAATTCAAAATTCATTTTCTATTTCCTCCTTCATGTATGACTCTAAGATTATCCAAATATGATGAAATTTCACCCACATGTCTCAATTAATGTCTTAGATATGATTTTGCCACTAATTGATCATGTTGGTGCCACTTCATTAATTAATTATCAAAATGAAGGTTCTACACACTTTCTCTCTCCTACGTTTACACATTATCCAAATATCATCCAAATTAGTTGAAAACTTGCCCAAAGGCTTATTTTCATATCTAGATTACGAATTTGGAATTAGTTTTCTAGTTTGAAGACATTAGATATTTTATTTCTCTTTCTTGGTCTATTTCTTATTTTCCTCAAATAAAGGCGTATATATATATATATATATATATTCCAATTTGGGTGATACTTGGCCCTTAAGTAACTTTTAGTACAAGAAAATGAGATTGAGTATCAAAATATCTCATGGGTTTCCTATTTGTGATTTTTGGAAACAATATATTCCAAATTATCTCCTTTTATCCAATTTTAACACTTATCATCTCCTTTAAGCACATTTTGGGATTTCTTTTCTTTTTCATATTCTAAAAAGTCCTAGAAAGTTCTAGCACGAATTCTTTTATTATTTTTATTACATAAGTGGATAATTGCACTTCAGGTCCATTACTTAGATTTCTACTGAGGTAATTATGCATTAAACCCCTTTATTGGCATAAAGGTGAAAAAATGTCAACTAACCACCATAATATCCACAAATTAAACAGAAAGTCCAAGAAGAATAAAAATGAAAGCAAAAGATGGGAAAGAGGGCCAAAAGACAAAATGTCCAGGATTTGGTATGTTACAACACCCCACCCCTTAAAGAGAATTTTATCCCCAAAATCACAAGCAAGGAGGAAAGGTGAAGGTGCAACATCTCATCACCAAACTTCTGTTGTTCCACCAATCTTAACTTCCACCAAATGACTCATCAACATATACTTCACAAGCATCTTGACATAGGTCAGGTTCTCGAGGATCACCTAGGGTTCCACTATTAAGATTATTTTTATGAGATTTAACATTATTAACATTTTTGGCTCATTAGAATTATATTTATTAGGATATCACATTATCATTATTATTCTTTTAATTATGTCATGTCATATTCACTTGGTTGCCAAAAAGAATTATATTTCATTATTATGCACCATTAGAGGTTACTCAAATATCTCACTATATTTGATCATTAATAATTTGGATTTACACTTCGCTATCCTCATATTATCATTATATTAATTATAAAAAATATCTTACATGTGATAGGACATTTTATTTTATTTGTTATTAAGTCTACAATTAATCCAAATTATGTCACATTGATTACTTGTATGTATATTAAACATTGTCACATTACCTTTCTTATTCACATTAATGTCATCATTATTCATTTTCTCATATTTATTCACTTCTTATTATTTATAATGCACATTAATGTGAATCCAATTACTTCTTATCCATATTGAAGACATTATTTGTATTTTAGTGAACCAGGTTGGACATATTACATATTAATGAATTGATTCACATACCAAGTCATGATTAGGTGATTAATTAAGTGTGTATTAGGTAACAAGGTGATATGCATTTCATATGTATGACTTGAGTAATCTATGATTAGGTGAATATATATCATTTATGTGCATCAAGGTATGTTATCTGATTATGACACCTAAGGTTACTAATATATCATGACTATCGTTGAGGATGTATATGTTAAGGTTAGATGATTACAACTTAAGGTTTAGGTCAACATGACCAGTATATTTCACTACAACTTGTTAGCATATATTAAGTCCCATATTAGGTTACATTTATCTTTTTCATTATATCATTAGGGTTTATTAGTTCATGACATTGTTAACATCATGTATTTCCATAATTATTATTAATATGTGAGTGACTCACATTATGTGCATTGGATATTCATTAGGGTTTGAACATATGGATTATTCCTTAGATGACCATTATATGTTCATTAACATTTTAACAAGCATGTTAGGGTTACAACTATAACTTGTTTGGACAAGACCAAGGATCCAATCATACTAACCTCTTGTTCATGGGGTTAGGGTTTCCAAAGATAGAGTACATAGATTTCAAGAGGTCACAGGGTTCCACCCCCCTAAAGAAGATTTCATTATCGAAATCTAACCACCCAACATCATCAAACTAACTATACTCCCCCTTAAAGGGTTTTACCTATCAAGACAAACTACACTAGGGTTGAAGGATGAGTCTAACTAAACCTTATACAAGATCCATCACACTTACACTATGAATTATGATAGCTCACTTAACCCCAAACTTCAAAGTCTAGGTTCTAGGGATAAACTATCCAAGCATGTAGTCCTAAGGGACATAAAGAAACTATCTTGGTATCCATCCTTAAACAAGTCATCATACACCTAAAACTTAGGGTTCCCAAAGATATACAACATAGAAGTCTAAGGTTACTATTGCCTAAAAGCAAACTATTTCAGACAATCCATATCAGCTCAGGCCAGGCCACTATCATATGGATCTGGGAGTCCTTCTAAACCAAGCTAGTGGTGCAGAGGAAATATTGCCAGCCCCCAGAACCTGATCCTTTCTAGATAGATTTGCTTCAACTTCATGCCCTAATAGTTGCCTAAAGGAAAACCTAAACAACATTAAGTTACTATGATTATTTAAGCATCTTTCAATTGTAAATATGTTAGGTTTTTACTCAACGTGATTCTAATGTGTAACTATAAGATCCTAAATCAACCTTTCATCAATATATATATCAAATCTAGGGTAATCATGTAACTTAAAGGGAAACTATGTAAGGCAAGGATTCTAACTAGGGAGACAAAATTGAAATAGTCATATTCTGACTGCCATGGGCTCTGATGCCATTATGTAAAAGAGTGAAATCACCCCTTTACTAAAAATTTGAAATATCAAACCTCCATTCCCAACATACTTAAAAGGTATGTTGAAAAGGATGTAAAATTTTCAAATCTTTATTTATATGGTATGCAAAAGACCATTGGAAAGTAGTGGAATAAAAATTATTGATTATATTCAATTTCATAAAAAATTATACAAGAATACATCATTCTCCCTTTAGGATTTATATCAAGATACACAAACATGATCTAGATATAAGGAAGTCTAACTACTACAATCTTGTCTCCAAAGCAACATCTCCATCAACCAAGTCCAAGCCAAAAGCTAAGATCTTTTTGTCTTATCCATCACCTTGCTCAGCACCTAGGTGGTTGGGAAGGCACCCAACAAAAGGGAAAGGGAAGAAAAGTATGTGTCAAAAAACAAGTCTAGGATAACAAAATAGTAAATCAAATAAAAACAGGCTAGGGTTCATCATAAGATGAAGATAACAAGAGTAAGAGGCTATATTCAAAAGAAACTTGCCATTAACAACTATATTAAAAAAGATTTGCATGTAAGATAATTATGTATACCTAACTAAGTAGGGTTGAGGCACCTACTGGACCTTTAACGTATAGGTGAGGGGAGAATAAGACATTCCCAGTCACCTACACAATAATATGGGAAGAATAAAAACATTCCCCAGGGTGATTGAATACATGCCCTCTGTGGGTGGTTGTACATAAGTACCACTACTTTAAATTAAATAGAACATAAATCTTCATGCTAGAAAAGTAGTCATGACAAGAATAATTATAATAATCAACAAGCATGGCAGTGGGGTATAAGACCCAAACAAGATGAATTTATAAATTGATTTGAGGCATAGATACATTAGGTTTCAAGAATAGAGAATTAGATTCAATTAAGCCTCATTAGGGAAAAAGTAGGTTAAGGCATAAAATTTACCAGCTAATGTGTTAGATGCACATACCTCTTCCTTAGAGTCCTAGAAACCACTTTTCAAAACCTTTAAATGAGATCAGGGTCAACTTGTCCTAACATCATTACCATGTTCATACATTAGAACTATATTCATTCATTAAAGGTTCAAAACCCCAAAGTTACCAACTTTTTCTACAAACCACTGATTTAGGTCTTAAAACCATCACTATTGTCTTAGTTAGGTTTTTTTATCAAAATAACATATAATTTTATATTTTTTAGAGATATGGACTTTTAGAGGTATTTTTAGTTATTTTTTTACTTAAATTAATCATTCCCAAAAACACTTTAAAAAAAACTCAGAATCAAGCGTCGAAATTATTTTTAATAGATAGAAGGATTTTTTTATTTTAAAACATGCCTTACTTTTATTTTTTGACCAAGGAATTAATTATTATGAATTTTATAGTTCTGACCAATAGAAAAATTCAAAAATAGAAACTTGTTTTGAAAAAGAGCGGAGAGGGTGAGAGAGAGAGTCAGGCCCGCTGCTTGGTACAATAGTTGTGGGCCAAGTCAGCGTCCCACCTTGCTGGCGGCCGAGGTAGCACTCGGTCAAGTCGGGTCAAGGGTCACGGAACTCAAGCCAAAAGATTAACGAGCCCTTCGTGCGGAACAAAGACGAACAAAAGAAATGAATGAGGGAAAAAATGTAAAACAATGAGGGGCTATCTTCCCAAACCCCTCAATTCCATGGTTGGTGTGCTCCTTGGGGTGTTTTGGGTATTTTTGCAATCGTCCACGAAACCCGACGTTCAAATATTCAAAAGGAAGAGCACAAGAAACTGGAATGATTGGTACCTATAATTAGGCCAGAGGTGAAGAGAGGAGAGAGGGAAGTTCGCCACAAATTCTAAGTCTAAAAGCTTATCACTGGGGTCAAACATGAGAAGAATTGAACAATTGAATTGTGCGGTGAGTTGCAAAGGAACCATGGGTGCTCGGGGTAGGGGTATTTATAGATGGGGTGTAGTAGATTAAGGTTTTAGAAATTGGGGTGAGAGGGAAGCTTTGGGAAATTTAGGGATTCTTCAAATAATTATCAAATAATCTAAATGTTAGATAATTAGGTGCAAAATTGATATAGGAGTCCAATGAACCAAAAATCTCATGATTTGGTCGAGTGTAGAGAGAGATAATTGAATTTGAAAAATCACAAAAAGCTTCCCTATTTCCCAAATTGATCTGAGGTAGGAGATGACCCCAGACCGTTCGATGGATCCATGAGGCTCTCCTAGCTGTCAGATCATGTGTGTGTGTTATATTAGTCACGTGATATTTATTTTTAGATTTGTATTATAATTCGAATAAAGTGATATTGCATTAATTAAATATTTTCTCTTTCCTCAACTGGATGCCCAAACGACTTCCAAATTTGATGAAACTTAGCACCCTTGCTATTTTTGAGGTGTAAAATTTGAATATGGAATTAGTTTTACCTTTTGGAAATTTTTAATGGGTTAAATAATTCAAAACTCATTTTCTCTTTCCTCCTTCATTTATGACTCTAAGATTATCCAAATATGATGAAATTTCACCCATGTGTCCCAATTAATGTCCTAGATACGATTTTTCCACTAATTGATCATGTTGGTGCCATTTAATTAATTAATTATCAAAATGAAGGTTCTACACACTTTCTCTCTCCTACTTTTACACATTATCCAAATATCGTGGAAACAATATATTCCACATTATTTCATTTTATCCAATTTTAACATTTATCATCTCCTTTAAGAACATTTTGGGATTTCTTTTATTTTTCATATTCTAAAAAGTCCTAGAAAGTTCTAGCACAAATTCTTTTATTTTTTTTATTACTTAAGTGGACAATTGCACTTCAAGCCCATTACTTAGATTTCTGCTGAGGTAATTGTGCATTAAACCCCTTTATTGGCATAAAAGGTGATCAAATGTCCACTAACCACCATAATATCCACAAATTAAATAGGAAGGCCAAGAAGGATAGAAATGAAAGGGAAAGATGGAAAAGAGGGCCAAAAGACAAAATGTCCAGGATTCAGTATGTTACACGTCTCCTCCTCTAATTTGATTCAAAATGATATCAAATCACCCCCTTTTCTCAATCTTTCTCTCCAATTCTCTATTTCTAGGGTTTCCGAGTTGAGAGAAGGAAGAAATCGATTCAATAGTTAGAACCTTAGTGGATTTCTAGAAATTCAGAGTCTACATTTTTAAGGTGCTTATCACCTTAGGTGAGTGTTTATCTCCCTATTATGCTTTGTAATCATGTTGAAAGCTTAACTACATCTGGCTAAAATAATCAAGATCATTGTTAGTACTTAGTATGCAATTGTATAATCAAATTAGATGCTTTTGAGGAAATAAAGGCTAATCATTTAGATCCTTTCTCATTAATTTATATTTGCTTAGTTCCTGATCTATTGATTCAATATACACACACACATATGTGTGTGTGCCTTTGTGTGGAATTTCTTATGGATAGAGAACTATATCGATTCATATCATTTTTTCTTAAAATTCAGTCAATAGGCGATATGCTTGGAAATTTCATGGACATGAATGTAATCATATTTGAACTCCATAATCATGAGTTTCTAAACTAAAATTTCAATTCCTTGCTTGAATTGAATATGTTATGTGCATGAGGATCGATATATGAGAGTTTGATATGTAGGAAATCCATGTCTCGGGTTAATGTCGAGGGATGGACTCAATTGAGTCAATAAATCATTGTATGCTTGTAAAGGAGCGGTTGATTGTGTTATATGGAATCTAGGGATTCTGTGTGTCTTAAATACACTCAAGGAACCTCTATACACCTTGATGAGAATAATTAATAATATGATTCTCGTGATGTGTTGAGCTGAGATGACTTCTTGAAAACCGTACAAGTTTAGTATTAAGACGAGTATGAGCGATGAAGCTAGAACATGTATATAATGTTGTAAATGTGATGAAATGCTAAAGTGCAGGTATTTGTACTTCAATTGAAGATGATGAGTCTACTAATACAATATAATCCTAATGTTGGTATGTCTGCCTAGAGAGTCAATCCTATGATGATTATAATGGCATCACTTGTAAATGATTTGATTAATAATAAAGGCAACCTTCCAATTTATTTTGTTTTATTTAGTTATGAGATAATAAAGTAACATAATCAATGTCTAGAGAATGATATTACTCAATAATGTATGTATTCAAGTACGTGACTTGAGCAATGAGATCACACAGATGCTAAGAGTATATAAATTCTTGTTATGTCCCTAGTTGGATGTTATTGTGGAAGGCTGATAGAAAACAATAGCACATAACACTAATGTGTGTGTTGGTTGATGACAAAATCTCTCAGTCATGATTTGTGATGACAAACCAAGCACATAGATACTTGTTAGAGAATAATGTATCGGATAGACCCACCATAAGAGTGATACATGGAGACCATAATTGGTAGTAAGAATCATCTCTTATAGTGTTGGTGGTGATTGTGGTTCTTAGACATGAAGTCGCTACACTTATCACATGTTGTTTGGCATACTTTGACATCATCCACCGTGATCCTAAATAAGGGTTTCCATAAAGGTGATGATTGGGTTCACTGTGACACATGGGGATGACTATGAGCAATGTAGATGGGATTTGTCCCTCCTATGGGAGTATGATATCCTGACCACTTGATTAGCGAGACTGAGAAAAGCATGACCATGCACATGTGAGTAAATATCTGATATTGAGCTTACATATATCTCAAAGAGTCTGCTATAGCAAGGAGCAAAAATTGAATGTGAAGAGGATGATTGGTCCATGTCTCGAGTTCAATCTGGATATCAGTGACAAAGGAACTATACAAACACTAGAACACAAATCACATATTGTACCTTGAAGTTGTTCTCCAACTTTCCATTTACTTAGGTAGTAATGATCTATGACTAGACACAACTATTTGCTTGTCATGATATAAGTAGTTATGGACATTCACCACCAGTGTAATATGGGATCTATAGGGTCACACACATAGGATACACCTAGAAGAGGATTTTTTATCATGAATGATGATTAAATTGATTACTAAAGTGTTTATGTATTCAATTTAAACATCAATTTACTGACTAGACTCCAAACGATCAATTCATGTGATGAAATGATCGACTGGAGTGTCAGGTTGATTGGATATTACATTGGCTGAATTCTGGATGAGATAGGTAGTGAAATGACCAGTTCGCTTATCAAACTGATCGGTTCATGGTTGTGAGATAACTGTTTCACCTAGCAAGACGCCCAGTTTGTGGTGCAATTCTATTGCATCAAGGATTAGTGTTGAAGTCATGACATGCATTAATTAGATTAAAATTGTCAATTCATATGCGATTGGGAAACATGAAGAAACAACTGGTTCACTAGGTGAACCGATCGGCTCGCATGCCAACCGATCAGTTTGCTTAGAGAACCCAACTGTTTCACTATTTGTAGGTTGTGAGCTTTTATGAGATTCCATTCCCTTCCACTCTCACACAGACTATGAACCCTGACCCTAACACTCTTATAAATAGAGAGGTACTGGGGGCTTCTTAGACATATCAATTGCCTCTGACAATTGTTTGTCTTCTCTAGTTGTGGTAACCGAGAGAACCCAAGCAAGTCCTACCCGATTGAGATAGGGATAGTAAGGGATGGTGACTAGTACACCAACGGGAGGGACAAATCCTTCGTGTTCATTCTAGAAGCATGACTGGAGTTCTAGGTGGTCCCTGTGGACTTCTCTAGAGGTGTGGATACTTTTCCTGCTAGGAGGACAATGTCAGCTTACTATCCTTGGTGGAGATTAGGAGCTATTGTAGACGTCGTCTGAGTGCAACTAGAAGATGGTTGCATGACTACAACGATGAGGAGATTGTCACTAGACTAGCTATAGGACCAGGTATATCCTCAAAACCATTATTTCCGTTATATAGTTATTGACACAGTCAACTGGTTTTATGGGGAATATTGTTACACCCCGATCTCACAATTTCCTCAAATCATGAGATTAGGGCATAAGATAGGACTTATATGTAACACAAAGAACACAATTAACTTTTTTCCTTTTCTTTAAAACTCTTGTTTCCCCGCATTGAACCACATAACATCTTAACAAAGGAATCTGAACATTTCTTTTACTAATCAGACTTCAATAGTAAAGATACATGTATAAACATTCATGATGTCTCTCACACCTTATGCACATAAAACTTGCTAATTAGCATACATATCAGAAGAGGAACAATATTACACATCGTAATTACAACTCTCTCTCTTATCTCTTACTGAGGACCTAGAGTGACAAGGACCGACTGACTCAACTAATCTTGTACTTAACTCTTGTAGCAGATCTACACTGATGCTCTGACCATCTTCAAGTCCACGCGGTTAACCCTAAAATGTTTGAGTAGAGGGGTGATCCTACTCGCTCAGTGAATGAATACTTCAAAGAAACAGTCTAAGGCACTAATGTGATTACATATATAACTTTGAGTAAACAATATGAAATTTAACAACAATAAATACTACACTGAGCAGTTCTAAAACAATATAATTGAAATAACAAAGAATGTAAATATTGCATCCAAGGAATAACTACTAGAAGACTATGCTCTAGTCTTCCTTAGCTCATTCATTCATAAGGAACTCTGTGAACCTATATGATCATATATTTATCATTTTTATGCCCTAAACATATGCAGTGTACTCTGCATATAAAGATCTGTAGTGAACTACGATCCCACCGTACAAGACTTAGCGACACACCCGGGAAATGCTAAGTCTGACTGCCAGCCCTGGTCTGCTGCAGGACTCTCAGGCTCACAAGGCCTCACTACACTCTCAAAAGAGTGAACTCTAGACTCCTCCTCAAA
This sequence comes from Alisma plantago-aquatica, assembly GCA_963693085.1. Lineage (NCBI taxonomy): Eukaryota > Viridiplantae > Streptophyta > Magnoliopsida > Alismatales > Alismataceae > Alisma > Alisma plantago-aquatica. The sequence continues at coordinate 591,698,123 of OY856415.1, forward strand.
CCTGAGCACACAGGCGGAGAGTCTTACCGGGTTACCACCGTGACACAAGCACGAATTAATGTTGAATAACCCCTATTTACTCCAGTGCCACCGTGACACACACACAGATTATTGTTGAACACTGCCTCTCTCTATCCTCGTGCCTGTGACTCCGCACAGTTATTGTTGCAACACGAGTTTCACCCCCCTGGTACAGACCTCTCAAAGGGGTTCTACGGTGTTAGGGCACCTAAGTCTATTAACTGATTAACATATAAACAATTAAACAGGAAAATCACATTTCATACTTATTTCACATTCTGGATATCACTTGAAAACACATATATATCATTTGTCATCTTCAACATGACTCAGTAACATCCCTTTCTAGGGTATGTCATATCTCATCACCTGCAATTTACGAGATATGTATTGAAATATAAGAAGCCCTGTAGTATGTAGATATCAACTCAGAGAGAACAAGCATATAAAGTTAAATGCACTAGAAACATACAATTCAACAGTTAAGTATCACCACATCTCATATCGAGATCTTTCATGTCACCATAACATGATTCATTGAACACCCTACCCTTAGGGTTTCATTTGCCTTATTCATTCATCACATGCCAACACCCTACTCTTAGGGTTTCATTCGCCTCATTCACCTTTTCACATGGCTCTCATAAGGATTTCATAGGATATAAGCATTCACTAAATAAAGATTGTTTTCAACAAATCATATACAATCGATATATGTATGAAACCATGGAAAGTGAACTAAATTTAGGTTTCCATGCTATTCACTGAGATATCATGTATCAAGAATAAAATTCAAATAAGGTAATCCATGAGGTACATCCTAACCACTTATAAGATTACTAGTACTTTTCAATAAGGTTAAAACTCTAGAGATATCTCAATTAGGTTAAACCCTAATTACATCATATGGTATAAATCTGAAAAGCATTCTTTCTAGGATGTGTTGTATACGTTTCTGATGTGAATCTACCATCAAGGAGTCATTCAAACAGAGAAGGAATCCATATCATATCAAATTGCAACAACTTAAATTAAACGGACATTTCAGGGTTTAGAATCACATACCAAGCAATTAGGGATTTGGATGCTATAATCAAATTTCGTGCATTATACTATTTAAAAGAAGAACCCACTCACCCCAAGGTGTGAAAACACCTCAAAACTGCAGCTCAACTCAGGAGATCTCGAACTCATATCAAATCCCTAGCAAATCTCCCAATTCTTCTTCCATTCAACTAGGAAACCTTGAAAATGAGGGATTATGAAAAGGGTGAGAAAAGAGGGAATTTCGACATCATCTTGGATCAAATCAGAGCATGGAAGGAATCTTGACATGAGAGAGAATATTCACCATAAAAGTCTATGCAAAGGATCCAAACTTACTTGATTTCACCATTCCTCGGACCGCAAAACCCTAGGTCAACAATTCCTCCTCTTTCTCCACTCAAGCCCTAATTCTCCCTCTCTCTCTAGATTTTCGTTTATCTGGGATGGATGACGAAGAATGAGAGCTGTGTGTGTGTGTGGTCGATCATATAAGTCAATTTGAGCTTCTTGGGTCAATTGCATATTGACCCAACACTCAACTTTAATTATATTGGTTGAATATTCAGTTATACAAAGTTACTGTAATTCGTTTATTTCAGAGAGAAAACCTTCTCCAAAAATTATGGAAATTTAGCAAGTTGTTTATAATTGATCTATAAAGATTTAGTTAAAATTTTAGATCATTTGGAGTTACCAATAAATAATTAAAAATAGAACAGTGCACTACTATATTGCAGTCTGCAGCAGATTCGGTCGAGTTTGTCCTGCACAGAACTCGACCGACACCCTCATTGTAGAGATCAAAAGTCATTCAAAAATTATGCCAATTTAACAGAGTGTCTAAAACTGTGTTTTTTCTAGCACAGTTAAAATTTGAGATCAATTGGATATACCAATAAAAAGATAAAATTCAATTACCACACTGCTGTATAAATCTGGAAATATGATCGGTCGAGTTTGAAACTCGACCGATAAACAGGTCAGAAAATTCTTCAAAAATTCTGATATTTTTCAATGTTTTTCAAATTTTATATATCCAAATCATATCCAAATTTGAAGTAAATAAGAGTTACACATAAAATACTAAAAATAATTTAGTGAGACATTCTACTTATCAAATTCTGTATTCATGTATCATCAAAACCCTATTTTGGGCCGATTAGGGTTTATGCTTCTCAAACCCTAATTCTCAAGACAAAAAAACATTTAGACTTCTTATCATAGTTAAAACATCCTAATTGTGTTATCGTCATTAATTAGATTTCAAGAATGATTATTCCAATTAATCTTTGCAATTGTCTAGGTAAACCCTAGTTTACCAGTTAAGCTCAGATGGGGTCGTAACAACTCTTCCCCCCTTAGAATGTTTCGTCCTCGAAACATAAACCCACAAGAAAGATACATTCAAGGTTATTCTAAGCTTCTAAAACCTTCCATATCATTATATTCTTGTATTTCATGCCTGAATGTAGTTTTCAACATTAGATCTTTTAATTCTTTACTAAATCACAACATATTTCAAATAGTTCTCAATGATATCAAGCAAATTCTTTATGCCACAGTCAAACATAGAATGCAAAGATAAACCACCACGCTTTCACTGCGCAACTCTGATATTCTGATACAACTATCTCAACTTATGCGACTCAGAAAGTTCTATTGTTCTGTATCACCTTTAAGTGACAAAAACGAGTTCACCATGCTGTTTTAAATTTTAATAAAGTGCTATTCAAATAGCAAAACAGTCTTGAATTAAAAGGCTAGATTCAACAATCAATTGCACAATACTACTCTTGACATCCCCATCAGGTCATGGATGCATGAGGTGAAGCATTACCACCTCATTCCATACTATCCTGTTTCGATCCTGGGACCTGTGGGTTATGGGCCCACACACAATTCAAAGTGTAACCATCGTATTATATCATTTTAGGGTTTCAACCATAGTAATAAAGTAATCCACCATTGTATCAGTCATTCAAGCATTATTCATACTCGATTAGTTATATTAGAGCTAGGTATAACAAGCTACACCTCATTAGGGTTACTTGTCCAGACAATCTGATTATCATCCCTTTCTATTAATATGAGTGGATAAGTATGACTACCTTATTTTGGGTATCTCTCCATGTGTTCTGACATCATCCAAACCGTATCACCATATCACAAATACACAATAGTAAGATGCATATCAGGTATGAATTACTACAACTATCATACACCTTTAATTAACATATAGCTTACACAAATACACTGAAATCATACATAGAACCAACTTTCATACCTTAATATGCCTTCAACAAATCATACATGTAAAAACAAATTCACATATTACACAAAGCTAGTGTTTTCCCATATCTCTCTGCTCATTCATTACTTCTTTACTTTTTGCTACCTATCCTTTTCATATGATTATATACAATAAACATCATTAACATTGAAGTATTTAAGATAGGAATAGATTATTCATCATTCTTGCTATCACACAAGAATTTTATTTCTTATCGCACTTCATCATATAGTATGTCACTATTACATTCACTAGATGACCCCACCAAGGTAGTTATGCACCGTATATGATTCATTTTCTCTTATCATTTCATTCCCACCTTACTCTCATTAAGGAATATATGAAAGAGAAGATGATTTTAAGACTTGGAATACTTGTATTCAAACATTCCCTTAATACATTCTCGTATGTAGATTTACTTAGTTATCAACAGAGATATTTGATTAATTAGCACTTGCTTGAATCTCACAACCTCTTTATTTTATAACTTCTCCATCATATTTCAAACCCTTTCTTACGTTTCATAGTCCTCTTACCATATACTACTCTTTAACCCGTCATCTTAAATTCTAAATTTTTCTCTTATGACCATGTTGCTTATTCATATGTATGGTCATGTATACCATGTTGCACATATTTCCTCCTTTATCTTTATACTATTGTGAAGTTGACGTTCTAAATTAATAGTCCTTCTATTAGTTTTTCCTCACGTTGAATACATTACATATTCTTCATTTTTAAATCAAGTGGATCATGCATGGGTCAAACATAGTTTCTCTTTCAATCAAGTTTTTCTCTCCTGAATACAGTCTACCTTTGTATGACTTATTCATTCGTTAAACTACACCTATGTTCTTTGCTTAGAAACTAGTTTGTTGTTCTAGTCTTATGAATTACATGTTCATACGATTCTCTTTACTTCTATGGACCTATTGAATGCTCAACTCTATTCTTCTACTCAGCCTTTGCTTTAGAGTTCATAAAAGCATTATACTCAATTATATGATCCATTCTTCATGATCGATTCTTGCTATCCAGAACCATACATACATTTCACATATCTTTTCTATATTTCATATGTATAGTTCATATAATATTAATCAATAAACTGATCATGAACTTCATATCATGTTCTATTATTTCCAAGTAAGGGTTTCTCATATGAGGCCCCAAAATTGAACCTCAGATATCAGTTTCAACTAATTCTTAGTTGTTCTGATCTTGCCCATATGTTTCAACATCTTACTGTATGTACATTCTTACTCTGATGTGGGTCTAATTATTCAAATTCTATTCTTATTATACTATTGATAGGATTCATTAGATCCTAGTAACGCATCCTACCAGCCGAACCAGGCCAAACCTGAAGTCCTGAAGCCAAGAACTACAAGGGATTACTCAACTCCTATTCATCTCAGAAGTGTGGAAGAAAACTTATCCACTAACAAAAGCTCATTCAAAGGTCAATTCTAGTCTACTTGTTACAAATAATGAAATCAATAAATGCTACAACTGCATAGTGTACAACAGATATTAAAGACTCATATTTCAAAGTATTTAATATTTCAATTCAAACATATAAGAGCATTTCTATACATTTCCAACAAAAATAACATTATGAAATGTAAGTTCTGTCTCCTTTTACATTTATGCTCTTAATTCTTGTTTCTTTTCTCGTTTTCTAACCCTAACATTTCTAGGGTTCTTCTCTAGCCCATTCTTCCACTGTATACCTGGCCAGGGTATACGTGAGAGAATAGACAGAGTAGCTTGTACTGGTTGATCCAAGTACTCAGATATCGGGCCAGGATATCCAAATACTCAAATCCCCAAAGCTAACATCAAACATCTCCTATCTGCCACACATAGGACTCTAACTTACTAACTTAATGGTCCTTGGCAACTCACCCTAAGCTCTGATACCAAGCTGTTACACCCCGATCTCACAATTTCCTCAAATCATGAGATTAGGGCATAAGATAGGACTTATATGTAACACAAAGAACACCCTTAACTTTTTTTCCTTTTCTTTAAAACTCTTGTTTCCCCGCATTGAACCACATAACATCTTAACAAAGGAATCTGAACATTTCTTTTACTAATCAGACTTCAATAGTAAAGATACATGTATAAACATTCATGATGTCTCTCACACCTTATGCACATAAAACTTGCTAATTAGCATACATATCAGAAGAGGAACAATATTACACATCGTAATTACAACTCTCTCTCTTATCTCTTACTGAGGACCTAGAGTGACAAGGACCGACTGACTCAACTAATCTTGTACTTAACTCTTGTAGCAGATCTACACTGATGCTCTGACCATCTTCAAGTCCACGCGGTTAACCCTAAAATGTTTGAGTAGAGGGGTGAGCCTACTCGCTCAGTGAATGAATACTTCAAAGAAACAGTCTAAGGCACTAATGTGATTACAGATATAACTTTGAGTAAACAATATGAAATTTAACAACAATAAATACTACACTAAGCAGTTCTAAAACAATATAATTGAAATAACAAAGAATGTAAATATTGCATCCAAGGAATAACTACTAGAAGACTATGCTCTAGTCTTCCTTAGCTCATTCATTCATAAGGAACTCTGTGAACCTATATGATCATATATTTATCATTTTTATGCCCTAAACATATGCAGTGTACTCTGCATATAAAGATCTGTAGCGAACTACGATCCCACCGTACAAGACTTAGCGACACACCCGGGAAATGCTAAGTCTGACTGCCAGCCCTGGTCTGCTGCAGGACTCTCAGGCTCACAAGGCCTCACTACACTCTCAAAAGAGTGAACTCTAGACTCCTCCTCAAACCTGAGCACACAGGCGGAGAGTCTTACCGGGTCACCACCGTGACACAAGCACAGATTAATGTTGAATAACCCCTATTTACTCCAGTGCCACCGTGACACACGCATGGATTATTGTTGAACACTGCCTCTCTCTATCCTCGTGCCTGTGACTCCGCACAGTTATTGTTGCAACATGAGTTTCACCCCCCTAGTGCAGACCTTTCAAAGGGGTTCTACGGTGTTAGGGCACCTAAGTCTATTAACTGATTAACATATAAACAATTAAACAAGAAAATCACATTTCATACTTATTTCACATTCTGGATATCACTTGAAAACACATATATATCATTTGTCATCTTCAACATGACTCAGTAACATCCCTTTCTAGGGTATGTCATATCTCATCACCTGCAATTTACGAGATATGTATTGAAATATAAGAAGCCCTGCAGTATGTAGATATCAACTCAGAGAGAACAAGCATATAAAGTTAAATGCACTAGAAACATACAATTCAACAGTTAAGTATCACCACATCTCATATCGAGATCTTTCATGTCACCATAACATGATTCATTGAACACCCTACCCTTAGGGTTTCATTTGCCTTATTCATTCATCACATGACAACACCCTACTCTTAGGGTTTCATTCGCCTCATTCACCTTTTCACATGGCTCTCATAAGGATTTCATAGGATATAAGCATTCACTAAATAAAGATTGTTTTCAACAAATCATATACAATCGATATATGTATGAAACCATGGAAAGTGAACTAAATTTAGGTTTCCATGCTATTCACTGAGATATCATGTATCAAGAATAAAATTCAAATAAGGTAATCCACGAGGTACATCCTAACCACTTATAATATTACTAGTACTTTTCAATAAGGTTAAAACTCTAGAGATATCTCAATTAGGTTAAACCCTAATTACATCATATTGTATAAATCTGAAAAGCATTCTTTCTAGGATGTGTTGTATATGTTTCTGATGTGAATCTACCATCAAGGAGTCATTCAAACAGAGAAGGAATCCATATCATATCAAATTGCAACAACTTAAATTAAACGGACATTTCAGGGTTTAGAATCACATACCAAGCAATTAGGGATTTGGATGCTATAATCAAATTTCGTGCATTATACTGTTTAAAGGAAGAACCCACTCACCCCAAGGTGTGAAAACACCTCAAAACTGCAGCTCAACTCAGGAGATCTCGAACTCATATCAAATCCCTAGCAAATCTCCCAATTCTTCTTCCATTCAACTAGGAAACCTTGAAAATGAGGGATTATGAAGAAAGGGTGAGAAAAGAGGGAATTTCGACATCATCTTGGATCAAATCAGAGCATGGACGGAATCTTGACATGAGAGAGAATATTCACCATAAAAGTCTATGCAAAGGATTCAAACTTACTTGATTTCACCATTCCTCGGACCGCAAAACCCTAGGTCAGCAATTCCTCCTCTTTCTCCACTCAAGCCCTAATTCTCCCTCTCTCTCTAGATTTTCGTTTCTATGGGATGGATGACGAAGAATGAGAGCTGTGTGTGTGTGTGGTCGATCATATAAGTCAATTTGAGCTGCTTGGGTCAATTGCATATTGACCCAACACTCAACTTTAATTATATTGGCTGAATATTCAGTTATACAAAGTTACTGTAATTCGTTTATTTCAGAGAGAAAACCTTCTCCAACAATTATGGGAATTTAGCAAGTTTTTTATAATTGATCTATAAAGCTTCAGTTAAAATTTGAGATCATTTGGAGTTACCAATAAATAATTAAAAATAGAACAGTGCACTACTATATTGCAATCTGCAGCAGATTCGGTCGAGTTTGTCCTGCACAGAACTCGACCGACACCCTCACTGTAGAGATCAAAAGTCATTCAAAATTATGCCAATTTAACAGAGTGTCTAAAACTTTGTTTTTTCTAGCACAGTTAAAATTTGAGATCAATTGGATATACCAATAAAAAGATAAAATTCAATTACCACACTGCTGTATAAATCTGGAAATATGATCGGTCGAGTTTGAAACTCGACCGATAAACAGGTCAGAACATTCTTCAAAAATTCTGATATTTTCCAATGTTGTTCACATTTTATATATCCAAATCATAACCAAATTTGAAGTAAATCAGAGTTACACATAAAATACTAAAAATTATTTAGTGAGACATTCTACTTATCAAATTCTGTATTCATGTATCATCAAAACCCTATTTTGGGCCGATTAGGGTTTATGCTTCTCAAACCCTAATTCTCAAGACAAAAGAACATTTAAACTTCTTATCATAGTTAAAACATTCTAATTGTGTTATCGTCATTAATTAGATTTCAAGAATGATTATTCCAATTAATCTTTGCAATTGTCTAGGTAAACCCTAGTTTACCAGTTAAGCTCAGATGGGGTCGTAACAAATATGGCAGTAAAAAAATTAACTGCCTACCTGATGCCATTCCCTACAACACATATCATCATCGAAAAGAAGTTTCTACATATGATGTGGATCTTAGATGGTAGTAATTCCTTGTGGCTCCAAGGAATTACATTAAGATGGTCATAACCATTACTTGTGTTTATTGTTGCATGTTTCGTTGTGGTTGTCACATGTATATGATACGTACTATACATATGTGGTGATTGGATATGTATATGTATTTATATAAAATCCCTCAGAACAATATTAAGTCTTAGATGCCTTCCATAAGTAACACATGTGAAAAACTTGATCGAATAAGTGTAGGTTACGCCAAAGCATGGTGCACTATCCATCTCATAGTAGTGTGATGGTAGATATGAAGATCTACCAAACCAGGGTGTATACTCTATCATGTTGGCTTTTGGGTCAGGATTAACTAGGTGATCTTAATGAGATTAAGTACCTATAGGCATGAAGATGGGTTGTGATAAAGAGTCAGGCACGCCATCTATACAAATAATTTTATTTAGATACAATTGGTAAAAGTTACCTACCTAAATAGTCAAGTTATGGGCGACCAACCAAAGCTGCCTCATGATTTGATGAAATATGGATCTTGGCTCACTAGAAGGTTGTGTGCTGTAATTTTCCGAATTGATACATGAAGATTATCAATTTGAGAAAAATAATGGGAGCGATAATTAACTAAATCCTAATTAAACATCGTCAAAATTTTATTTCATCAAATCAAATCAAAATGCTTGACAAATTACAATTTTCTCTTATAGAATCAAATGATGACAAGTAACATGTTTTCCTTACGACCAGTCCTTGAGAAGGACAAGTTAAATGGGAATAATTTTCATGATTGGTTTAGGACATTGAGAATCATTCTCATATAAGAGAGAAAGCTCTATGTCCTAGAAACACCAGGGTCAGACGAACCTTCTCCCAATACACCTAAGGCTGACAAAAATGTTTACAAGAAGCACTATGAGGATGTCGTAGATGTCAAATTCCTGGTGTTGTGCTCCATGAACTATGAGTTGTAGAGAGAACATGAAAATATGGATGTGATTGAGATGAGAACACATCTTAAGAACATGTACTAAGATAAGGAAAGACAAGAGAGATGTGATGTCTCTGAGGCATTGTTCAAGTGCAACATGAAAGAAGGATATCTAGTAGGCCCCCATGTACGCAAGCTTATTGGGTATCTGGAAAACCTTACTAGACTGGGATTTCCCTAGGGTCAAGAGTTGGCCACAAATGTGATTCTACAGTCACTTCCAGAGTCATATAGCCTATTTGTCATGATCTACAACATGAACAATTTTGACAAGCCATTGTCATTATTGCTTGGCATGTTGAGAACATCTAAAGCACAACTGAAGAAAGACAAGCCCAAGTCTGTGATGATGATCATCAGAGCAAAGGGAAAGTCTAAGGGAAAAGGCAAAGCTCGGAAGAGTTCTAAAGCTAGCCAAAAGCCCAAGTCTTCTGCACTGAAGCCAAAAAGGAGGGGTTACCAAGGGAAGCAATTGTCACCACTATCACTAGCCTGGATACTAGAAGAGAAATTTTCCTCTTTATCTAGAGGACCTTAAGAAGAAGAAGGAGGAGGGGATAGAGATCTCCACTTTAGGTATATACATTATTGAGATAAATTTGTCTACTTCTTCATCTAGGGTACTTGATACTGGATGTGGATCTCACATATGCTCCAATATGCATGATCTAAAGAGAATTAATATTTTATGAAGGGGAGAGGTTAAACTGCATGTTATAAATGGAGCAAGAATTGTTATCACTGCAGTTGGAACCTATGATTTATCTCTACCAATGGGGCTTGTAAAAGAGTTAAAGAACTGCTATTTTGTACTTGTCATAAATAGAAACATTATTTTTGTATCTTGTATGGACAAGGATGGATATGAATTTCATATAGAGAATGAGCAATGTTCTATTTGAAAAGATGACATCTTTTATGGTAGTACCCCAATGTGTTATGGTCTTTATTTGTTAGATCGTAATACAAATGTTTATAATGTATATACCAAATGGTTGAAAGTTAAGAACTCAAACCAAATGTATCTTTGGCATTGTTGTCTTGGGTACATCCATAAGAATCACATCTTCTAGACTCCATAAAGATGGATATCTAGACTCTTTTGATTTCGAATTAATACATACATGTGAGTCTTGTTTGTTGAGCAAGATGACAAATACTCCCTTCACTGGTAACAATAAGAGGGCTAGTGATCTATTAGGACTCATACATACTGATGTTTGCGGTCCTTTTAGAACAAATGCTTGAGGTGGGTATTAGTACTTCATTACATTCACTGATAACTTCATTAGGTATGGTTATGTTTACCCGACGAAACATAAATCAGAAACTCTTGAAAAGTTCAAGGATATTATGAATGAATTACATAACCAACATGGAAAAAGTATTAAGGCACTTCATTCTGATCGAGGTAGATAATACTCAAGCCAAGAGTTTGAGGACCTTCTATGAGACTGTGGTATTGTATCATAATGGACTCTGCCTGGAACACCACAACATAATGGTGTATCAAAAAGAAGGAATCACACATGACTATATATAGTGCAATCAATGATGAGTTTTTCCGATCTTCCAACTTCCTTTTCAGGTTATTCTTTTGAAACCACAACATTTACACTAAAATATTTACCATCTAAATTGATTCAAAAGACACCATATGAGATATGGATTGGGAAGCATCCCAAAATTTCTTTTATGAGGATTTGGGGTTGTGAATCTTATGTCAACAAATTGTTTCCTAAAAAGCTTGGCCCTAGATCTGACAAATGTTATTTTGTTGGGTATCCCAAGGAAACCAAGGGATACTACTTGTGTAACCCAATTGACAAAAAAGTGTTTGTTTCTAGGTATATAAAATTCCTAGAAAAGGAATTCATTTCCAAAGGAACCAAGGATCAAGATAGAACTCGAAGAAGTTCGAGACCAACAAGAAAACATTGAACATGAGGAGGTATAAGAGTAACATAGAGACCCACAAACCATTGTGGAATCTCAAATTCCTCAAGTAACACAGGAACCTCGTAGATCTAGTAGGAGAGGCCTTGAGACAGAAAGATTTGGTTATCTTGTAACTAAAGAAGGCAATGAGTTGGTCATTGATGTTGAGCCAACAACCTACCTAGAAGTTGTTAAGGGACCAGAGTATGACAAATGGCTTGAATCTATGAGATCTAAGATGGAATCCACATACACCAACAAGGTATGGACCTTGGTGGATCCACCTGAAAGGGTAAAATCCATAGGGTGGAAGTGGGTCTTCAAGAAGAAGGCTGACATGTATGGTAATGTATAAACTTACTAAGGATGATTGGTTGCAAAGGGTTTCATACAAGTTCAAGGTGTTGACTATGAATTTTTTTTCCCAGTTGCCATTGTTAAGTCTATCAGGATCATGCCTGCCATTATAGCTTATTATGACTATGAAATTTGGCAGATGGATGCTAAAACCGCATTCCTTAATGGGAATCTACTTGTGTATGTATACACAACACAACATGAGGGTTTTATAAATCCAAAGGATGCAAACAAAGTCTATAAGCTAAAAAGGTAAATCTATGGATTGAAGCAATCATCTCAAATTTGGAATCTTCGATTTGACAAAATAGTCAAAGAGTTTGGCTTCAGTCAAAATGAAGATGAACCATGTGTTTACAAGAAGGTTAGTGGGAGGATGATTGTATTTCTCATATTGTATGTGGATGACATACTATTGATGGGGAATGACATACCTACTTTATATATGGTAAACACTTGGCTTGGAAATACTTTCTCCATGAAGGACTTAGGCAAAGCATCCTATATCTTAGGAATCAAGATCTATAGAGATATATCTAGAAGGCTTCTTGTACTAAGTCAGAGCACATACATTGACAAAGTGGTGAAAAGATTCATCATGGAGAACTCAAAGAGAGGCAACCTACCCATGTGTCATGGTGTGACTATCTCTAGAGCTCAATATCCTAAATCTTGTGAAGCAAGGGAACACATGACTAAGATTCCATATGCATATGCAATTGGACCCATTATGTACATAATGTTATGTACTCACCCAAATGTCTCGTATGCCTTGAGCATGGCGAGCAGATATTAGTCATATCCTGGTGAAGCTCACTAGACAACCATGAAGAGCATCCTTAAGTACTTGAGAAGAACTAAGGATTAGTTCCTAGTCTACGATGGAGAGTAAGACTTGGTGGTAAAGGGTCACAAGCTTCCAAACTGATAAAGATGACTATAAATCACAATCAATATTTGTGTTCTGCCTCAACAATGGAGTTGTGAGATGGAAGAGTTCCAAGTAAGAGACACTTACAGACAAAATTACAGACAAAAGAGAACAAGTATATTGCTACATCTAATGCAACAAAGGAGGCTGTCTGAATCAAGAAGTTCATCTCTGAACTTGGGGTGGTTCCAAGCATCGACAATGCAATTGAGATATATTGTGACAACAATGGAGCTATTGAACAAGCTATAAAACTTAGATCGTATCAGCATTCAAAGTACATATAAAGTTGGTTCTATCTCATATTAGAAATTGTACAATGAGGATATGTGAAGTTTTGTAGAGTACCAACTGAAAGCAATGTGGCTAACCCATTGACAAAAGCACTTTTGCGGCAGAAGCATGAGGGTCATGTTAGATCACTTGGGACTAAATTCATGGGTGATTGGCTCTAAGTGCAAGTAGGATTCTATTGGTATGTATGACCAGAGAGCCATAATATGATGTGTAAGGAGTGGGATCCCATAGGGATCCACTCCCTACTAAAATAAAAAGGCAACATCCCTCACAAACCAAAACCATCATAATTTTTTCATAAAGGGATGATAACCAATTCATTCACATGTTTGTATCATAAAACCAATAATGTAGCAGCGGAAGAGAAATATATCAAACTATTACAATTGAGTGTCTATGAAACTTCTTCACCACACAGGGTGTACATAGAAGGAAACAAAAGGAACGATTAAGCAGAGGGTCATCCCACTATCTCAATCTACCTCCAAAAGCTAGATAAGGTAACTCCTGGATAGCCTTGGTCAACTTTAGGCAGATTCTCCTTTCTTACTACCTAGGAGTTGGAAGCATACCCCGAAAAGAAGAAAAAGATGGAATTTTGTCAGCTATCAAAGCCGGTATGTGCATATAATAGGGATTGGACAAAATAAAGGAAATAAGGACAAAAAATCTCAAGGCTTCCCATAGAATAAAGAAGAAGCATCCAATTGGATATAAAAAAGGAATTCTTCATATAGTAAAATAAAAGGAATACATGAAGGAAACAATAAAGCTCATATTATACAAATCTTGCCTTTAAAATCACAAGAAGAGAACACCAATTAATAATAAGAATTATGCATGTGGGCAAACTAAACAATAATATACATAATAACATTTTGGGGTATATGGAATCACCACCATAATCTTTGGGGGAGTAATGGCATCACAACACAATTACCTAGGGATAGGAATCACCATTTGCACCCTCTGTTGGTATTACACACAATCAGGATACATCACCCAATGTACAAATAAATACATTAACCAAACCAAACATGCATTATAAATAAAGAGGCAAGTAGAGATATTGTCATATCACTATGAGGGGGTCCAACTTCTAAAGTCATCAAAAGAAGTATAGGCAGGCATAGCCAAATGTACTATCAAGGCCAACACATAGCAAATTAGGGTTTCCATTGAATATAGATTATCAACACCAACAAGATAGAAATTGTATGACATAGCCACAAGATACAAGGATAGGATACAAATAACAATTATCATAGTGCATGAATCCAATTTCAAGATCAGGAAACTATTGGTACAACTACAAGAAAATATGTGACATCTAAATAATATGTCATCATCAGGTCCAAGAGAGAGAGAGAGAGTGGAAACAATCAATTGTCTAATATGACTCATAATAGGATGCAACATACCTCACTGAGTTGTATACCAAGTTAGCATCTACACCCTATATTCAATCAAAGTTTATCTTCACCTAATATCATATTAGATGTAAAGCATTAATTAATGAGTATATTAAAACCCTAAATATATCACCTTTTTATTAAACTGGAATTAGACTAAAACTTCACTAATCGATTAGTTAGATTCTCTTGGTTAAGAAAACATATCTTTTTGTCCAGTTTGGAGTTTATATGATTAAGTTATAATTATTATGTGTTTTATGCATATATTTCATTCTACAAAAATAATCCTTCAAAAAAACATTAAAATTAGGTGTGAAAGTATTTTTATTAGATAGAGAATATTTTTTCAATTCCAAAACATATTTTATTTTAATTTTTGGACAAAGGAATTAGAATATATGATTTATTTAAAATCAACCAATAAAAAAATGATACGTAGGCAAATCGATTCAAAAAACAAAGAGAGAGGGCGAGAGAGAAGCCCGGCCTATGACTTGTCCCAATGAAACACGACCAAGTCAAGGGTTCGTGCTTAGGGGGTGCTCATTAAAGCTGAGAAAGCAAAAGTCACAAGGATGGAAATGTCCTTCGTGCGTTCAGAGAGGGAAATAGAGCAAAGGGCGGGGGGGGGGTAAATCATAAAATTGACACGAGGATTCCTCTCCAGCTACTTGCGCCATGATTAGCGAAGATCAAGCTTGGCTTTGGGCATTTTTGTGTTTCTTGACCAAACTCAAAGATCAGCATACCGAAAGAAAGAGCAAAGCAAATCAGATTGGATGGTACCTTCAATTCACATGAAGGTGGTGTGTAGAGAGAGGGGTGAGCACCGCAAGTCTTGGAGCAAAAACAATCACCAGTGATCAACCACTCGAGCATAAGGGAAGTTGAGATAAGGGATGAGTCGCAAAGGTGCCCAGCAAGATTCAGGCATGGGTATTTATAGGTGGGGGGTCTAGTTCTTAGGGTTTTCAAGGTTGGCCACCATGACTTGGGGGGAAAGAATTGGGGGTTTCTCAAAATCTTGATTATTAAGTAGTGGATCAAAAGATTCAAAATAAAAAATAGAAACTAGTGGTGAAGAAATCATCGAATTTTAATGAGAGACGAGGGAGATATGCCAGTTGGAAAATCGCGACATTGTTGGCATTATTTCCCATTTTGCTCCAAGGTAGAAGATGACTCACGACCATCCGATCCCTAGACTCGGGTCCACTGAGTGACCACATCCGTCCAATCATGCGTTATATAAAAAAATACATGTGTGACATAAATGTCACTCCCAACCAGATTCGAATATAGTGACACTCAATTATTTAATGAATTTCTATCTCTTCAACTGAGTGCCCAAACAATTTCCAAATTATATGAAAATTGACACCAAACCTAATTTTGGTATGAAGAATCCAAATATGAAATTAGTTTTGCCTTTTGGGAACTTTTAATGTGTTAAATAAATCACAACTTATTTTCTCTTTCCTCTATTAATGGTTACAAGATTCTCCAAATTTGATGAAACTTCACCCACCAGTCACATTAAGTGTCTTGGATATGAATTTGCCATCAATTTTGCATGTTGGAGTTGTTTGTATATTTATTTAATATTTTGTAGGTTCTACACACTTTCTCTCTCATGATTTCATATGTATATTAAAGATTATCCAAATTACATGAAAATTCACCCAAAGGCTAATTTTAATGTTTAGATTATGAATCCAATATTATTTTCCACCTTTTGAGTCATTAAGTATTTTATTTCATATTTTAAAGATAACTTTCCAACTCAATTAATGTAAATATAATTATAAATTTCCAAAAATTGTGAAACTTGTTACTTAAGTAAACTTTAACTCTAAGAAAACGAATTTGGGCTTAGAATTATTGGTGAAGATTCCCTTTTATGATTTTTAGGTAATCTACTTCACATTTCCACTATTTATCATATGAAAATATTTAATGCCTTATTTTCTTGATTTTAGCCTTTTTTATTTTATTTCTTTTTCTCTTTCTTATTCCAAAAGGCCTTAGAATGTTTTAGTATGAAATATTTACTATTATCCCATTTAAGTGGTGAAATTGCATTTTAGTTATCATTGAAACATCCATTAAGATATTTATGCATATGACCTTACATTTACATAATTAATGTTAAATTTCATTCCAAACCATTATTATTTCCACAAATTAAACATCAAGGCACAAAAGGATATAGAGGATATGAAGAACTTAGATTAAGGGTTAAACTAGCAATTTACCCAAGATTTGGTATGTTACAACACTCCACCCTTAAAGAGGATTTCGTTCTCGAATCTAATCATCCATGATCTATCAAGGCATTATTACTATCCCTCCACCCCTTAAAGGATCTGACCTACCAAGTCAAACTAACTAGAGATACCAAGATAAATCTAGAGCATAAGCAAAACATTACCTACTAAAAACACTTAAACTCAATCAAGAACTAGGGAAATAGGAAAGCATGATTAGGTTATTGTAAGCTTAAAG
Source organism: Alisma plantago-aquatica (assembly GCA_963693085.1). NCBI lineage: Eukaryota > Viridiplantae > Streptophyta > Magnoliopsida > Alismatales > Alismataceae > Alisma > Alisma plantago-aquatica. The sequence goes on from OY856415.1 coordinate 591,715,244, forward strand.
GTTACCTTTATCATTAGATCCTTCTCCATTGTGCTTTTTACCATTACCCCTACGTTAGACTGGTACCTGGCCACCATGAAGTTGAGGACAATGAGGTTTAATATGACCAAGTTCTCCAAAATAATGGCATATGATAGGACCTTCAGGTTTAGGAGGACAACTTCCGGGGGAATGCTTCTTATAACACTTGGAACATCTATCACTCTTTGAATCTTCACTAGGTGTCTTCCTCTTATGATTTATCTTTACTTGATAACTAGGGTAAGCTTCTATAGAGAGGGCCTTGTCCACCAACTGGGGAAAGGTCCAGGGTATATGAGGAATCAACATACATCCAATGCTAAAATATAGCCCGTCCATGAAGAGACTATCACGTCGCTCATCAGTCAAACCTATGGCATAACGCTCCAAATGTATAAAATTTTGCATGTACTCTTCTACAATCATGGAATTCTGAAGTAAAATATAGAACTCAGACTCCTTCTTCCTTAGGGCTGCATAAGATATATACTTCTCTCTAAACATGGCAAGAAACTGACTCCAAGTCATAGAAGCAACATCACGAGTCTTAGCCTAACTATTCCACCAATGTCGGGCTGGCCCGTTGAGCATGTAAGTAGCAAAGCGAACCTTTTGGTGTTCAGGATAAGCCATGCCATCAAAAGTCCTTTTAGAAGCAAGAATCCAATCATCTGCCTTATCCACCATGTGGACTTCATTCTCGCCATTAAAGTAAGTGGATCACATGTAACGACCCCACTTCCCCATAACCCCCAATCAAGGGAGACCAAGAGGTCAGTGGCATTATCCCAAAATTCAGGATCAATGGTTTAACAATTTAATAAAAATAATTATCAAATTCTACTAATACTAAAATGAAAAGTTGGTATTAAATAAAACTTTTGCATACCTTTTCAAAATAGGATCTAAGACTTCTATCCCCAGAAGAAATCTAACTATCTAATCCTCCTTTGGATTACTTAAATTCATCTTCACATATTTCAATTTACTATTTATCCTTTTTAGATTTGTACCTAAAACGCAGACAAACAAAATGTCGGTCAGTATATTGCTATACTGGTATGCAGGGACAAACACAACATCACAAATAAGCTCTAACAACCTAAATAAAACAAATAGTTGATTAACAATCTAAATTACGCTTTCAATGTGACTTCTCAACCACTTTTTCCCTAAACACTGGATTACCCTCTCTTAGGGTTTTGTCCTTGCAAGGGACATAAGGCCACCTTCTCCATCCTGAGCTTCATTCCTAGGGTCACCTCTCGAGGTGCCCAATGGTCTTCCCTCTGGGGCTAGACCAAATTAGACCTTCCCTCTGGGGCTTGGTCTTGCAACATACATCAGGGTGGCATGTAGGTTCGAGAAACACATTCATATTTAATTGTGATACTCATAGGGACTTTATAGGATTGCATAATTGAACATACAATAGTTTAGGTTGCAATCAATCGAGAAACATTTGGGAAATGCCGTGAAACTAAAGACGATTATTCATAAAGTAACCACATACCTTATGCCACTGTAGAAACCATGCAGAACATCATATACATTATGAGTGTATCCAAACATCCAAGCAACCCAACATATAATCAATAATATCTAAAACATACATACTACATATGTGTCATAATGTATTCACATTACATTACTCAGGTCTAGATTCTCTCTTAAACTAGGGTTTTAGGTTATCTCATGTTTGGACTAGGGATTAGGGTTACAAACCCTAATTCCATAATGTCATGATCTCTTAGACACAAACTATAGTTATGCATATTAGGTGAAACCATAATCATCATCTTAAGCTTATTAGGCTATTCATGATACCTAGATCACATTATCAATATTAAATCATAGCAATATATTCATATTGGTTTCAAAACCCTAAAACTATATATATATATATATATGATTACTAATATGGAATTATCCATTATTCATCATGATCAAGTTTTTACTCATTATACATGACAAGATCAGGTGTTAGCCTAACATGAACGAATCTAATCAATTAAGCATCATATTAAACAAAACTAGGTGTTCCTTTTTACATTTAACACACTAGAACATGTATGACATATACTTTTCGAACATAAAGCATAATTAAGTTTTGAAACTATTTTATTTAGATTCCTCTCATTTTTTTGAGAAATTTTCATATATTATATGTCCCCATCAGAGTTACCAATAATTATCTACATTATTTTCAAGAATAAATTGATTAGGACCAATCACGTGCTGACATGTCAGCATCCCATGTTTACTTAAAACAACTCGGAACCCCCTTTAACTTACCAGTTAAAGACCTTTATGCCCTTACAGGTTATGTGTACAAGTCGGGGTAGATGAGTCTTTTGACTCTAATTCACCCCTAACCTCGCGACGGCAGCAGGGGCCCCAACCCTAGCGGGTTAACCACCATGCTGCCCTCTTTGCCTCGACATCGGGGAGTTGGGCGACCTCTGGTGCTACCGTAGGGACCTGCCGGACCTGACTGGTCCCAGGCTATAGGTCGCAGTGACTGGGGTCATGAGAACAATGATAATGGTCCAACCTCGACTGCAGAACAGTTATGAGAGGATAGAGACCCCTACCTAGAGCTTCAGCGGCAGCGATCAACATTGAATTAGGCTTCCAAAGGCGGGCGACCATCGCAGCGGGGCATGGGCCACGTACTACATGTGAACATTTTACCTCTCTATAGCATTCTGGAGGTGTGAGAGAGATCACGCACAGGGTGGCCGCTGCCATCCAATACCCAACTCTGGGACCTCGGACGATCCAGTGCGGCATCAGGGCTGCTAAAATCCTAAGAAGGCCTCCCACTCAGCCACCTTAGCTTTGGCTACAACCTCCAGGCCATGATGGTTGTCGAGGTCATCGCTACTCCCAGCCATTGTCGCACCCCTCTCTGCATCGCACAATTGCCCGGAGGATCCAGAAGGTGTTCTGGGGTTGGGTTTCCTTCTCGATCGGTGGGCAGTGAATATTCCCACGTGAAGGATGGAATCTCTACATATATACATGTCCGTAGCACTTAGGGTTTAGGAGTCCATGTGGTCCTGGTTTCCTTATAATTGGTAGGGCCAATGTCAAACAAAGAAAGGATGGAATACGATTCCATCATCCTCTCCTTATTGGATAAATTTGCCAACTTCTCGATTAAAGCACTTGATTAGCAACCCATTAAAGGTGAAACACCTATTCTAGATTGTTCTCCTATTTAATTATCTTGGATTTCCATGCATAATCATATATATAGAAAGAGTCCTCCTCGTATCTTACTTATTTTTCCTTGGGGTTCAAGTGATCCAAAAGTGGCAAGGATTATTAAAACTATCCCTAAACTCAATTTTCCTAGATTATTTAATCTCAACACCAATGAGGAAAGAAAAATACTATTTTATATAAACCCTATGCTTTTATTCCAAAAGGCCACGAGAGACACCACCATATGATTTTCACATAATTCTCATCTTTTCCTCATTATTTCAAATTTCCTTCTTAATAATGCATTATTGATTTCTTCTTTTTCTTTTAATCATATTGAACTCATTACTATATTATGATCCACAAAATCACATGTACAAAGGAAATATTGCGAAGGAAATCCATTCAATACATATAATTCACACAATTCCCATAATCATATACATTTATTGGGGAAATTGCATTTCCAATCATATGAACCCAAAAATTTGGGTTGTAACATCCTTCCCCTCTTATAGGAATTTTGCCCTCAAAATTCCACCAAACATAAAAAAACGGTTCAGGATAAGACTTTTCCATGTCCATCATTGGCTCCTATGTGGCTTTATCCTCTCCATGGTGCTTCCAAAGAACCTTTATCATCTTATATTCTTACATCTGAGTTCTTTCTCACCTTTGTATCTCGTACCCTCATAGGTGACTCAGGATATATCGGAAGCCTTAGAAGCTCAATAGGTTCATGGCTCAGCACATGGTTAGGATACATCACATAGTGCTCTAAATTGGACCCATGGAACACATCATACATCATGTTATCTTGAGGGGTAAGTCTAAGCATAAGAATCTCGACCAATCCATCTCAAATGGACCCATGTATCGCAGACTCATCTTTCTCATCTATAGCTTAGAGGGGTCGGGTTTTCATAACAAATGTTCTCCAACAGTGCACTGCATGTCAGTCTGCTTCACATCAGCTCACGACTCTTGTCGCCCCTGGGCTTTCTCAACCATTGCTCGATCAAAGCGACTTCATCTGCACACATTGTGGTCTCTCTGACCTTCAAAAGGTCCTCTCACCGACATCACTCTAATGAAGTGGTGACCGACACGACCTCCCTTACAGAGCTTCTTACATCCCAATACTAGATATGGTGGCTGTCATCACAAGCAAACTCTCTTAGGATAGGAACTGCTCCCACGTATCACCCTGAGCGAACACACATGCTCTCATCAGACCCTCTAGTATGGATCATACTCTCTTGATCGTCTATCAGTCAGGGGTGATAAGTTGTGCTAACTTCAAGCTGGCATCGAGTTCTTCATGTACCTACTTCCACCACATGGAAGTGATCTTGAGGTCATGCTCTAGATATTGAACTCGATTGTGGTGTAGTTGAACTATCTCTCTCTCATGCATATAGTTCAACCCGACCTGTCACTGTGACAACGCTCTCTCTCTTAGGAAAGGGGTTAGGTCAACTTGGTAAGGTGATCTACCATAACCCATACTGCTACCTGACCTCTCTTGGTCCAGGGAAGACTCACCATAACGTCTATGGTGATCCACTCCCATTCCCTCTCAGGTACTCTTCATTCTCTGTAGCAACTCGTTGGGTTACTGGTGTTCAGACTTCACCCACTGGCATGCATGGTGACCAACCACATGCACCCCTATATACTTCTTCATCTCAGGCATTTCAAAGTACTATTACACACTTTTGTTATCTTTGTAGTACCATGATGCAGGGCGTGCTTAACATCACGAGCTCCTTCATGTCATGATTCCTCAGGGTTGACTCCTCATAAACCCTAAAACACTCTAGTCGTGGGTTCCATGACCTTCCTTTCCAAAGAGGTGTATTTGAGGTTCTTCAACCATCCATCTATCGCATCAAGCTCTAGGCTGGCTAATCAAACAACCACTAACTCGACCAACTGGTCTGGTTGTATCAGAGTGTTAGCCCTATATGTCTCACAAACTTAGGGTTCACCTAACAACCTCTTCTAGCCTCTCTACTAGCTAACAAGACCTCTACGTCTCGACAAAGAGCATCCATTATCACCTTGCATCCTTATGTGCTAGGCAACAATGAAGTCATAAACCTTCATATACTCCACTCATCATCCTCATCTCGGATTTAGGTCTAACTAAGTCAAGAAAACTCTGAGCTCATCATCTTGGTTATCAACTCAAACTTATATAACTCATAAATTCCATACTGCCCTTTATAAGAATTTCCTCATGATGACTATCTTAGTTCTTCTCGTGTTTGTAAACCATCCCTTCCATGTACTCTCCCAAAAAGTATGATACTTTCTCTATCCTCAAACATCATAGCAATGTTTCAACTCACGTCATCTTTATCCTTAGTGTATGGCATGTGTTTTGCCCTATCTCTCACACCCATAATGAGAGGAAATAAGCATTTGGCTGCAGTCCAAATACAAAGTTCATCCCATTCCAAGAGTAGAGATGGTGCATCACACATCACCAGTACACTTTCTAAACTAAGTTGAAATGTACATCACATGTCTCCACATCATAAACAACTTGATTATGGGTCTACACCCATGGGAAGACTTTTCCCATCACCCTTTGGATCTTAACATATCTCCTTTATGTACAATCCTTAGTCGTTACCTTAAGGTCTCTAGGGTGCCGACACTTTTGGGGTGATCTGACCCTTATGCACCTAAGGAGTGCCTCTCACTTTTACCCCTTAGGCCCCATGAACTCATGAAGGTGGCCAACCTCCTAACACATGGTCCTTAGGCAAAGGTAGCTGTTACCTCCCAACCCTATGGTCTCATGCATCCAGGGAACAAACAACTCCTACTTCCATCGGTCTTATCCCTTCATGACCTTAGTATTGACTTAGGGTTCCATCATAGCATATCTCATTCTTGAATCTTTACCCAAAACTCCATTATCTCTCTGGGCACCCATGGTCAAACTTACATCCTTTCATAGGGATCATGGCAACCTACCTAACTTGGTCATGCCCCATAAAGTTACCTCCATGGCAACATATCTTCATGTCTCTTAGAGATGGTCACACAAGGGTCTATAGATTCGTGCTCATACCATGTGTTCTTCACATAGATCGCCCAACTCTTATAAGAGAGACCTCTATAGGTTACCTCGAACCTAAACAAAAGCTGATACTCACCCTACAGAAGGGTCCCTCCCCAGGATGGGAGAAAACTATCTCTTGATAGTAACAAAGGTCACAAACGTCCTTACGCCCAGGGTTTACACCATCATGTGCATGCTTAGCCCTATCATGCTACTTAGGCATGTAGCTAGCAAGAAGACAACCCACTAAGACACTCTGGGTTCCTTAGCATGTCATACTTGCTCTTATCCCTCAACATTGGACCATTATCATACATTCACATGTCACCAACCTATGCGTGAGGGGTTCATCAAACATATATCTTAGTCCAAGGGGTTTCCGTTTCCTTTAAACATGAGGGGGTGTCATACTCGAATCTATAGGAACTCAAACATCATTGTGAGCATTAGGTGCACCAAGTACTACTACTTCCCCTCCTTAGGTCAAGGAACCCTAGGTTCACTTCTTATACATCAGCTGTCCAACCATGAGCCAAACATGCACAAGGTAGGGCATACACTGCCCACCATCATCCACGTGAAGCACACCCTAGAGTCCCACACAAGGACAACCAACTTGGTGTGAGACCTCATAACTGGTTACCGTACCCCCCCCAGGGTCTAAGGAACTCTCCTTTCTATACCTATAAGGTAAGGTAGGCACCTACGACTTATGTACATCGGTTCAAGAAGCCTCTTCCTCCTTCTAGGGTTTGGTTCCTCTAAGGAAACCACGATGCAACAGGCCTCCAATGATCATGCATGAGGCAACCATAGCCCTCAACTCAGGGTCGCCTAAAACAAGTCATATCATGTGACGATCTGACAACAAATCAAACCGTCACCAGTAATAATTGCGGAATAACCGTAAGCAGTGGATTAACAAAAAATCACTAAAAATTAAAACCATTTGCAAAGAGATCCATTTCTAGGAAACTCTTAATAAGAGAACCAAAGTATTACATACATCATGGTTCACATTGTACATACCATGTACCATCTCATCTCGAGGATAACATATAATAGTTGCTTTGTCAAACTATACATAAGCAACATAAAACCTCAAGGCATACAAGACAAAATCTGAGATCGTTCATAAAATAGTTACGTACTGACTCCAAGGACCTGAGAGTACAGAGACGACACATAGGACTTATATCTACAAGACATGACAGACAACACTCTCAACCTGAGATGCTACTACTGCCCCTGATGCTATTGTCCTCCCTCTGTTGTATGGTCCCTACCTCCTTGTTCGTGTCCACTTAAAAATGTTGGTGACCAATAGAGTGAGACCCATGTCCCAGCGAGAGATATAAGTCTCCGCCAACAATATTATCATTGCAAATAAATAGTAATAAAATTGAGCAGAGGATTCTTTTGTATTAATAAGCAGGATTTAATCACTGTTTAAGCAGAATAGAGTAATATCACCTTCTGAAACATTACAACTATATATGATAAAGCAATAATTCATCTATTCATTTTATAAGGAATATGAAGAACATGTATAACATATATCCATTCAAGATGCAACAAGAAATGTAACATCAACCAATGATTTCCGTATTCCATCCTTAAGCAAATACGCTACACGGCTGATTACATTTTACAATCACACTTATGCCCTGAGGAGATGAGGTATACTGCTCATACTCCAACCAACCACTATGAAGTCAAAATCAGTACCATACAAGGTTAATGGAAGAGCCGGCTTCCATGACCTCTACCATCTCGGTCAGTGCAAGACCACAAGCATGACATCTCGTGTCAACTGCTACATAGCTTTCCAGGGTATACTGGCAACTTCGCTATAGAGATACAACAGCATTTGCACTCTCTTCGGGTTGAGAGATCTCGTGTTTATCTACCATCAATCCCGACATTCATCATCATCGGGAGATTCGTGATACATCCATCCCAACATTTATAATGAAGGAGATCTCACATCAATACCTCATTTGGGGGTAAGGATATTCGTGCCCATCACCCCTGCATATTCAAAAATATGTGCTCTCCAGGAGATCTCGTGGGAAAACTTGTTTCACCATCACCAGCTGCTGCTGATGATGGATCTATGGTCAGGGAATTACATGATAAGATTCCACTTGATTAATTAAGTGCATTACCGTATTCTTTTAGCATCAGTCAAGTTTTCAAACATGAATTATTATGACAAATGCTACAAAGAAAAGTGTAATACATGTATCAAGTACTTTTCAAATCTTTAAAACACATATAACATTTAGGATCTCAATCCCTTATCTCATTACTAGGAATTCTCATCCCTCAACATTATCATCATCATGATTAATAGATCTGGGTATTCAACCATTAGTTCATCACTAAATACTATTACCACTTTTCAGGTAACTATTACCTCTAGGTCCTCAAACCAAGGTGTACACGATACTTGTTACACAAGCATCTCACATGGCTCACAAGGCCCATTTAAATTCTTTATCATATAAAACATCATAGCTCATACATGGATATACTCATCATCTCATGATACATGCATGGTTAATATACATGATAAAATCCATATCAAATACATATCAACACCATGCAATACAAGGGTAATATCACTATTCCCTCATTAGGGTTAGGGTTTCCCTTTCTTATCAATTAGGGTTTCAAAATCATGTCATCACCCTACATTAGGGTTAGGGTTTCCCTTATTTAGGGTTTCAAGATCACATTATCAAGAATCAAACCCTAATTCATACCCTACACATATTAGGAGTATTAATGTATTCCCATTGCATGTTTATCACAAAAGTAGGAGTTTCTCTCTCATCCTTACTAGGATGTTGATTACTCCATACTTTATTAAGTTGGCTCAACCTTTCCTTCAAGGTACATTATCCTACTTAATCATTATTCATTAACCTCCATAGTTCTTAATGTATGACTTGATATAAGACACTTCATGTGTTACTCCCTCAAGTATATTGCATTTAAAGTGTTCTCCTTCATGTGGATTTTGAGGTGCTTCCACCATATTGGGTATGAGGTGTGTGCTTGCTACCCATATCGGGTTGAGGTGTGTGTGTGCTTCACACCATATCGAGTTAGACCCTTATGCTCATGCCTCTTCAAATCTTCATGGCATCGACCTACCCTTCACCATGGATTAAGTGACACGATAGAAAACTGGTTGAACCTTTGTCAACCCATTGTACAAACCAATGCACAACCCTATCAATTTCCAAGTCATTTAGGGTTACTTTACCATATCAGGCAGAGAGGTGTGTGTGTGCTTCACACCATATCGGGCAGAGAGGTGTGTGTGTGCTTCACACCATATCGGGCAGAGAGGTGTGTATGTGCTTCACACCATATCTGATAGAGAGGTGTGTGTGTGCTTCACACCATATCAGGAAGAGAGGTGTGTGCTTAACCCAATATCATTTTTGAGGTGTATGCTTGACCTCCTATTGTGAAATTGGTGTATACTACACCATCATATCGTGCAATAAGGTATAAAATCATATCCATATCGTTTTAGTGGAGTAGGTGCATCACCATATTGGGTTAGAGGTGCTTGCTTGTGTTCTTTAACGCGATATCACTTTACCTTTGATGATGTCATCACCATCAACCTCTATACCTTTGTTCTTACTGGTGTCATGTTGATCAAAACACTCTTGGAAGTACCCATAAAGATGATGCACGTTTGGCATAGCCCAACTATAATTTGTCAACATTCTAGTAGAAGGAGGGGTGGTGGTATTGCTGCTATAGTGGGAGCTTCTAGGTGATCTTCGGAATTGTCATTAAAATAAATTTCCAATTTTTGGGATTTCTCAACGTGGTACTCTCACAACCCGATACAACTTTTCTAAGGAAGTTGTAACCCGATACACTTCACCTCCTTGAGGTTATTTGCACGTCATGGGCTTTTCCAAGAGTTCAAAAACGATATGAGACTCCTCCTATGGCTCCTTGGCCGATAGGCACTCATATATAAGCTTTTCAACTTGATACAACTCAAGTTAGGGTTTCATATTCAACCCCTTTCTTGGTCATTTCATCACCAAGAGTACCATCACTCATAATTGATTCAAACATGGTGTCTCCTCCTTTATCTCTCGTCTAAATGATACTAGGAGAGAGTAGGGACACTCTAGAGGTGGTAATTTACATATTAATCCTACAATTTGGGTAAATTACAATTTGTACCAAAATTGGTGCACAATGCACTAACATTATTCAAACAGGTTGCAACTTGAAATTTGGGATTTCCACAAGACATCCTTTAACACAATTCTCTCTATTATGATGCTAAAACATACGAGGTGCATTAAACATGTGATATTTTGCAATATAGCCCCTCATCTTGGGTAAATTGCACTTTATGCTCAAACTATCATATAATGCACAAATAGTTTGCAATTACTCAAACTTGAAAATTAAAATCTACAAGAGTCTTAATTACTTTTAAAAAGATTAAAGCAAGTTTATGAACAACTTACTTAAGCAAAAATTCTAGGGTTAATCCATAACCCAGTTCAGGGATATTACATATCATACCCAACTTCTCATGGTCCTTCACGTCTCGGAGTCAAGGTCTCTAACCTTCTCCATCGAGTCTTGCCCTCTCTCTCTAAAGCAGACCCTACAACTAGTCCTACAACTTGAGGTTCTCTCATTATAAGGTGGTTCAAGCCCTTAAGGATATAGGTCACCTACTGGGGTGAAATGTACTATCAAGACCTATGTCTGACACAGATCATCCCAGGTTCTACATGCTCCCCTCATGAACATCAGACATAACCCTACATGCCTAGGTCTAAATCCTACGGTCATCCTGCTGCTATCCTCCTCCACATAGGGGCATGCCTCTTCTCTACTCCTACATGCCCATAAAGGTTTCTATATGGTCACCACTATCCTTCTCAATGAGGGAGTGATCCCTCACCCTCAACAGGCACGACCACCCAAGGTCGAGTCAATAAAAGGAACCAGGGTCATGTAGTTCATGTTTCTTATGTGCACTAAAACCTATATGCATGTCATCCCACGTACATACCTGCATGGTCAACCACGATGTCCAACTCATCCTGACATCTCTCTCCCTAACTACCACTTAGGGTTAGGGTTAGCATCATCCTCAGAGGATGAGTTAGGTCTCTACCTCCTCCTGGAGGCCTCTTCCCCCAGTGCTAACTCTCTCCTCATCCTCCTATAACAAGGTCTAACCTCAGAGCTCTCCTAAGGGTACGAAAACACATGCCATGCAACCTAATCATGTAACTAGTCTTTAGTTTACGCTTAAACTATTAAGCTTATGTCCATGACATCTTGTTTACATGATTTTCATTGATTTGGTAGAGGATTCATTAGTCCTTATCATACTTACCCTGACCTCAAGAGGGTGGGGAAGAGAGAGAAAACCCTAAAGCTTAGAACCTTACTTGAATTAGGGTTGAGAAGGGATGTAATAGATGAGAGAGTCCTAAAGGTATCTTATTTTGAGTCAAGACCTCAGACTTTGGCCAGGTAGTCACACTGCATCTGAGAGTCCTCGTGACCGACTAGTGGGCGGAGGAAAATATTGCCAGCCCCCAGATCGTGACCCTTTTCTAGACACCTCCGTCATCGAAAAATCCTCTAATAACTCCCTCGGGTTCTAAAGAGTTTGTAAAATTTAATAATTACTAAGGATTCAATGAGAAACCATTGGCTCTGATACCAAATGTAATGACCCCACTTCCCGGTAACCCCCAATCAAGGGAGACCAAGAGGTCAGAGGCGTTATCCCAAAATTCAAGATCAATGGTTTAACAATTTAATCAAAAATAATTATCATATTCTACTAATACTAAACTGGAAAGCCGACATTAAATAAAACTTTTGCATACCTTTTCAAAATAGGATCTAAGACTTCTATATGTAGAATAAATCTAACTATCTAATCCTCCTTTGGATTACTTAAATTCATCTTCACAGATTTCACTTTACTATTTGTCCTTTTCAGATTTGTACCTAAAACACCGACAAACAAAACGTCAGTCAGTATATTGCTATACTGATATGCAGGGACAAACACAACATCACAAATACACTCTAACAACCTAAATACAACAAATAGTTGATTAACAATCCAAATTACACTTTCAATGTGACTTCTCAACCGCTTTTGCCCTAAACCCTGGATTACCCTCTCTTAGGGTTTTGTCCTTGCAAGGGATATAAGGCCATGTTCTCCATCATGAGCTTGGTGCCAAGGGTCACCTCTCGAGGTGTCCCTCTGGGGCTTGACCAAATCAGACCTTCCCTCTAGGGCTTGGTCTTGCAACATACATCAGGGTGGCATGTAGGTTCGAGAAACACATTCATATTTAATTGTGATACTCATAGGGACTTTATAGGATTGCATAATTAAACATCCAACAGTTTAGGTTGCAATCAATCAAGAAACATTTGGGAAACGCCGTGAAACTAAAGACGATTATTCATAAAGTAACCACATACCTTATGCCACTGTAGAAACCATTCATAACATCATATACATTACGAGTGTATCCAAACATCCAAGCAACCCAACATATGATCAACAGTATCTGAAACATACATACTACATATGTGTCACCATGTATTCACATTACATTACTCAAATATAGATTCACTCCTAAACTAGGGTTTTAGGTTATCTCATGTTTGGACTAGGGATTAGGGTATATATATACCCTAATCATCATCTTAAGCTTATTAGGCTTTTCATGATACCTAGATCACATTCTCAGTATTATATCATAGCAATATATTCATATTGGTTTCAAAACCCTAAAACTATATATATATGTATATGTATATATATGTATATGTGTGTGTGTATATATATATATATATATATATATATATATATATATATATATATATATATATATATATATATATATATATATATATATATGATTACTAATATGGAATTATCCATTATTCACCACGATCAAGATTTTACTCATTATACATGACAAGATCAGGTGTTAGCCTAACATGAACGAATCTAATAAATTAAGCATCATATTAAACAAAACTAGGTGTTCCTTTTTACATTTAACACACTAGAACATGTATTGCATGTATTGTTTGAACAGGAAGCATAACTAAGTTCTAAAACTATTTTATTTATATTCCTCTCATTTTTCTGAGAAATTTTCATATATCATATGTCCCCATCAGAGTTACCAATAATTATCTACATTATTTGCAAGAATAAATTGATTAGGACCAATCACGTGCTGACACATCAGCATCCCATGTTTACTTAAAACAGCTCGGTGCCCCCCTTTAAGTTACTGGTTAAAGACCTTTATGCCCTTATAGGTTACATGTACACGTTGGGGTAGATGAGTCTTTTGACTCTAATTCACCCCTAACCTCACGACGGTAGTAGGGCCCCCAACCCTAGTGGGTCAACCACTGTGCTGCCCTCTTTGCCTCAACATCGGGGAGTCGGGCGGCCTCTGGTGCCACCACAGGGACCTGCCAGACTCGACTGGTCCCATGCTATAGGTCACAGTGACTGGGATTACAAGAATAATGATAATGGTCCAACCTCGACTGCAGAACAAATATGAGAGGAGAGAGACCCCTACTTGGAGCTTCAGTGACAACAATCAACGTTGAATCAGGCCTCCAAAGGCGGGCGACCATCGCAGCGGGGCATGGGCCACGTACTACATGCAAACATGTTCCCTCTCTATAGCATTCTGGTGGTGTGAGAGAGATCACATACAGGGTGGCCACTGCCATCCAGTACCCAACTCTGGGACCTCATACGATCCTGTGCGGTATCAGGGTTGCTACAATCCTAAGAAGGCCTCCCACCGAGCCACCTCATCTTCGGCTGCAACCTCCAGGCCATGATGACTGTCGAGGTCATCACTACTCCCACCCATGGCCATTGCACCCCTCTCTACGTCGCACAATTGCTCATAGGATCCAGAAGATGTTCTGGGGTTGGGTTTCCTTCTCGATCGGTTGGCTGTGAGTACTCCCATGTGAAGGATGGAGTCCCTACATATATACATGTATGTAGCACTTAGGGTTTAGGAGTCCATGTGGTCATGGTTTCCCTATAATTGGTAGGGCCAACTCAAACAAAGAAAGGATGGAATACGATTCCATCATCCTCTCCTTATTGGATAAATTTGCTAACTTCTCGATTAAAGCACTTGATTAGCAACTCATTAAAGGTGAAACACCTATTCTAGATTGTTCTCCTATTTAATTATCTTGGATTTCCATACATAATCATATATATAGAAAGAGTAGTCCTCATATCTTACTTCTTTTTCCTTGGGGTTCAAGTGATCCAAAAGTGTCAAGGATTATTACAACTATCCCTAAACTCAAATTTCCAAGATTATTTAATCTCAACACCAATGAGGAAAGAAAAATACTCTTTTATATAAACCCTATGCTTTTATTCCAAAAGGCCACGAGAGGCACCGCCATATGATTTTCACATAATTCTCATCTTTTCCTCATTATTTCAAATTTCCTTCTTAATAATGCATTATTGATTTCTTCTTTTTCTTTTAATCATATTGGACTCATTACCATATTATGATCCACAAAATCACATGTACAAAGGAAATATTGTGAAGGAAATCCATTCAATACATATAATTCACACAATTCCCATAATCATACATTTATTGGGGAAATTGCATTTCCAACCATATGAACCCAAAACTTGGGGTTGTAACAGCACATCTTCAAGAATTATGTGAGATTATACTCCTTGGGCTTATCAAGAGTAGGAACAGGGTTAGCCTTTTTTTGCTAGGGTTGAGGAAAGTAGTTGCTGAAGAAGAATCAACTCTTGCTCAAGGGAGAGTCCCGAACCTGCATATTGTGGGATATGTTGGTTCACTACAGGTTGACCATCAAATGTCATTGGATTTTCAGATGTTGATGGAGTGAAAGGAGGATCCATCCTAGGAATCCAAAAGTTAGGGTTCTAAGGTGTCACAAAACCTTATAGGTTATCAACAAATGACTTTTCACCAGCCATATGTATGTGCCTACACAAGGCAAGGGGTGGGGTATAAGCAACCTATGTAAAAAGGCAAATAACCTATGGGAGATAAATTGAAATAGTTAGACCAACTAACTGCCTTGGCTCTCATACCATGCTATAAGGAGAGGGATCCCATAGGGATCCACTCCCTGTTGACCTAGAGGTTATACATTGTCATATTTTGATAATGACTTAACCATTCCATTTGTATGTATCTAATATGTGGATTCAAGATTGATTTCAGGTGTTAGGTACATGAAAAGGATCAAAAATCAAAAGCCCTAATTTTTCTCAAGTTCAAGTCAAAAGAGCTACAAGTGTGCATTTTTTGGAAATCTATGTAAACAACCTTAGAACATTTTTGTAATCACTTGTAATGATGAATTGAGTTGTAACTAAGATGAGAAAATTGATTGGGACACTAAACACCAAGTTTTAATCACTTTAGATGCACTTTAGAAAATTGACCACAGGTAGTGAATCGGTCGAGTTTCAAATTCGATCGATCCTCCTAGATCAATTCTCTGAAGATAGCATCGGTCGAGTTGTGGTTTCACAAAACTCGACCGATCGAGTACCTGACCAATTCAATTTTCATTGGTCGGTCGAGTTTCCCCAGAACAAACTCGACTGATGGTTTGAATATTAGCTTTGTCTTTTACTCTATCGGCCGAGTTACTTTATTGAAACATGACCGATTGCACTGTACGGAATTTGTAGAAAAAGTGTTTGTGACCGTTGGTGTGTGTTTTGAGCAAAAACAGAGTCATTGCTTTGATAAAAAACGGCTATATTTCGTATCTAAGTGTCCCACAACTTAAAGGGGCACCATCAGCTATAAATAGGACCTCTTGGAGTTCATTCCAAGGTTGCTCATTCACTACATGCTTGGTCCTAGCATAGTTTAGAGTGTTCTAACCCTTTGATCCCCTTTCTCTCTCTACCTTCAAGTCAAATTCATGAGTATGAGTGAGATAGGTTCCTTTGTAAGAGAGCTGGTCCTCGTAATGATGTAAAGCTCTCCTCCATCATCTTCCTACCCCCTTTCCTTATTGAAGAAAAGGCTGAAGATCTTCTCTGAGTGAAGGAGAAGGAGTTGATGTTCTTCAAGGTTGAAGAAGGTAAGGTATTCCAGATCTCCAAGTGAAAGAGATAGGCAAGGCAAGTGCTCAAGAAAGGATAGGTAATCCCTTGAAGGCCGAAGACTTGAAGAAGGAGTGGGTAAGTCCATGTTGATGGCTGAAGACTCCACGGTTCAAGTGGGTAAGCTCCTTCTATAGGTTGAAGATCCTTGCTTAAGGTACTAAGCCCTTGGATGTTGTGGTTTTGTCTTGTAATCTTATGATGGAATATAAGAGTACCAAGATTGCAAATCCTAGAAATTAACCACCTCTAGGTAGTGGAATGACATTGCTCCTAGTTAGGACATGGAACCACTCTAAACCAACTTGTCCAAGTGCTTTCTCTTCCTTGTCTCTCATCCTTTCTATGCTTACTAGTTAAGACATCAAATTGATGTTTGTTTAAGTTTCTACACTTAATATAATTTAGTGGTCTACTTCATTTTGTGAGAATTGTGAAGCTCTATTCACCCCCTAGAGCCCTTGATCCAACAAGTGGTATCAGAGCAGGTCTTCTCCAAGCTACTTCCACAAGTAGGAGAAGATGGGCGATTTAGCACTTGGATCCCTCAACTTGGAAGGAAGCTTCTCCATGCGACCTCTGGTCTTTGACGACACCAACTTCCTCTATTGGAAAAAGAGAATGCAGTTCTACCTCCAAGGTGTGAGCTATGAGATGTGGAAGGTGGTGCACCTCAAGTATGAAGATCCAAAGGGGAAAATCTCCACATGGACGGAAGCCCAAATGAAGCAAGCTCAACTAAATGCCAAAGTTGTGAGCATCATCTATGAAACCCTCACCCCATCCGAGTTCAACCGGATCTCCTCTTGGGACACCGCCCATGAGATTTGGAACAAGCTTTGTGTCACCTATGAAGGAACAGAGAAAGTGAAGGAAGCCAAGATCTACATGCTTGGTGGTCTTCTTGAGAACTTCAAGATGGATAAAAATGAAAGAGTGGTTGATATGTACACTAGGCTCAATGTCATCATCAATGGATCGACGACCCTTGGTAGTGTGATGGACAAAGGCACTATCAACTCCAAGATCCTAAGATCTCTTCCAAAGTGATGGGATCCCAATGTTACATCCATGGAAGAAGTGTACAAGCTTAGGGAATTGTCAAATGAGGAGTTGGTTGGAAACCTTCAAGCCCATGAACCAATGCTTGATAAGCAAGAAGAAGAAGAAAAGAGAGAAGAGAAGGAGTCCAAAGAGATCAAGGATACAACCTTCAAAGCTCAAATTGAAGAGATGGTTCGACAACAACAACTTGCTCTCAAGTCCCCTACTCCCTCCTCAAGTAAAGATGAAGGCCCGAATGAGCATGAAGCAAACTACTCAAAGGGCAAACACTTCAAAGGGAAGCATTCTTCATCAACCCCTAGATGCTATGAATGTGTCCAAAAGGGCCATTACAAGAGTGACTACCCCAAGGCTAAGAAGAGCCATCACAAAAGCAGCCACAAGAAAGACAAGGAGTACAAGAGAGAAGGCAAATACAAGAGAAAGGAGAAGAAAGAAAGAAAAAGCAAAGATGCAACTCATGTAGATTGGGAGGAGTCTTCCTCAAGCTCTTCAAGCTCTGAAGATGAAGAATGTCACCTTACTCTCATGGCCTCTACAAGTGAAGATGTAGGTGAGGTAAGTGAGGTAAGTGAAGTCAATTTGCATGAGTTATCTAAGGAAACTCTTATTGATATGCTTAATGATTTCCGGTCATCTTTTACTAAATGCAAATCTAAAAGGAAAAGACTAGGCAAGATAGTAGATGATCTTTATGCTAAAATTGGGATTCTTGATAAAAATGAAAAATTTCTCCTTGATAGCATAGATTCTTTGCAAGGGAAATTTCTTGACCTTGAGCTTCAACACAATGGAGTAGAGGTTGAGAATGGTGTCTATCTTAAGACTATTGCAGATCTTAAGGAAGATAACCAAAGATGCCAAAATGAAATAGATGTTCTTAAAACTGAAAATGTAGAACTAAATCTCATTGATGAAGCTAGAAAGCAAGACATGAAAAGGAAATTTTGTTGCTTAAATCTAAAAATGCTAACTTGCTTGCTCAAGTTAATGATCTATCATCTAGACCTATTTTGCAAAGTAATGAGGTAGCTAGCACTGCTTTAGAACGTGATTCTTTTCATACTAAAGCCCTCTATTTATAGGCTGACCTATTACATGCTAGAGATGATCTTGCTAGTTTATCTTCTACTATCATTAACCTTAGTGATGATAATGCTAAGTTAAGAGCTTCTTTGCAAAAGTGTCTTGCGGGAAAGAAATCCCTTAATGCTGCCTTAGAACACTCTACCAAATAAATTGGTACTAGTGTTTTAGGATATGATGGGACTTCTCCCAAGGGTAAGAAAAAGAACAAAGGTAAGGGTAAGAAGAAGAGTGTGGAACCTCCTATCTTCCATGGAGAGACTTCCAGCTCTAAAAACCCTATGGTATGTGCTCATTGTAAATGTGATGATCATTACTCTACTTATTATCCTTACAAGCCAAAGGGGACCAACCCAAAGATGAAATGGGTCCCCAAGCTAACCCCAGATCCCAAAGTTTGAGTTGGGTATCGACATCATTCTTTCATGCAGGTCAAAAAGAGATGGATTGTTGATAGTGGCTGCTCCAAACATATGACCGGTGAAATTAGCCATTTCAACAAGTTCATGAAAAAGAAAGGAGGATCGGTAACCTTCGGGGACAACAAGAAAGGTAAGGTTATAGGTGAGGGTGATGTAGGCAACGAGCTATGTATCAAGAATGTTTTGCTTATTGATGACCTACATCACAACTTGATTAGTGTAAGCCAACTTTGTGATAATGGATATCTTATTTTGTTTACATATTTAGAATGTTTGCTTCTAGATTCCCTTACTTACAATGTCATATATAAGGGAACTCGAAATGATAATCTTTATGTTATTGTGCTTGATTTTCTGAAGCCCGTACTTGATAAATGCTTGGTTGTGGATAAAAATGATATTTCTCTTTGGCATCGCCGGTTGGGTCATGTGAATATGCATCAAATGAAGAAATTGAGCAAAAAGGAATTGGTTCGAGGACTTTCAAAATTGGATTTTGAAAAGGACGAGGAATGCCAACCTTGTACACAAGGCAAGAAAACCAAGTCCTCCTTCAAATCCAAAGGAGTCCTTAGTACCAAAAGAGCTTTTGAGCTTCTTCATATTGACCTATTCTGTAACATCCCTGACCTGGGTTATGAGTTAACCCTAGGTGTTTTGCCTAATTATGTAATTAAGATACTGGTGATTATCTTTTGGCATGTAATTAAGTTCCTAAGGAACATACTTTTCCTTTTCTGTCCCTTTTAAACAATGATTGAATTGATTGTTTTGTAATACAGGGACCTAAGTACAATTTACCCAATTTGAGGGGTTCAACTTGTAAAATAAACCATCTAAAATATCTTGTAAGACTCTTGTCATCATTTAGAGAAGAAATGATGAAGAAGTCACTTCAATTGAATAATCATATAATGAAAAACACCTTTGTGATTGAATAATCAAGGTGTAAGTACTATAGCCCTTTTATGTGTGTGCTTTAGTAATAGGTTGATCTTCTTTGCCTTCATTTCTTGACCTTAGAAGAAGGTTGTCCTTAGAAATAAGAAGAAGGGACGAGCAAAGAAGAAAAGGAGGGACTTAGTTGAAAGTGAGGAAAACCTATGTGCCTATGTTGAAATTCCACCCAAGTATATAAGCCCTTTTCCTCACTTAGCAAAGGAATGTTTCTTTCGTTCCCTTCACTGTTCCCCCTTGCTCAACCGACTAAGGAGAGCTCAGGAGCACAGGAGAACGACCAGGGGAGTGCAAGGTAGGTTTGGATCCTTCCTTTTTGCTCGAATTCATGGATGAAACTCGGATTCAAGGTCAAATTCATGGCTAGCTCACTTAGCTCTATCTTTCTAGCCATCTCTTCTCAACTTTCCTTGGAGGATTCACCTTGGCCGACCTGTGGAACTTCTAGGAAGCCATTAAAGGCTTGGAGCTCGAAAGCTTGGAGCTCAAGGAGCAAGCTTTAGGCGGGTTTTATAACTCTAAACCTATGCTTTGTTATATACATCTTTTCTATGCTTTTAGTTGCTAGTTCTTCTTCTTCCCTATCTTCCCTTGCTTCCTTGCAAGAAAATCCGTGAGGAACTATTGCTGTTCTTGAGCTAGAAGATGAGGGCGTTATTTCCTATGCTTATCCACAGTTTTCCACTTTACCATACGACCTCAACCAATTGCCCATACGGTTTACAAAACCGTTTGGTGGGCAAACAGTTTCAAGGTCGTATGAAGGCATACGGTCTTAAGACCATATGGAGGCGTTGACCAAGCGTGGACCGTATGGGAATCCTGTTCAAAATTATGTAGGTTAATCACCCACAAAATTTTAGAGGTTAACTCCAAAGGGATCGTGAGATATAAGCAAATCAATTAGCAAATCCAATTGAATTTAGTCCTGATTTTCAATCTGCTTAATTTGCCCTTTTTGGGCAAACGGTCTCAAGACCGTATAAGATGGTTGACTAAGCGTTGACCGTATGCGATTACTGTTCATAATGATGTTAATTAATGACTCACCAAATTTTATGGACTAATTCCAAACGAGTTAAGAGTTGAAGGTTGAGTACTAGGGCGAACCCTAATTGAAATCAGTGCTGAAATCACAATGAGCTAATTTGAGATTTTGGGTTGATTGGCCCAAATGGTCTCAAGACCATTTGTGGAATCATCCAAACGGTCTCAAGACCGTTTGGGGATCACCCAAGACCGTATGGAGGTCTGGGGTCAAGTATAGTTGACCAATTGAAGGTACAAAGATACCAAATTAAATTGCAATTAAGTATTGATGTAATGATCAACTCAATAAATCAAACCTTGATGAAATTTCACTAGAGTCCAAAGGATGGATGGGCAAACGGTCTCAAGACCGTTTGGAACTCATCCAAATGGTCTCAAGACCGTTTGGTGACAACCCAAGACCGTTTGGAGGTCTAGGGTTAAGGTAATTTGATCAATTGAGGGCCCAATTACAATGGGTTATTGAAATAATCAAATTGCTGATTTGTGACTTAATTAAGGTTCAACCCCTATCAAATCAATCTAGATTTTTATGAATTCTTGGGCAAACGGTCTCAAGACCGTTTGGAGGATATCCAAATGATCCCAAGACCGTTTGGGCCAAGTTTGAGCCCAATTGGAGGTCAATTGATGGGTTCAACTTTGATTTAGTTCACATTGTTGAGTGTTGATGGTTGAACGTTTATAGACCTTAATTGAACCAACTCCAACCCTAATTAGATATCAATTGAGGGTCAATTGAGTAACCAATTGGTTAAGGCTAACCCTAATTGTCTCAATTGATAAGTGGTTAGCAAGCTTGAGACCAATTAAAGGCTTCAACATAGGAAACCCTAATTGAGTCTACCCTTTGAATCACCTTGGAGGTCTATACGATCTTGAGCTTCTAGGTCCATTCGATCTCAAAACCGAATGAGGGCATTCGATCTCAAGACCGAATGAGGGCATTCGATCTCAAGACCGAATGAGGGCATTCGATCTCAAGACCGAATGAGGGCATTCGATCTCAAGACTGAATGAGGGCATTCGATCTCAAAACCGAATGAGGGCATTCGACCTCAAGATCGAATGAGGGTATACGACCTCAAGATCGAATGGGGGTATACGACCTCAAGATCAAATGAGGGAATACGACCTCAAGATCGTATGAAGGTTGAAGGTGTGAAACCTATTGAAGACTTTTGAGGATAAGTCTGCCTAATGCCTTGAAGGCTTAGATGGTTTTATGGTTGTTCAACCTAAACCATAATAATACCAAGAGACATTAAGGGTCAAATGGTTAGTAAATTAACCCATGATGATGATCAATGTGTAATTTACCATAATGCTCTTAAAAGGTTCAATTGAGTGAAACCTTGTTCTAATCAAACCCTAATCACTCAATAGTGGTGATTTGGTTTATGTTAATCAAAGTGGTCTTAACCCAACCTGATTTAGAGTGGTGTTATCACCATCTGCTGGTATGAGGAAAAAGAAAGTATCATAGGAAAGAGAAAGTATCCTTTTATGGTGGAAAGTCAAGTAATTACCTTCAATACACATGAATGTGCATGATTAGGGTATGATCCACCTATGTGAGATCATGGAAACCCTAATTATGATATATGATGAATCTTAAAGCTAATCTGAGAGCATTAATGATGATGTTCCTCATACATGACAATGTTATGAGTTCAACTCACCATAATGTGAATAGTAAACCCTAATTCAAGGGTGATGACATGTAATGTGAATAGTAAACCCTAATTCAAGGGTGATGACATGCAATATGGGTAGTAAACCCTGATTGATGAGAATCAGAGAACTTAGCTCTTATGATAAGAGTGAAAAATGTATTTCTCGTTTTGAATTACCTTTATCAGTTGAATTAACCATGCAGGTTCTGATATGAAGATGATCCTATCCAGGTATGGATGATGATACTATATTCATTAAAAGCATGTTGTAAGCTTTATGAATAAGTAAAATATTTTGATGCCTTGTCAGTGGCATCTTATGATTTTTTAATGGGCTGTGAGAGCCATGAAAACCATCAAGGTCATGCTTTAGAGATGACTTGTGATGAGTATAATGAGAAATGATGATTGATGAGAGTTAGGCTTGTTACATTTAGTATCCTTCTTTCATAGCTGTTATGCTACTGTTATTGTTTGAAGAACAATGTATGATATTAAAAGAATACTGAATGTACCTAACTAATCAAGTGTAATGTAGAAGCCCTGATCATAGATCCATCATTGTCAGAGATCAAATGATGGTGAAACATGTTTTCCTAAGGGAACTCCTGGATCACATACTGTTGAGTATGTGGGGTATATGGATGTGTAGAACCTTACATCCTAGTGTAGTAACTTGATGTAGATATGTAATCCGTCAATCCTTCACTACAAATCCATACCGCATCAGTAGAAGGTAAACCCGAAATCTCCTGATGATGAAGAAAGCACAGATACCGCATCAGTAGAAGGTAAACATGAAATCTCCTGATGACGAAGAGAGTACAGAACGCCACTGTAACTCTAAAATAGCAAAGGACCAGATTACCCTGGTGAGATATAATAGTAGAGACACAAGATGTCCTACAAGTGATCCTCTTACTGACTGAGGAAGGTGAAGGTCATGAGAATCCGGCTCTTTCGATGACCTAGTATGATACTAAGGCACTTAACAGTGATTGGTTGGGGTATGAGTGGTAAACCTCATCTCCACAGGGCATAATAATAAGAATGTTTGAAAAACATAATCTACAGCGTAGTATACCGGTTAAAGGTAACTATGAGCTAATTGATTGATGTTACACTGTATAGTGCATATGTTCTTTATGCTTTATAAATGTTGAGCTCTTGTTTACAACTGCAATTGCTATTGATTACTTTGAAAGTTTTTATTGCTTAAGTTATTCTTTGATGTTATAATAAAGCTTCTGGCGGAGAGTTATAACTCTCGCTGGGACAATTATGTAAAATTGTCTCACCCTGTACATTTCAACTTTTTAGGTGGACGTCGGAGACGGAGGAACAGGTCTACAGGTGACCAGTCCCAGCAGCAGCAGCACCAGGAGCAGTAGTAAATCTCAGGTGGAGATTTAGCCTGCCATGTGGTGTAGTTAGAGTCAGTCCTATGTGTCCTCTGTACTCTCAGGTCTTGAAGTCTTTTGGTTATGAGTTCTTGAGATTTTGTATCTTGTTGTATATAATTACTCAAGAAGTAATTATCATGAGATGTAAACAGTTTATCTCCTTTTATGAATGAAGCTTTATGGATTCAAGCTCTTGTCTCGAAAAGTTTTAAATTTCCCGTGATTTTTGTCTTCCGCTGTTAATCGAATCGCTTCTGCTAAGTTTAAATCGTGTTTGTAACGTGGTTTGGAGATCAGAGCCCACAATTAGTGGTATCAGAGCTCTAGGTCTGTTGAGTCTACAGAGGCATAGGACTTAGGATGTCGAATCTATCTTTAGTACTCCTTCCTTATCTAATAGAATCTTCTGCTCCTCAGAAGAAGAAGATACATAAGGATGGCAGAGCCACATGATGAGTACGTGGCAGAGAGTAGTGCTAGTGCACCTCGAGGCAGTGCAAGGGTTCCAGAAATAGAACAGCCTGCACCTGAGCCACCCCAGTTTGACCCAGCTGACATGGGTAACCTAGCAGTTCAGACGATGTTTGGGCAGTTTATGACTGCCATGACACACATCACCGACAGGATGCCCATGCCTGCACCTAGGGCACCTGCCCAACCTGAAGGACAAGGTATCAGTAAGACGTTCGAGCGACTTCATCGTGTCAGAGCTACCGAGTACTTTGGGACTGCCGACCCTGCAGATGCTGACCTATGGTTAATAGAGTTGGAGAAGGTTTCAGGATTCTTATTATCCCGGAGGTTGAGAAGGTTAGACATGCTGTCTATCTTCTCAAAGGCAGTGCTGGTCACTGGTGGAACATGGAAGAGCAGAAGAGATCTGGAATAGAGTTATCGTGGGAAGAGTTTCGTCGGGAATTTATCAATAGATATTTTCCAAAGACCTTCCTAGATGAGAAGATCTCTCAGTTTGAGAGATTGAGGCAGGGCATGATGAACATTAGCGAGTATGAAGCTAAGTTCATGGAGTTGCTGCAGTTCTGTCTGCACATGGCTGCCACAGAAAAGGAAAGAATCAGGAGATTCGAGAAGGGTTTGAATGCTGATATGTCAACCCCTGTGTCTGCCTTAGAAAACCGAGAGAGATTCTCTACCTTCGTTGAGTCAGTCCGAAGGATAGAGAGATCTGTGGTTGAGAAGAGGCAAACCCAGAAAAGATATCCACAGTTCCAGGGTTCTTCATCTAGGGATTCCAAGAAACCTAGATTCTCTGCACCTAACCATCCACCACCCAGATCGAGTTCTCAAACTCAATGGTCACCAAGAAGAGGTAGAGGACGGAATCAACTGCTTCAAGGGACTCACAGTTCTGCATCGATGTCAGTTACTGGACCACCCCGACCACAACAACAGGAGAGGAGTTGCTACAACTGTGGTAAGGTGGGACACTTGATGAAGGATTGCCGTTCTAGGCCTGTCAGTGTGACACAGCCTCCGAGACAGGATCAACAAGGATCTCAGAAAATGCAATCTCAAGGAGCAGCTCGAGGACGTGAACAAGCGTCTCAAGATGGATCATCAGCACCACCTCAACACCAGGCGACAACGAGGTTCTATGCTATGAACCCACCAGATGCAGTGGTCAATCCACGGGTAGTAGCAGGTCAGATGGAACTTTTATATCCTGATATGTCTACATCCTGTGTTGTATCTGTTCTGATTGACCCGGGTGCTAAGCACTCTTTCATCACTCATAGAGGGATTCGTAACTGCAATGTGACTGTTAGTCATAGGGCAGATAGTTTGTTGTTGGAGACTCCATTGATTGGGTTTGCCGTTTTGCAGGAGGTATGCTCTCCCTGCATCCTCTTCTTTTCTGATCATCGCATTCAAGTGGATCTTATACCACTTGATATGCATGGATTTGATATAATCCTCGAGATGGATACCTTAGAGAGGTATAGAGTTGTCTTGGAATGTGAGTCCAAGTTGGCTGTGTTTGCTGATGAAAGCAACACATGGATCTTTCAAGGTGAAAGAAAGATTCTGCCCACCTGTCTTGTGTCAGCTATGGTTGCTGATAAGCTGTTGAGGCAAGGATGTTATGCATTCTTGGCCCATGTGGTAGATGTTACCAAGGAAAGTTCCAATCCTGCGGAAGTTCCCATAGTCAGGGAATTCGAGGATGTGTTTCCTGAAGAACTTCCTGGTATACCACCACTTTGGGAGATTGATTTTGAAATCAATCTGATCCCAGATACGAAACCCATAGCCCAGACTCCATATAGGATGGCGCCTGCCGAGATGGCAGAACTCAAGAAACAGCTTCAAGAGTTACTTGAGAAGGGTTTTATCCGACCGAGCACTTCACCTTGGGGTGCTCCGGTCTTGTTTGTTAAAAAGAAAGATGGGTCAATGCGGTTGTGCATTGACTATAGACAACTCAATAAAGTAACAATAAAGAACAAGTACCCTCTGCCGAGGATTGATGATCTCTTTGACCAGTTGCATGGTGCAACAGTCTTTTCAAAGATAGACTTGAGGTATGGATATCATCAACTTCGTATTAAGGATAGTGACATACCCAAGTCTGCCTTTAGGACAAGGTATGGTCACTATGAGTTCACAGTTATGTCGTTTGGACTAACCAATGCACCAGCTGCATTTATGGAACTCATGAATAGAGTTTTCCGACCTTTCCTTGATCAGTGTGTTGTCATCTTCATAGATGACATTCTGATCTATAGTAAGGATGCTCAGCAGCATGAGCAGCATCTTCGCCAAGCTTTGACCTTGCTAAGAGAACACAAGCTGTATGCTAAGTTTAGCAAATGCGAGTTCTGGCTGCCGGAGGTATCTTTTCTTGGACATGTAATATCTGCCTCGGGAGTTCGAGTTGACCCTACAAAGGTAGAATCTGTTCTGCAGTGGGAACAACCAAAGACACCGACGGAGATTCGAAGTTTCTTGGGGTTAGCTGGCTATTATCGAAGGTTCATTAAGAACTTTAGTTCTATAGCCTTACCTTTAACCAAGTTGACCCGGAAAGATGTTCCTTTTTCTTGGAATGATAAATGTCAACAGTCTTTCTAGTTGTTGAAGGAGAGGTTGACAAGTGCACCTGTGCTTGTTCTACCTGAACAAGGAAAAGGATATGTAGTCTTCTGTGATGCCTCCAAGAATGGACTTGGATGTGTGTTGATGCAGGATAAACAAGTGATTTCTTTTGCTTCTCGACAGCTTAAGAAACACGAGGAGAATTATCCGACACACGATCTGGAGTTAGCTGCTGTGGTTCATGCCTTGAAGATCTGGAGGCATTATCTCTACGGAGAGACATTCCAGATTTTCACAGACCACAAGAACCTTAAGTATATCTTCTCTCAGCATGAGCTTAACATGAGGCAACGTCGTTGGATGGAGTTAATCAAGGATTACGACTGTACGATTGATTACCATCCAGGCAAGGCCAATGTTGTTGCAGATGCCTTGAGTAGGAAATCAGCAACATCAACCATGGATAGAGCACAATTAAACTTTTTAGTGTGCTCTAAGAGAGATATGTTTATCTCTTTAAGGCAAGACAATGTACAGTTGAAGGTGTCATTGTTAGCTGGGTTGTTGGCTGAGATGCATATTAAACCTACCCTAAGAGAGAAGATTAAGGAAGCACAACAGGTTGATGCTGAAGTTCAACAGATTAGGTCAGAGTATGGAAATGAGAAGCGAGATGGTTTCCATGACTCGGATGATCATGTAGCATGTTATCATGGGAGGATGATAGTGCCAGATGTGGATAACTTGAGGAAGTTAGTCCTGGAAGAAGCTCATTCTTCGATGTATGCTATGCATCCAGGGAGCACTAAGATGTATCGTAATTTAAAGGAATTGTATTGGTGGCCTGGAATGAAGAAGGATGTTGCAGAGTTTGTTCTGAGGTGTCCTGTGTGTCAGCAAGTTAAAGCTGAACACCAGAAGCCTGCAGAAACAATGCAACCTTTACCCATACCACAGTGGAAGTGGGATCATGTTACCATGGACTTTGTTGTTGGCCTACCCAGGACAAACAAAGGACATGATTCCATTTGGGTAGTTGTAGATAGGTTGACTAGGACAGCGCATTTCTTACCTGTCAAAACAACCTATTCTGCTGAAAGGTTATCACAGTTGTATGTGCAAGAGATAGTGCGTTTGCACGGAGTTCCTATCACAATAGTTTCTGACAGAGGTCCTCAGTTTACAAGTCATTTTTGGGAATAGTTACACAGAGCCTTAGGCACCAAGCTAAGGTTTAGTACGGCCTTTCATCCACAGACTGATGGACAGTCGGAAAGGACCATACAGACCTTAGAAGACCTGTTGAGAGCATGTGTTCTCCAGTTTATCGGAAGTTGGGATCTACACCTAAGCTTGATAGAGTTTGCCTATAACAATAGCTATCAACATAGTATTGATATGGCACCTTATGAAGCCTTGTATGGTAGACGTTGTAGATCACCTTTGTTTTGGTTTGAGACTGGTGAGCATCAGTTGTTAGGTCCTGATCTTGTGCAGCAGACCACAGAGAAGATTAAAGTAATACAACAACAGATTAAGACTGCACAGGATAGGCAGAAATCTTATGCTGACAAGCGTCGTAGACCCTTAGAGTTCCAGGTTGGAGACAGAGTGTATCTCAAGGTCTCGCCTTGGAAAGGAGTCCTTCGTTTTGGAAGGAAAGGGAAGTTAGCTCCTAGATTTATGGGGCCTTATCCAATCATTGAACGGATTGGAAAAGTAGCCTATAAACTAGAGCGCCACCAGAGTTACAGAGGTTACATCCTGTGTTTCACATTTCTATGCTAAAGAAATGTCACCCTGATACTGAGTCAATTCTACAACCTATGGAGGTAGAATTGAATGATGGTATATCTTATGAGGAAGGACCGGTGTCAATCCTTGATAACAGAATTTAAAAGTTAAAGAAGAAAGATATAAGCCTTGTGAAAGTTCTCTGGAACCACCGTGGTGTTGAAGAAGCCACTTGGGAACTAGAGGATGAGATGAGAAGGAAGTATCCTGCCCTTTTCTCTTAATATGTTTTATCGATTTCGGGGATGAAATCCTTGTAAGGGGTGGATAATTTGTAACATCCCTGACCTGGGTTATGAGTTAACCCTAGGTGTTTTGCCTAATTATGTAATTAAGATACTGGTGATTATCTTTTGGCATGTAATTAAGTTCCTAAGGAACATACTTTTCCTTTTCTGTCCCTTTTAAACAATGATTGAATTGATTGTTTTGTAATACAGGGACCTAAGTGCAATTTACCCAATTTGAGGGGTGAAACTTGTAAAATACACCATCTAAAATATCTTGTAAGACTCTTGTCATCATTTAGAGAAGAAATGATGAAGAAGTCACTTCAATTGAATAATCATATAATGAAAAACACCTTTGTGATTGAATAATCAAGGTGTAAGTACTATAGCCCTTTTATGTGTGTGCTTTAGTAATAGGTTGATCTTCTTTGCCTTCATTTCTTGACCTTAGAAGAAGGTTGTCCTTAGAAATAAGAAGAAGGGACGATCAAAGAAGAAAAGTAGGGACTTAGTTGAAAGTGAGGAAAACCTATGTGCCTATGTTGAAATTCCACCCAAGTATATAAGCCCTTTTCCTCACTTAGCAAAGGAATGTTTCTTTCGTTCCCTTCACCGTTCCCCCTTGCTCAACCGACTAAGGAGAGCTCAGGAGCACAGGAGAACGACCAGGGGAGTGCAAGGTAGGTTTGGATCCTTCCTTTTTGCTCGAATTCATGGATGAAACTCGGATTCAAGGTCAAATTCATGGCTAGCTCACTTAGCTCTATCTTTCTAGCCATCTCTTCTCAACTTTCCTTGGAGGATTCACCTTGGCCGACCTGTGGAACTTCTAGGACGCCATTAAAGGCTTGGATCTCGAAAGCTTGGAGCTCAAGGAGCAAGTTTTAGGCGGGTTTTATAACTCTAAACCTATGCTTTGTTATATACATCTTTTCTATGCTTTTAGTTGCTAGTTCTTCTTCTTCCCTATCTTCCCTTGCTTCCTTGCAAGCAAATCCGTGAGGAACTGTTTCTGTTCTTGAGCTAGAAGATGAGGGCATTATTTCCTATGCTTATCCACAGTTTTCCACTTTACCATACGACCTCAACCAATTGCCCATACGGTTTACAAAACCGTTTGGTGGGCAAACGGTTTCAAGGTCGTATGAAGGCATACGGTCTTAAGACCGTATGGCCGCGTTGACCAAGCGTGGACCGTATAGGAATCCTGTTCAAAATTATGTAGGTTAATCACCCACAAAATTTGAGAGGTTAACTCCAAAGGGATCGTGAGATATAAGCAAATCAATTAGCAAATCCAATTGAATTTAGTCCTGATTTTCAATCTGCTTAATTTGCCCTTTTTGGGCAAACGGTCTCAAGACCGTATAAGATGGTTGACTAAGCATTTACCGTATGAGATTACTGTTCATAATGATGTTAATTAATGACTCACCAAATTTGATGGACTAATTCCAAACGAGTTAAGAGTTGAAGGTTGAGTACTAGGGCAAACCCTAATTGAAATCAGTGCTGAAATCACAATGAGCTAATTTGAGATTTTGGGTTGATTAGGCCAAACGGTCTCAAGACCATTTGGGGAATCATCCAAACGGTCTCAAGACCGTTTGGGGATCACCCAAGACCGTATGGAGGTCTGGGGTCAAGTATAGTTGACCAATTGAAGGTACAAAGATACCAAATTACATTGCAATTAAGTATTGATGTAATGATCAACTCAATAAATCAAACCTTGATGAATTTTCACTAGAGTCCAAAGGATGGATGGGCAAACGGTATCAAGACCATTTGGAACTCATCCAAACGGTCTCAAGACCGTTTGGTGACAACCCAAGACCGTTTGGAGGTCTAGGGTTAAGGTAATTTGATCAATTGAGGGCCCAATTACAATGGGTTATTGAAATAATCAAATTGCTGATTTGTGACTTAATTAAGGTTCAACCCCTATCAAATCAATCTATATTTTTATGAATTCTTGGGCAAACGGTCTCAATACCGTTTGGAGGATATCCAAACGATCCCAAGACCGTTTGGGCCAAGTTTGAGCCCAATTGGAGGTCAATTGATGGGTTCAACTTCGATTTAATTCACATTGTTGAGTGTTGATGGTTGAACGTTTATAGACCTTAATTGAACCAACTCCAACCCTAATTGGATATCAATTGAGGGTCAATTGAGTAACCAATTGGTTAAGGCTAACCCTAATTGTCTCAATTGATAAGTGGTTAGCAAGCTTGAGACCAATTGAAGGCTTCAACATAGGAAACCCTAATTGAGTCTACCCTTTGAATCACCTTGGAGGTCTATACGATCTTGAGCTTCTAGGTCCATTCGATCTCAAAACCGAATGAAGGCATTCGATCTCAAGACCGAATGAGGGCATTCGATCTCAAGACCGAATGAGGGCATTCGATCTCAAGACCGAATGAGGGCATTCGATCTCAAGACCGAATGAGGGCATTCGATCTCAAAACCGAATGAGGGCATTCGACCTCAAGATCGAATGAGGGTATACGACCTCAAGATCGAATGGGGGTATACGACCTCAAGATCAAATGAGGGCATACGACCTCAAGATCGTATGAAGGTTGAAGGTGTGAAACCTATTGAAGACTTTTGAGGATAAGTCTGCCTAATGCCTTGAAGGCTTAGATAGTTTGATGGTTGTTCAACCTAAACCATAATAATACCAAGAGACATTAAGGGTCAAATGGTTAGTAAATTAACCCATGATGATGATCAATGTGTAATTTACCATAATGCTCTTAAAAGGTTCAATTGAGTGAAACCTTGTTCTAATCAAACCCTAATCACTCAATAGTGGTGATTTGGTTTATGTTAATCAAAGTGGTCTTAACCCAACCTGATTTAGAGTGGTGTTATCACCATCTGCTGGTATGAGGAAAAAGAAAGTATCATAGGAAAGAGAAAGTATCCTTTTATGGTGGAAAGTCAAGTAATTACCTTCAATACACATGAATGTGCATGATTAGGGTATGATCCACCTATGTGAGATCATGGAAACCCTAATTATGATATATGATGAATCTTAAAGCTAATCTGAGAGCATTAATGATGATGTTCCTCATACATGACAATGTTATGAGTTCAAATCACCATAATGTGAATAGTAAACCCTAATTCAAGGGTGATGACATGTAATGTGAATAGTAAACCCTAATTCAAGGGTGATGACATGCAATATGGGTAGTAAACCCTGATTGATGAGAATCAGAGAACTTAGCTCTTATGATAAGAGTGGAAAATGTATTTCTCGTTTTGAATTACCTTTATCAGTTGAATTAACCATGCAGGTTCTGATATGAAGATGATCCTATCCAAGTATGGATGATGATACTATATTCATTAAAAGCATGTTGTAAGCTTTATGAATAAGTAAAATATTTTGATGCCTTGTCAGTGGCATCTTATGATTTTTTAATGGGCTGTGAGAGCCATGAAAACCATCAAGGTCACGCTTTAGAGATGACTTGTGATGAGTATAATGAGAAATGATGATTGATGAGAGTTAGGCTTGTTACATTTAGTATCCTTCTTTCATAGCTGTTATGCTACTGTTATTGTTTGAAGAACAATGTATGATATTAAAAGAATACTGAATGTACCTAACTAATCAAGTGTAATGTAGAAGCCCTGATCATAGATCCATCATTTTCAGATATCAAATGATGGTGAACGGGTTTTCTTAAGGGAACTCCTGGATCACATACTGTTGAGTATGTGGGGTATATGGATGTGTAGAACCTTACATCCTAGTGTAGTAACTTGATGTAGATATGTAATCCGTCAATCCTTCACTACAAATCCATACCGCATCAGTAGAAGGTAAACCCGAAATCTCCTGATGACGAAGAAAGCACAGATACCGCATCAGTAGAAGGTAAACATGAAATCTCCTGATGACGAAGAGAGTACAGAACGCCACTGTAACTCTAAAATAGCAAAGGACCAGATTACCCTGGTGAGCTATAATAGTAGAGACACAAGATGTCCTACAAGTGATCCTCTTACTGACTGAGGAAGGTGAAGGTCATGAGAATCCGGCTCTTTCGATGACCTAGTATGATACTAAGGCACTTAACAGTGATTGGTTGGGGTATGAGTGGTAAACCTCATCTCCACAGGGCATAATAATAAGAATGTTTGAAAAACATAATCTACAGCGTAGTATACCTGTTAAAGGTAACTATGAGCTAATTGATTGATGTTACATTGTATAGTGCATATGTTCTTTATGCTTTATAAATGTTGAGCTCTTGTTTACAACTGCAATTGCTATTGATTACTTTGAAAGTTTTTATTGCTTAAGTTATTCTTTGATGTTATAATAAAAAAGCTTTTGGCAGAGAGTTATAACTCTCGCTGGGACAATTATGTAAAATTGTCTCACCCCGTAGATTTCAACTTTTTAGGTGGACGTCGGAGACGGAGGAACAGGTCTACAGGTGACCAGTCCCAACAGTAGTAGCACCAGGAGCAGCAGTAAATCTCAGGTGGAGATTTAGCCTGCCATGTGGTGTAGTTAGAGTCAGTCCTATGTGTCCTCTATACTCTCAGGTCTTGAAGTCTTTTGGTTATGAGTTCTTGAGATTTTGTATCTTATTGTATATAATTACTCAAGAAGTAATTATCATGAGATGTAAACAATTTATCTCCTTTTATGAATGAAGCTTTATGGATTCAAGCTCTTGTCTCGAAAAGTTTTAAATTTCCCGTGATTTTTGTCTTCCGCTGTTAATCGAATCGCTTCCGCTAAGTTTAAATCGTGTTTTTAACGTGGTTTGGAGATCAGAGCCCACATATTCGGACCTATGAGAACTCAAACACTTCGTGGTTCCAAGTATTTTCTTGTTATTGTTGATGATTTCTCTCGTTATACTTGGACTTTCTTTCTCATTTTAAAAAGTGATACTCTTGATGTTTTCTTGAGTTTTTGTAAATGGGTTGAAAATGAAGCTTCTTGCCAGATTGTTTCCATCCGCAGTGGCCACGAGGGAGAGTTTGAAAATGATCTTTTTGAGCATTTTTGTGAAAAATATGGTTACTCGCACAATTTCTCTTCTCCTCTTACACCTCAACAAAATGGGGTAGTAGAGAAAAAGAACAGGCCGCTTTAAGAGATGGCAAGGACAATGCTTCTTGAATATGACATTCTTAAGAAGTTTTGGGCCGAAGCCGTTAGCATCGCTTGCTTTGTGCAGAACCGAGTTTTTACACATCCCTCTTTGAAGAAAACCCCCTATGAGCTGTGGCGTGGTAGAAAGCCATCCATCGATTTGTTTCATGTTTTGGGATGTCCTTGTTTTGTTTGGAACACAAAGGATTTTCTCAACAAGTTTGATCCAAAATCCTACAAGGCTTTCTTCCTAGGCTATAACACTACATGCATGGCTTATAGTGTCTTCAATATTGAATTTTCTAAAATTGAATAATCTATCAATGTTAAGTTTATTGAAACTAACCCTATTGTTGGCAAGAATGTTGTTGATAATGATGTTGCCGATGACTTGATTCCTATCTTGAAAGACCACAACATCAACAACAAAGGTAAGCAGGTGGTTGAAGCTAAAGATGAAGAGAAGAAGAATCCTACTCCTTTCTTTGCAAAGAATCATCCCAAAGAGATAATCATTGGCAACCCATTTGAGAGAGTGAATACACGAGCTGTCTATAACAAAGAACAAGTAGACAATACTTCTATCTCACAGCTAGAGCCAAAGAACATCAAAATGCAAGAGGAACTAGAGCAATTCGAGAGGAATCATGTGTGGACTCTATTGCCAAGACCAAGTGATAGAAAAATCATTGGCACCAAGTGGGTCTACTGCAACAAGCTTGATGAACAAGGCAAAGTGGTAAGGAACAAAGCAAGGTTAGTGGCACAAGGTTACAATCAACAGGAAGGTATTGACTTTGATGAAACTTATGCTCCTATTGCTAGACTTGAATCTATTAGAATGATACTTGCCTTTGCTAGTTATAAAAATTTCTTACTATATCAAATAGATGTTAAAAGTGCTTTTTGAATGGTACAATCAAGGAGGAAGTATTTGTTTCTCAACTTCCGAGCTTTGAAAATGACAAGCTACCTAATCATGTTAATTTGTTGCAAAAAGCTCTCTATGGACTCAAGCAAGCACCTCGAGCTTGGTATGAGAAATTAAAGAACTTTTTGTTAGACAATGGATATGTCATGGGCAAAGTCGATTCTACTTTATTTCTGAAACACACTTCTAGAAATTTTCTTATCATTCAAATTTATGTTGATGATATCATTTTTGGAAGAACTGCTCTTGATCTTTGCAAGGAGTTTAGTTCTCTTATGTAGAGTGAGTTCGAGATGAGCATCATGGGTGAGTTTACTTTCTTCCTCGGCTTCCAAATCAAGCAAACCAAAGATGGAAACTTCATCAACCAAGGCAAGTACACCAGTGAACTACTCAAATTCTTTGGGATGGAGAACATAAAGCCGATGGATACACCCATGTCCAACACCGCTAAACTTGATAGAGACGAAGAAGGTGAGAAGGTATATGAGAAGCTCTATAGAGGTATGATTGGAAGTTTACTTTATTTAACTACCTCTAGACTTGATATTATGTTTAGTGTTGGCTTGTGTGCTCGCTTTCAATCAAACCCTAGGAAATCACATCTTATTGTTGTTAAGAGGATTTTGAGGTACTTAACCAAAACTCAAAACTTTGGACTATGGTATTCTAAGTCAAGGGACTTTACTCTTGTAGCATATAGTGGTGCGGATTACGCGGGTTGTTTGGTTGATAGAAAGTGCACAAGTGGCACTTGCTTCCTTCTAGGACCATGCTTGGTGTCTTGGTTTTCCAAGAAACAGAGCACCGTGGCATTATCAACTATCGAGGCTGAATACATTGCAGTCGGGAGTTGTTGTGCCCAGGTCCTATGGATGAAGCAAATGCTCACTACTACATAAAATCCTTTTAGCGTCGATTATTTAAGTTCTTTGGTGTCGGTTTCAAAGTGACACCCAAGTGGGCGCCGCTAAAGGGGGACACCTTCGGCGTCAGTTTCCAACCGACGCCACAACGTTTTTCTCCACCGAAAACGCACCAGCAAAGGGACTATAGGCGTCGATTGTTTAGTAAAAACCGACGCCCAAACTCTTCCTGCCACCGAAAACATGCCATCATAGGGACTATAGGCGTCAGTTGTTTACTAAACAACCGACGCCAAAACTCTTCCCACCACCAAAAACACGCTAGCAAAGGAATTATAGACGCCGGTTTTTAACATTAACTGACATCATATCCCTTGACAACATGGTCAAATAGACGTCGGTTTTAAGTGCAAAACCACCGCGATATGTCTTTGGTGTTGGTTTTCTTCAAATAACCGACGCCTATGTTTTGATTTTTTTTCTTATCAGTTTGCAGGCATGTTATGGCTGGTCGTAGGATGAGAACCTGCAATTCAGTGGAACTGAACTGCAGGTTTACGACATCCATTGATATCAGCCAACAACATACCACAAACCTGCAAAATTAACATGATGGACAATATTATATATATATGATTCACACTCATGTATAAGAACATTTAATTCATATTATTTTTCATCACACGCATGTAGAAACCAGTAGCAACCTACAGTTCCATTTATTTCATCTCTTTTCACATTCAGACACATGTAGAAACATTCATGTATTGATGATTTTCACACACATATGACAATTCATAAAAATTCATTCACATTCACACAAAATTAATTATGAGAACAAAGTTATTCTTTATTCATCATTGTCATCATTGTCAACAAAATTATATTAAAAAATTCCCACTCTTTGCAGGGCTTTTGCCCAGTCTTCTCTTACATCATCTAATTCATCTCTCGTATAGGGAGCATGTACATCAAAATGATTTGCACCTGTGTTGAAGTCCTCAGTTTTAAAGACCTACAAAGAGAATGATGTATATACATAATTAAAATAATATATAATAAGATTCATATATTTCATATTATCTAACGAGACTATGTATAATACATGTTGTATGTTATTGATTTCCAATACGGCATGTTTGATGATTAGGTCCATAAATCACATCACATAGTAGGCACATGCCCAACCATTGTCTTGTGTAGCATACTATAAATTGAAACATACAAAATATTCAAAAATACAAATAAGCACAGTTCACATAAATAATATATACATTGGAGTCAGGAAATTACTTTCACATTCTCCCAAATGAGTGTCAGATTTTTTTTCTTGGGGACCTTTCCTCCAACTTTTTTGTACTCTTGTAAAACCCTATATATGTTAATGTAACACATTAAATTACATAATTAAATAGTAATGCAGAAACAGATGTTAACATATATACAAACATAAAATATTTCTCACGAGAATAATGGCCTTTTAATTACATGTCCATATAATACATCCAACTCACTCCCCGCAGGATCTAGATAATATACGGTGCATGTCTTAGGGACAATAACTAATAACTCCCAATGCTTAGCACTACAGGTAAGAAAGTAGAAAATTAATAACTCAATATCCGCAATAAAAATGTAATTTGCTTAAGTCCAAATTACAAGCAAAGTAAACTTACTCGACATTGAATGGAGCTATTATCACCGTCTTATTATTTTTACCAAAATATTCAAAAGCATCACAACAGTATGAAGTAACTGAATACAAGTCTGTATCTACAAGACTAATCAAAGATGGAACCAAAAATCCCACATGGAAAAACCCAAAATCTGTACATGTCTTGTGTAAGTGGCTGCAAAATCACCAAGTGTTTCAGCATCTGGGTGTGCATGAGACAGTACAAGATTCGTCCAGCCAGGGAGTACATGTATCGGGCTCACACGTACCATGCCATATGGTACTGGACTCCCATGAAACATGCACCCTTTAAGGGGTGGGTAAGCCGATGCCTTTGCAACGATATATCCTTCACTTTTTAGTTGGCATGGCTTCAACCCCTACAAAATTATGTAAAGAATGTTATATGCATATATACACAAACATATCATCTTGAACATACTAGCTATTATATATGCCATAAAAATACTTACAAAGGACGTGCTAGGTTGTGGGTCTATAGGATTACTCCCAACCTCTACAGTACGAGTAGTAGGAGAAGAGAGGTCCGCCACATGTACTGTCTGAGTGGCAGTCTGAGATGCCTGCCACTTGTTAATTGCTTCATGGAGTCTTTTATCAAGTACTTCCTCGACTCTCCTATCAATTAAGGAATCTACCTATACATGGATAATAGAAATGCTAGTTTCTGATTATTGAATTCCCTTTCTCAATAATGTTCTAAAATAAGAATAAGTTACCTCAGCTTGTGAAAGTCCCGCTTTTGGGACAGGTTTGCGCTGGGATGGCCCAAAGAACGCTTTGATGCCCACACCAACGCCTGCACCCCTTACACGTCCAGGATGCTTTAGGTTACCCAAAGCAACTGTCAGTTCATCCCTTATGCCCTGAGGGATGAACTTGCCTTCCTTCCTCTGCTCTTACAGCTCCCGCTAATCACCATCAACAAAAATTCGTAAGTAAATATAACAATAATCAATATCGATAGATTGCTCTAAGAGTTGATTTTTACCATTTTTACAGCCGCCTCAACGGTTGCGGGCTTCAGTATCTCTCCTATCTTGTTTTGCCTCCCAGCTATCCACATAGCATGGCGAGGCAGAGGTGCTGGAGCAGTAGTAGAGGACTCTACAGTCTCCTGAGTAGCAGTAGGCTGAGTAGACTTAGCCTGTAGTCTTTGGCGAACACCTGCATATCCTCTTGGACCCATTGTGTGGTCGTACACATTCAGTGCACGCCTTGCTTGTTGAGCATCGCCGATAGCCTAGTTAGTTAGCACATTGATTTGGTTAGTAACACTAAAGGTTAATCTTGAATACGTGAATACATAAAAATGTATATTAATTAAATTGGGAGTGGCGCTTAATACCTTTAATTCATCTGTTTTTCTTTAGGTAACAAACTCGTCCCAGTCTTTGGGGTCCAAGTAGTTCCATTACTGTGTGGCTTCCTTCTTCCTATATTTATTTTTCAAAGAGAATACAAACAAAAATTATTAGTGTAGAGTTAGTGAAATACTGATCAATGTCTAGAATTGGAATCAATCAAGAACCTATTCTTAGCATCACGTATGTAATCTCAGGTGAGATTGGTCCTATAGTTCCTTAGGACCCTCCCACAACGTTGCATCACACATTTATAATGCAACTTTTCATCCAGATCAAATATGCTCTGCAAATTAAATAGAATTGCTATTAACTAGTATCCTAAAAATTAGTAATCTACACAAATAGAATTACAAATAATAATAACTCACACATACTTCCTTCCATATGTGGTCTTTCTTCCCCTTAGGAACTTTATGCCATGATTCTAGGATAGGACTGCAATGGCTGCGAGTAAGAACCCCAAGATATGAAACAAATGAGTTGCGGTTCACTCCATATGGATTTCCTGCCTGATCGAAATCCACAACCAATTTGGGTCCATTACCCCTTTGATGTATTAACTTGTTCATCATTGTGATGCCCCTCACTTTCTCAATTTTCTTTTTTTGCTCATCAAGTGCTGTAACAACTTTAGGGGGTACATCACCAGCCTAAAATTTGATAAAAAAACACACTTACATGATATAATTATAAATGAACATATAGATAGAAACCTCAGGGATATATTCATAATTAAAATTAACTAACATTGTCAGGCGGCACAATCAGGTCCTCACCCTCACGGTGATCATCAACATAGTCATCATGGGAATGCTCAGCCATCTGAAAGTTCACATTCAAATTATAAATTTCACATTGTAAAGTAACACTAATTGTAAAGTTCACATTCACATTGTAAAGTAATTCACATTGTAAAGTTCACATTCACATTGTAAAGTCCACATTCACATTGTAAAGTTCACATTCAGAAAAATAAAACATAATAAATATATAAACATCCATGCCTCTAATATTGTGATCTTTTATCAATTAACAATCCTTCATTATGATCCCCGCGAACATACAAGTCATTGTGATCCCCAACTTCAATGTTTGGTGGTGTTGGCAACCCAACTGAGAATGGACTGGAGTCATCATACTTGTCATAGTACTCTTCTTCATCTATAGGATCTTCAATGAACTGTTTTTTACCATGAAGAACAACCGACCATTTATCATTTGCAGGATCATCGATATAAAATACTTGTTTCACATATGATGCCAATATGAATGGTTCACCCTTCTCGCCAATCTTTTCAAAGTTCACTAACGTGAAACCCAATTCATCCACTATAACTCCTTTGTTGTTGTCAACCCAATTACATTTAAAGAGCGGAATTCTGAAATCTACATAGTCAAACTCCCATATGTCTTCAATGACACCGTAATATGACATTTTAGCTTCACGTGGACTTTTATCATTTACACTTGCAAAAAACAATGAAGACACTTGAAGGGTGACCCCGCTGTTTTGGACGACACTCTTATCATCTTGACGCTTTGTGTAATATGAGAAACCATTTATGTCAAACCCTTCATAAGACATAACATTCAATTTTGGTTTAAAGGCGAGGCATTTGATGGTTTTAGTAAGATTATCTGGTGTTTGAGATAGTTGATGTAAGACTTTATCTTCAAACCACTTAATAAATGTCTTGTTATGCTCTCTAGCAAGCCACATTGAATTGGATTGAGGATATTGTCTCTTCATGAAATTGGTATGTTCCTCGATATAAACACTCACTTCTTCGATGTTGTGTAAAATATACAAGTGACCTTGCTCCAACTGCTCACGGCCGATTACTTTCACCCGTGATCCCAAAACTCCTTTGCCAAAATGCTCCTCAATATTCTTGTCATTCACGGGAGCGTCATTACCACTCAGAAAGTCATTGCAAAAATCCATAACCTCTCTCGCCACATAACCCTCAATAATACTCCCTTCAGGCTGATAACGGTTTCGAACATCACCTTTAAAAATGCTCATGTATCGTTCAAAGGGATACATCCAATGCAAGAAAACTGGTCCCAACATTTTCACTTCCCTAGTCAAGTGGACAATAAGATGTACCATGATATCAAAGAACGACGGAGGAAAATACATCTCAAGCTGACATAGGGTAACAACCACTTCTCTTTGCAAATTATCGAGAGTATCATGGTCAATAACTTTGTTCCACAGACTGTTGAAAAAGAAACAAAGTCTGGTGATTGCAAACCTTACATGCTTCAGCAATATAGATCTAATTGCCACATGCAATATTTGTTGTATTAGAGTGTGACAATCATGAGATTTAATACCTATCAACTTCAAATCTTTCATTGATACCAATGTACGGATGTTGGATGAGTAACCCTGTGGCACCTTAACATTTACCAAGCATTCACAAAATGCTTTCTTCTCCTTTCTAGAGAACATGTAACAAGCGAGAAGTAAGTATGTTCTCTGATCACTACTAACGACTTCTGTTAATTCTGTCCTTATTCCCATTTCACGTAGGTCCATTTTGGATTTTATC
Source organism: Alisma plantago-aquatica (assembly GCA_963693085.1). Taxonomy (NCBI): domain Eukaryota; kingdom Viridiplantae; phylum Streptophyta; class Magnoliopsida; order Alismatales; family Alismataceae; genus Alisma; species Alisma plantago-aquatica. The sequence goes on from OY856415.1 coordinate 591,757,065, forward strand.
CCATCTTTAGTCTTACCTGGTATATTCAACAGAGTACCGATGACACTATCACATACATTTTTCTCAACGTGCATGACATCGATACAATGCCTGACTGTCAAATAACTCCAATAAGGAAGATCCCAAAATATCGACTTCTTCTTGAATAAAGACTTGTCACTCCTTGTGGCCATTGTGATCTCTTACCAAATTCATTGGCGATGTCTTTCACTCTTTCATAAACATCCTCCCCTGATATAGGTTTAGGTGCACTACGTTCCTCGTTCCGTCCATTGAATGCTTTGTGCAACCTACGATACAGATGAAATTTTGGAAGAAACCTTCGATGAGCAAGATATACAGTCTTGCCGCCATGTTTTAGTCATATTGAATCAATGTTCTCTTCACATATAGGACACACTTTAGATCCTTTGACACTATATCCAGACAAATTCCCATATGCTGGAAAGTCATTCACAGTGCAAAACAACATAGTGTGCAAACAAAATGTCTCTCTTCGTGAAGCATCATAGGTCATCACACCTTCACCCCAGAGCTTCTTCAAGTCATCAATCACAGGTTCAAGATAAACGTCGATATCATTTCCAGGTTTTTTAGGGCCCGATATCAAAGACGACAACATAACATACATATTATTCATACACAACCAGGGAGGAAGATTTTATATAACAAGCATAACTGGAAAAGTGCTATGTTGGCTGCTCAATGTCCCGTACGGATTCATCCCATATGTATAAATCCCAAGTCTTAGATTCCTATCCTCTTCACCGAATTCAGGGTACAATAAATCAATCTTCTTCCACTATGGGGAATCAGACACACGTCGTAGGATCCCATCATTATTTTTCTTAACATCTGCATGCCACCTCAAATTCTTCGCATCTATAGGATTGGCAAACAAGCGTTGAAACTGTGGTATTATAGGTAGATACCACATCACCTTGGCGGGAGAACCAGTTTTGGACTCCCTTGAAGTCGTCAATTTATACCTTGACGCACCACATTTCAGACAATCTTTCAAATCCACATAGTCCTTTTGAAATAATACACAATCATTCTTACATGTGTGTATCTTCTTGGCCTCCATTCCCATTGGGCACAACAATTTCTTTAACCGGTATGTTGAGATCGGAAGCTCGTTTCCTTCAGGAATAATTTCTTTCAACAAAGACAACAATGGCGTGAAGCTTTTGTCTCTCCATCGATTGTTAGCTTTCAGTTTATACAATCTCAACATAGCACTAAGCTTCGTAAACTTACAACCCGTATATAACGGTATCTCAGCATCATGCACAATGTTTCTAAACATGGGAGGTGGATCGGTTTTGGTGTGCTCTACCCCACAACTATCCAGCATCACATCAACGATGTCTACTGGAACTGATTCGTTCACATCTATGTCATCGAAAGCAATTTCTTCTTCCACACAAGCACTACTATCGACATCCACTGGTTTCAGGTTTGAAATCTCTCCATTCCAGTGCCATTCTGTATAGCCTTGTACAATCCCGTTGCACATGACATGAATTCTGATTTCGTCACCAGTACTGACTTTCAAGTTGTTACCGCAATGCCTACATGGACAGTAGAACCTATCTCCAAGTTGTTTCCTATGTTCCTCGGCAAATCTAATAAACTGATCAAGACTAGAAATAAACTCTGGGGTACAACGATTGCGAATGGACATCCATGATCTATCCATTCTATGATCAAAGAGAAAATAAGTATATATTACAACAAGATTAGGGTCTAGGGTAAACAAATTAGAGTTTATGGTTAAAAATTTAGGGTTTATACATGTGATGTCATTCTTATATATAATAAATATGTACCACCTATCCCATTTTTGAACACCTAATCTCACTAGTAAGTGTATGATGTGTATTGGGTTTTCAAGAAAATTTCGGCAGCATTTCCCCGCTGTTCTCCAAGTACATATGTACTTAGAGAACAAATGGGGAAATGCTACTGGAATTTTCTTGAAAACCAAATACACATTATACACTTACATCCTAAGTGAGATTAGGTGTTCAAGAATAGTCCCAAACTGGGGACTATCCAAGATTTACTCCTAATGAGTAAATCTTGGACGGGTTTCTAGGCCAACATAATATAACACCAGTCCCTTGTTCACAACCACATTCAACACATGATTTTCTTATAAAAACACTTGTGGACAGCCATAACAACATATCAATGCTTCCTAAATTAATCAATGTATTATTTTATAACACAAATTGTGGTGGGTATAACATAGAAAAAAACTCAACATGTCACAATAGAAACATGTCCTTAACCTGATATACAAATATTTGTAACAAAACTCATGGTAGCTATACCATAGAAAATTAAGTAGCATGCCCAATATATAACAAAAGCAACATTTTTCCAGATTGTTATAACAAAAGCAACATTAAGGTTATTCATAACTACATATGTAGTGAAGGAAACTCGTGGATGAGTGATGGTTTAAAATCTTGGTCTAATCTTTGTGCAAGTATGGATGTGATTTGACTAGGGGACAAACTGATATGTTTCTAAGGTTGTGATTATTTAACTAGTATTTAACACAAAAGATGGATTGATTGATTATTCTGTGATTAACAAAAGGGTTGAATTAAATATTGATTATTCTAAAGTTGTGATTAATAAAAGGGTTGAACTAAATTATCATATGAAAGTAACACATGCCGGAATGAATTTCACCATCGCTACCTATCATTCAATGTCTTACTGCATCACATTAAGCATTAACATATATGTTGAGGTCGTGTTAATCCACTTTTGGTGTTAATTAGGGTTAAAACATATAAAGCACCTATCTGAATTTTTCATCAAGGGTTTAACAAAAAATGATTGATATGCTAGATCTGGAGTATCTATGATAAGATTGGAGAGGTAAAGAATAACACCCCCTTTTCAAAGAAGCAAATAGTCATGTAACCTTATAGAGAACCATCCAAGAAACAAGCCCACAAAAAACTCGACCATCACTCATCGAGTGAGAGGGGAGCATCAACAAAGGAAAAAAACAAACAACCAGTAGCCATATGTAGGAATACCCTAGAGGAAGAAGAGGAGGAAGAAGGGTACCTCGGCGGCGGCAGAGGAAAAGAGGAGAATGTGGCCGACGGTGAGCAGCAGCAGACGCCTGACGGAGAGCAGAAGCAGGCCGGCCGGAGCAGAAGCGGCAGTGAGGCATAGGAGAAGGTGCCGGCCAGAGCAGAGGAGAAGGTGGCGGAGTAGAAGCAGGCCGTGACGGCTGGAGCAATGAATGGCGGCGGCTGGAGCAGTGAGCGGTTACCGGAGCAGAAACGATCGCCAGACCTAAGTGCGAAGGCGATGAAATAGAGAAAGGGGGATGATCCTAGCTCGCCACAGGTGTATTAAGTTAACAATAGGCGTCGGTTATTTAAAACAGCCGACACTTAAAATAATCAGCGTCGACTGTAATAAAAAACTGACGTCTAAAGGGGCTGAAAATTTTCACGGGGACAACGCACAAAAACACATTGGCGTCGGTTATTTCATGAAAACTGATGATAAATATGGGCCCAATTTCTGTCTTGCGCATAAACATTAGTCGTCGGTTGCGTAGACAAAAACCGACGTCGTATGATAAATTTTTGAGGTAATTTTTTCGCTGGAAAATTTGGATTTGGCGGTCGATTTTAGGCGTCAGTTGGTTATTACGGAACCGACGCTAAATAAAAAGCGATACCCATGTCTGGTCGCTCTTCAAAGATAGATGTCGGTTTTTGTTATAAACCGACATTGTATGTATTAGGCGTCAGTTTCTTGTATGCAACCGACGCCTGTAAATGTGACTTTATAAGCCATTTATGTAGTAGTGGCTCCAAGACGGTAATATACATTTTGATGCTTCTCCTATCTATTATGATAATACTAGTACAATCAATCTCTCTTATAATCCTATATTGCATAGTAGAGCTAAACATATAGAGGTTTGCCATCATTTTCTTCGTGATCACATTACCAAGAAGGATATCTATATCACACATGTGGACATGGAAAATCAATTGGCAGACATTTTCACTAAACCTCTATCTAGAGAGCAATTTAACTTTATTAGATCTAAACTGCTCATTATTGCTTTGGATGATATTGACATGTTGTCTAGCTAGTTGTTTTCATCCTATATGTATTGCTCATGCTTTCCTCATCTTGCTTGCCTAAATTTTGTATAAAATGTGCTTATTTTGCTTATTGACGTGCTTAGTTTCACTTGTTTTGGGATTTACTTTAATTTCTTGGTTTTATCGCAAAATAGTACCCAATGTTGAGTGATATGTGCCTATGTTCGATATACATAATAGACTCAAAAAATAAATTTAATTGGCATGTATATGGCTAGAAACTAAGTTTTATGGTTTTAGGTCAGGTTGACCATCGGTCGAGTTTCCCCCAGGACAAACTCAACCGATCAATGGCCGATAGCTGTTCTCCAGAGGACCAATCAGTCGAGTTTTCCACTCTTAGAACTTGACCGATCCACGGGCTGAAGCAAATTTAAGTTAGGTTTGGCCGACTATTCTCCCTCTCAACTAGAGAATAGATGACCAAATCCTCTCCTTGTAGCCCTAAGCTCTCACACCAGCCCTAAACCTCCCTATCCTAGCCCTTTCTCGACCTAGATAGCTCGATCTAGACCTCCCCAGTTGCTCCCTGGTAGTGTTTGGACAACTTTTGAGGTTTGCTTTGTGTGTTTGTTCATTTTCTTTATCCTTTTTTGCCTCCATGGACTCCCAAAGGAGAAAATGACCTGCTCCAAGCAATGCACCTTCGTCCTCTTCATCTAATCACTTGATTCCTTTCGACGATACCTCTTTTATCTCGATGGAGGCTGTTAATCGGTATAAGGACCTTCTTCCTAGGAGTCCTTTCCCTTTTCACGCCTTGTTTGAGCCTAGTCCTAGGCGTCAAGCGGTTATAGATCAAGTTGTTAGGCTGTTTTCCGTTCATCACCTTTCCGCCTTGGGCATCGAATGTGATTGCTTTCATAATTCCATGTCTAGCACCAAAGTAGTTTACGAGTTTTATGCTAATTTGCGTTGGAACTATGACTCCCTCGTACCCCTACCGAATGGTCAAGTAATACTTACCTCAATGATCACAGGTAAGCATTTCCAAATATTCGAGGATATATTAAATGTCTTCTTTTCTGGAGATGAGGAAAACGATATCTGGCGCAAGGATTATAGTGAGTATTTCGATCTTTTGGACCCGAAAGGTTTCTACAAGCAAAACGAATTGACTCTCCCTGATATTCATCGTTACTTGAAGAAACTTGACGTTTCCTATAAGAAGAAGAGAACCCTTTCTTCCTCCTCCTGTGACCTTAGGAAGCACATTCTGGCTTTAGTGATTAATTGCAACATCCATCCAAAGAAAAATCAAATGGATATTGCAAAGAACACTGCTTTCATTATGTATTGCCTGTTAGAGAACATCGGTGTCAAGTGGACCAGATACATTCTATACCATATGACCTGCTTTGACACTGGTAAGAACACCAAAGGCACCCACCCCCTACCCTATCCTGATTTGTGGTTTGTTTCAGTTCGCTACTGAGAAATCACTCTTTTTTGACTTTCATTACAAAGTAGCCAGAAAAGGTATATGTATCTGTGAACCCATAATTCAGATGTATGTGCCTGTGTTTGCCTCTTCCACCCCTGGTGCTTCTCCCTATGCCTCAACCTCTGCATCCCCTACCTCCTCAGCCCGAGCTCCACCTCCTCAGCCTCCTCCTAGACCTAGTCGTGCTTCATTCCTTGTATCTAATGAAACCCTTCTGGGCTACAAGATGCACCAACAAGCATACAACCAATAGGTTCAAGACCACCTGCATTAGGATTTTTGTTCTATCACGTCGACCATGAACTTATCATGTGCTTCATCCTACCCCACCTACCAGCCCTACCCCAGTAGTGATTATGCTTCCTATGCATATAATCATTACTATCCCACACCCGAGCCTTCCGCTGCTGCTCATCCACCCTTCGCTGCTGGTAATTCTGCTCCTGCCTACCTCCCATTGCCTACTGGCCCCCTGGCCACCTTACTTGCCAGCCTTAGAGACTCTACTCCATCCTTTCCACAGGACAATGAGCTTCACACTCTTAGTATGTCTTGGGCTGAACATAATGCTCATTGGCTCAATCGTGCTTTCGGTCCTCCTGCTGATGAGGAGATGCATGACCAGGCTGACGATGCTAAGGCTGATGATGATGACGAAGGTGATGGAGAGGACGCTTCTGATGACAGTGATGGTGATGGTGCTGGATCTGGTGATGAAGGCACTACTGCTGCACCCTCTGATGGAGACGAGGACTACGAGCCAAGAGTTGATGATGATGATGCCATTGATATAGATAGTTTAGATATTTAGCTTGTTTCTTATCTTTTAGTCTAGCATGATGATCATATACATCTTTCTAGGCTATTTTGTATAAGAAACATATGGGCACATTATCTGAGTTGTACTATTTCTATATTATATTTTTCATTGCTTCTTGTTTGTAGTTGTTTTCTGAGGACATGCATCTGAGTTGTAATATATGTGATAAGCACTCTTGCTATTTACTCTACTATATCTTATGCTTTGGTGCCATCATTCACCATATTTTGATTATGACTGAGATTGTGTGTTGCTTTAGTCTCTGTTTGACATATGATATGAGATTGCTTGTATGAATATCTGGTTGTTTGTGTTTTGGAGAAGACCTAGATATATGCTCTTCTACCCCCCTTCTTTTTGATAATGTCAAAAGGGAGAGAGATATTTCATTGGTTTTAAACTCAATCATATTGTTATTCATTGTTATACTCTTGCTTATTGCTTATGAGATCCTTTTCTTATTCATTTACTGTTTTATCAAGTGACTTGCAAAGGACCACATAGCACATATATGCTATGATTGTTGTGTGTAGATAGACTAACCATGTAGGTTAGAAGAAGCATAGATTGAGGGGGAACAATTCACATTGTTCACATCTTGAATCCCCTTAATTCACAAGGCAAAGGTATAACTTCTATATCCTTTTCAATATGTTTGAGGAATGGTTTGTCAATGTAAAAAAGGGGGAGAATGTTGACCTCGAGGTTATACATTGTCCATATTTTGATAATGACTTAACCATTCCATTCATATGTATTTAATATGTGTATTCAAGATTGATTTCAGGTGTTAGGTACATGAAAAGGATAAAAAATCAAAAGCCCTAATTTTGCTCAAGTTCAAGTCAAAAGAGCTACAAGTGTGCATTTTTTTGGAAATCTATGTAAATGACCTTAGAACATTTTTGTAATCACTTGTAATGATGAATTGACTTGTAACTAAGATGAGAAATTTGATTGGGACACTAAACGCCAAGTTTTAATAACTTTAGATGCACTTTAGAAAATTGACCACATGCAATAAATCGGTCGAGTTGTAAACTCGACCGATCCTCCTGGATCAGTTCTCTGAAGATAGCATCAGTCGAGTTGTGGTTTCACAAAACTCGACCGATCAAGTACCTGACCAATTCGATTTTCATCGGTCAGTCGAGTTTCCCCAAAATAAACTCGACCGAAGGTTTGAATATCGGCTTTGTCTTTTACTCTATCGGTCGAGTTATCTTTATTGAAACTCGACCGATTGCACTATACGGAATTTGCAGAAAAAGTGATTGTGACCGTTGGTGTGTGTTTTGAGCGAAAATAGAGTCGTTGCTTTGAGCAAAAATGACTATATTTTGTATCTAAGTGTCCCACAACTTATAGTGGCACCCTCATCTATAAATAGGACCTCTTAGAGTTCATTCCAAGGTTGCTCATTCACTACATGCTTGGTCCTAGCCTAGTTGAGAGTGTTCTAACCCTTTGAGCCCCTTTCTCTCTCTACCTTCAAGTCAAATTCATGAGTATGAGTGAGATAGGTTCCTTTGTAAGAGAGATGCTCCTTGTAATGATGTAAAGCTCTCCTCCATCATCTTCCTGCCCCCTTTCCTTATTGAAGAAAAGGTTGAAGATCTTCTCCGAGTGAATGAGAAGGAGTTGTTGTTCTTCAAGGTTGAAGAAGGTAAGGTATTCCAGATCTCCAAGTGAAAGAGATAGGCAAGGCAAGCGCTCAAGAAGGATATGTAATCCCTTGAAGGCCGAAGACTTGAAGAAGGAGTGGGTAAGTCCATGTTGATGGCTGAAGACTCCACAGTTCAAGTGGGTAAGCTCCTTCTATAGGTTGAAGATCCTTGCTTGAGGTACTAAGCCCTTGGATGTTGTGGTTTTGTCTTGTAATCTTATGATGGAATATAAGAGTACAAAGATTGCAAATCCTAGAGATTAACCACCTCTAGGTAGTGGACTGACATTGCTCCTAGTTAGGACATGGAACCACTCTAAACCACCTTATCCAAGTGCTTGCTCTTCCTTGTTTCTCATCCTTTCTATGCTTGCTAGTTAAGACATCAAATTTCTATTTGTTTAAGTTTCTGCACTTAATATAATTTGGTGGTCTAATCTGTTTTGTGAGAATTGTGAAGCTCTATTCACCCCCTCTAGATCTCTTGATCCAACAAGTGGTATCAGAGCAGGTCTTCTCCAAGCTACTTCCACAAGTAGGAGAAGATGGGAAATTTGGCACTTGGATCCCTCAACTTGGAAAGAAGCTTCTCCATGTGACCTCCGATCTTCGACGACACCAACTTCCTCTATTAGAAGAGAAAAATGCAGTTCTACCTCCAAGGTATGAGCTATGAGATGTGGAAGGTGGTGCACCTCAAGTATGAATATCCAAAAGGGGAAATCTCTACATGAATGGAAGCCCAAATGAAGCAAGCTCAACTAAATGCCAAAGCTGTGAGCATCATCTATGCAACCCTCACCCCATCTGAGTTCAACCAGATCTCCTCTTGGGACACCGCACATGAGATTTGGAACAAGCTCTGTGTCACCTATGAAGGAACAAAGCAAGTGAAGGAAGCCAAGATCTATATGCTTGGTGGTCTTTTTGAGAACTTTTAGATGGGTAAAAATGAAAGAGTGGCTAATATGTACACTAGGATCAATGTCATCATAAATGGATTGGTGGCCCTTAGTAGTATGATGGAAAATGACACTATCAACTCAAAGATCCTAAGATCTCTTCCAAAGAGATGGGAGCCCAATGTTACATCCATCGAAGAAGTGTACACGTTTAGTGAATTGTCAACCGAGGAGCTGGTTGGCAACCTTCAAGCCCATGAACCAAGGCTTGATAAGCAAGAAGAAGAAGAAAAGAGAGAAGAGAAGGAGTCCAAAAAGATCAAGGACACAACCTTCAAAGCTCAAATTGAAGAGATGGTTCGGTAGCAACACCTTGCTCTCGAGTCTGCTACTCCCTCCTCAAGTAAAGATGAAGGCCCGAATGAGCATGAAGCAAACTACTCAAAGGGCAAACACTTTAAAGGGAAGCCTTCTTCATCAACTCCTAGATTCTATGAATGTGACCAAAAGGACCATTACAAGAGTGACTGCCCCAAGGCTAAGAAGAGCCATCACAAAAGCAGCCACAAGAAAGATAAGGAGTACAAGAGAGAAGGAAAATACAAGAGAAAAGAGAAGAAAGAAAGAAGAAGCAAAGATGCATCTCATGCAGCTTGGGAGGAGTCTTCCTCAAGCTCTACAAGCTCTGAAGATGGAGAATGCCACCTTGCTCTCATGTCCTCTACAAGTGAAGATGTAGGTGAGGTAAGTGAGGTAAGGAAAGTCAATTTGCATGAGTTATCTAAGGAAACTCTTATTGATATGATGAATGATTTCTGGTCATCTTTTACTAAATGCAAATCTAAAAGGAAAAGACTAGGAAAGATAGTAGACGATCTTTATGCTAGAATTGAGATTCTTGATAAAAATGAAAAACTACTCCTTGATAGAATAGATTCTTTGCAAGGGCAATTTCTTGACCTTGAGCTTCAACACAATGGAGTAGAGGTTGAGAATGGTGTCTACCTTAAGACTATTGTAGATCTTAAGGAAGATAACCAAACATGCCAAGATGAGATAGATGTCCTTAAAACTAAAAATTAGAACTAAATCTCATTGATGAAGCTTGAAAACAAGAAATTCATGTCTATCAAAAGGAAATTTTGTTGCTTAAATATGAAAATGCTAAGTTGCTTGCTCAAGTTAATGATCTATCATCTAGACCTATTTTGCAAAGTAATGAGGTAGCTATCACTGCTTTAGAACGTGATTCTTTTCATACTAAAGCCCTCTGTTTAGAGGTCGACCTATTTCATGCTAGAGATGATCTTTCTAGTTTATATTATACTATCATTAACCTTAGTGATGATAATGCTAAGTTAAGAGCTTCTTTGCAAAAGTTTCTTGCGGGAAAGAAATCCTTAATGCTGCCCTAGAACACTCTACCAAACAAATTGGTACTAGTGGTTTATGATATGATGGGACTGCTCCCAAGGGTAAGAACAAGAACAAAGGTAAGGGTAAGAAGAAGAGTGTAGAACCTCCTATCTTCCTTGGAGAGACTTCCGACTCTAAAAACCCTATGGTATGTGCTCATTATAAATGTGATGATCATTACTCTACTTATTGTCCTTACAAGCCAAAGGGGACCAACCCAAAGATGAAATGGGTCCCCAAGCTAACATCGGATCCCAAAATTTGAGTTGGGTACCGACATCCTTTTTTCATGCAGGTCAAAAAGAGGTGGATTGTTGATAGTGGCTACTCAAAACATATGACAGGTGAAATCAGCCATTTCAACAAGTTCTTGAAAAAGAAAGGAGGATCGGTAACCTTTGGGGACAACAAGAAAGGTAAGGTTATAGGTGAGGGTGATGTAGGCAATGAGCTATGTATCAATAATGTTTTTCTTGTTGATGGCCTACATCACAACTTGATAAGTGTAAGCCAACTTTGTGATAATGGATATCTTGTTTTGTTTACATCTTTAGAATGTTTGCTTCTAGATTCCCTCACTTACAATGTCATATATAAGGGTACTAGAAATGGTAATCTTTATGTTATTGTGCTTGATGCTCTAAAGCCCGTACTTGATAGATGCTTGGTTGTGGATAAAAATGATATTTCTCTTTGGCATCACCAGTTGGGTCATGTGAATATGCATCAAATGAAGAAATTGAGCAAAAAGGAATTGGTTCGAGGACTTCCCAAATTGGATTTTGAAAAGGATGAGGAATGCCAACCTTGTACTCAAGGCAAGCAAACCAAGTCCTCCTTCAAATCCAAAGGAGTCCTAAGTACCAAAAGAGCTCTTGAGCTTCTTCATATTGATCTATTCGTACCTATGAGAACTCAAATGCTTCATGGTTCCAAGTATTGTCTTGTTATTGTCGATGATTTCTCTCATTATACTTGGACTTTTTTTCTCGTTTTGAAAAGTGATACTCTTGATGTTTTCTCGAGTTTTTGTAAATGGGTTGAAAATGAAGCTTCTTGTCAGATTGTTTCCATCTGCAGTGACCATGGGGAAGAGTTTGAAAATGATCTTTTTGAGCGTTTTTGTGAAAAATCTGGTTATTCGCATAATTTCTCTTCTCCTCGTACTCCTCAACAAAATAGGGTAGTAGAGAGAAAGAATAGGTCGCTTCAAGAGATGGCAAGGACAATGTTTCTTGAATATGACATTCCTAAGAAGTTTTGGGCCGAAGCCATTAGAACCATTTGCTTTGTGCAGAACCGAGTTTTTACACATCCCTCTTTAAAGAAAACCCCCTATGAGCTATGACGTGGTAGAAATCCATCCACCGATTTCTTTCATGTTTTCAGATGTCCTTGTTTTGTTTTGAACACGAAGGATTCTCTCGACAAGTTTGATCCAAAATCCTACAAGGCTTTCTTCCCAGGCTATAGCACTACAAGCAGGGCTTATAGAGTCTTCAATATTGAATTATCTAAAATTGAAGAATCTATCAATGTTAAGTTTATCAAAACTAACCCTGTTGTTGGCAAGAATATTGTTGATAATGATGTTGTAGAGATTTGTTTCTTATCTTGAAAGACCTCAACATCAACAACAAAGGTACGCAAGTGGTTGAAGCTGAAGATGAAGAGAAGAAGGATCCTACTCCTTTCTTTGCAAAGAATCATCCCAAAGAGCTAATCATTGGCAACCCATTTGAGAGAGTGAAGACACGAGCTGCCTACAACAAAGAACAAGCAGACAATGCTTTAATCTCACAACTAGAGCCAAAGAACATCAAAGAAGTTCTTGGTGATGACGAGTGGATCCTAGCCATGCAAGAGGAACTAGAGCAATTCAAGAAGAATTGTGTGTGCACTCTAGTGCCAAGACCAAGTGATAGAAAAATCATTGGCACCAAGTGGGTCTACCGCAACAAGCTTGATGAATAAGGAAAAGTGGTAAGGAACAAAGCAAGGTTAGTGGCACAAGGTTACAATCAATAGGAAGGTATTGACTTTGATGAAACTTATGCTCCTTTTGCTAGACTTGAATCTATTAAAATGCTACTACCTGATATTATGTTTAGTGTTGGCTTGTGTGCTCGCTTTCAATGAAGCCCTAAGAAATCACATCTTGTTGATGTTAAGAGGATTTTGAGGTACTTAGCCAAAACTCAAAAGTTTGGACTATGGTATCCTAAGTCAAGGGAATTTACTCTTGTAGCATATGGTGATGCGGATTACGTGAGTTGTTTGGTTGATAGAAAGTGCACAAGTGGCACTTGCTTCTTTCTAGGACCATTCTTGGTGTCTTGGTTTTCCATAAGTCACATTAAGTGCCTTGGATATGAATTTACCATAAATTTTGCATGTTGGAGTTGTTTGTATATTTATTTAATATTTTGAAGGTTCTACACACTTTCTCTCTCCTAGTTTCATATGTATATTAAAGATTATCCATATTTAATGAAAATTAACCCAAAGACTATTTTTTTATATATTACAAATCCAAGATTATTTTCCACCTTTGGAGTCATTAAGTATTTTATTTCATATTTTAAAGATAACTCCTATTTTCCAACTCAATTAATGTAAATATAATTATAAATTTCCAAAAATTGTGAAACTTGTTACTTGAATAAAATTTAACTCCAAGAAAATGAATTTGGGCTTAGAATAATATTTTAATATTTCCTTTTATGATTTTTAGGCAATCTAGTTTATATTTCCACTATTTATTACATTAAAACATATAATGCCTTATTTTCTTGATTTTAGCCTTTTTCAATTTATTTGTTTTTCTCTTTCTTATTCCAAAAGGCCTTAGAAGGTTCTAGTATGAAATATTTACTATTATCCCTCTTAAGTGGTGAAATTACATTTTAGTCCATCATTGAAACATCAATTAAGATATTTATGCATATGACCTTACATTGAAATAATTAGTGTTAAATTTCATTCCAAACCATTATTATTTCCACAAATTAAACATCAAGGAACAGATAGGATATAGAGGATATAAAGAACTTAGATTAAGGGTTAAATTAGCAATTCACCCAAGATTCAATATGTCACATGATGATTGTAATTGCATGTCTTGTAAATGATTTGATTAATAATAAAGGTAATTTTCCATTTTATTCAATTTTATTCAGTTATGAGATAATGATGTAACATAAAAAATGCCTAAAGAATGATATTACTCAATGACATAAGTCTTAGGGTTGAGGACATAAACAATGAGATCATACAGATGTAAAGAAAAAATACATTCTTGTTATGTCCTTAGTCAGATGTTATTGTGGAAGGCTAATAGACAACAACAGCACAAAAGTATAGAGTATGTGTTGGTTGATGACTAAATCTCATTGGTCATGATATGTGATATCAAACTAAACACATAGATACTTGTTAGAGAATAATGTATCAGATAGACCCACCTTGAGAGTGATGCATCAAACCATTAAATGGTACTTAGAATCATCTCTCATCATGATGGTGGTGATTGTGGTTCTTAGACCTGAAATCACTACACTCATCACATGTCGTTTGGTGTGCTTTGACATCATCCACCGCAATCCTGAATAAGGGTTGCCATAAAGGTGGTTCTCGGATGCACTGTGACACATGAGGATGATTGTGAGTGATATAGATGGGATTTGTCCCTCCTATAGGAGTTTGATATCCTGCCACTTGATAAGCAAGACTAAGAAAAGCATGGCCATGCATATGTGAATCAATATATGATGTTGAGTTCACATATATCTCAGACAATCTACTCTAGTTCAAGGAACATGGATTGAATGTTGAAGAGGATAACGATTCCATGCATTGATTTTAGTCTAGTTATCAGAGATAACAGAGCTATACAGTCACTATAATACCAATCATGAATTGTAGGTTGAAGTTATTCTCCAACTTTTTAAATTACTTGGGTAGAAATGATGTCTTGATAGATACCAATCATTTCTTGTGATGTCATAAATTAGTAATGGACATTCAATGCCAATGTAACTTGGGACCTATAGGGTCACACACATAGGATGCTCTTTGAAATATGATTTTATTCATGAATAATGTTTAACTTGATTACTAAAAGTGTTTCGGTATTTAATTTAAACAGCACTGGTTGAAAATTGACTGAATGGACTAAACTGACCGGTTCAAGTGTTGAATTGATAGGTTGGAGTGTAAGATCAATTAGAAATGATACTAGTTGAAAAATGCCTAAACTAGTGAATGGACTGACCAGCTAGTGGTCCCAAACGATTGGTTCAATGTTCAATTTGATTGGATCAAGTATTGATGTTGATGTCATGATATGCATTAATCGTGCATCGGATACCAATGTGATTCATAATAGGAAAGATGCATGAACTGACCAGTTCAGGAACAAACGACCGACTTATGCACGAACTAACTGGTCAGTGAGTGAACTAACAAGTTTGCCATTCATAAGTACTGAAAAATTCATGAAAATATATCTCTTTGAATCCCAAATGGATTGGGAACCTTGACCCTGACCCTCCTATAAATAGAGTGGTATTGGGGGCTTCATGGACACAACAATAAGCTTTGACAATTGTTGTCTTATCTGGTTTTGGTAATCAAGAGAACTTGGAAAGTTCTACTTGTCAAAGGGAGGAACAATAAGGGAGAGACAATTGGGAGAGGAAGTCGATGCTAGCATGTTGATTAGATGGCCTGACTCCTTCCTATCCATTCCATGAGAATTATAGGAGTTCCCAGTGGTACACATGGACTACTCTAGAGGTGAGGAGGTTGTTGTTTTCCATTAAGAGGATGACGTCAAGCACCATTTGTGGTGCCAGACTAAGAGGCTGATGATGACAGACGTCCATGTGCAACTTGAAGAAAGCTACACGCTACATCAAGGAAATTGTCGTTGGACTTGCTCCAAGACTAGGTATAACCTCACAACCATCATTCCCATCTCATAGTTGTTGACACGATCTACTATCTTTAGGGAACATGGCAAGTAATTTTTTTGTTTCTGCCTCCTTACCTAATGCCATATTGCCTTTACATATTTTGCCCCCAAACAACCTACAACTGGGGTCAAGTAAAGAATAAAATAAGAAGGAGAAGAAGATTGAAACTCCATCTATGTAGGTTGAGAATTTTCAATCTCTACCTCTAGTAGTTCCAAGCAAAAAATCCTCCCCTAAGTGGGTGAAATGACATGGGAAATGAATGGATATGGTCAATGCCCTAAAAAACTAGGGTCTTGTAGTGGAAAGTGGAGGGAAATGGATTGGATGTAGGGACTAGGAGGAGCCAATGAGAGCTAACTCTAATGGCATGGTTTTTTGCACTCTTTCATTTCTACATATATAGACTCATAAGATGCTCAATTGTATTCCGTAACCTCCCTCACCCTCAATTTGATGGATTTGAATCATATTATGCTCAATTGATGATTTATAGGTGATTAAATGTCACATTGAGATTATTTGACTAATATGATCACGTTATTAGAATTTTGAATATGAATTTTGAATATTGAATGATCAAAATCATCACCTTGTAGCCAAACTTTTTACATTATGGGGGGAATGTTTTCTATAAAATGGTGAAAATTGCTTGCAAATCAGAGTTACAGTTCACGACTTATGAATTTTGCAATATTTCCAAAGAAAGAAAATTGGAATTGGACTTAAACAAAAAATAAAATAAAATTGGAATTGGACTTAAACAAGTCACCTATACAACCCAAGTGGCTCAACCAATAGGATTTCACATATCCTTGGCCACATATTTCCCGTCTAGCTGATCCAACACTATAGGAGTTGTCTTCTAACTTGTGCCACACAAGGTACAACAACTTTTTCTCTTGTCCAATCCATCCATTCTAGCCCCCTTGGTACAAGTTGAAGATATATTTCACTTTGTTTTCCCCCCTTATTTTCTCATGTCTTTCCCTACATTTTTTCACATTTAGCACCCTCTTCTTCTTCTTCTGTCGACTTGTGTCACCGCCGCTGGCCTTTTTTTGACATGTCTCTATGGAACTTCTCAACCTTGATTAAGACCACCTTCGATCTTATAGAGGTGTGGTAGACCCAAGAGGATGCCTTTCTAGTTCTACTGTGGCCCTGATATCTGCCCTCACTTGGGCTTCAATTAGCCACACTGTTTACCAGCCACTGTTAAGCCATGGCAGTGTGCTGCACACAATTAGGGTGGGGAAGAAAGATAGTGATTGTCGAATCACAAACCAATGGATTGAATCATGATGCTTCCCCTCCCTTTCACTTTTTGTCTTCTCATGGTTGAATGGTAAAACATGACTTTAGACCAGTGTGCTGGCTTATGGATTTGGAGAGACAATAAGGGCACACCATTTGATAAACTATACTTTTTTCCCTCTCCTCATGTATGTGACATGTACTTCATCATTGCATAATTTCTAACTCTATCCTTCAATTTAATGATTTGAATTATTTTGATGCATTTTTTATTTTCTCTTGTGTTTACATGATGAGTGGTGACACTCAATTTGACATGAAGTCAATGTTATAATTATATTCTACACCATCCTCACTCTTTCCTTTTTATCTCATATATGTGTCTCTCTCCTACCTAACCTTGTTCTCAATGTATATAGGGCACTATCAGGTCTCCAGTGCACCAAATCACACTCAATTCTAAGCTAGAATGAGAGAGATATGCTCGTTTGAATTATCCTTGCTTTTATCTTACTCTGGCTTTTTTAAATTGAACAGATCCATTATTGGGCCCATTTGGGTGCCGACCCATATATTCGCCTTTCCCTTGGCAATTAATATCCATCCTAGTCTACCAATCATGTGCATCAATCCCTTTGATCTCACATCTTGGCCATTAGGTCCCACTACCATGGATTCAACCCTAATCGGACGGCCCATACACCACCTTTTGTCTCTGTACACCATATGCACAAATAGTGAATCTCACCTAACTCCCCTTTTCCCACTATCTTGGCACCAATTGAAACCCTATTCACATGTAAACTTTCTTACTAACCTTTTCCCACTTTTTTGCTCTAGTTTCACAGCCTCTAGCAGCCCCAAACATCTCCTTCTTCCTCCCCTTGCTGACAAGCACTGCCACCAATCCCTTTTTGTTTGTCTCACCTCCTAAAAAAAACAATGGATTTTATATGCAAGGGTGCGTCCACAAGACCACTAGCAACATGGGTAGGAGGATCCTGTGACCCACCTCCATCTTCCCTGCCTTCTATTGATAACATCGATGAGCTTCGACCAACATGGCAGTCGCTCAGCCAGGAGGGTTGACAAACGGTAATGGGCGACTTGCCAGCTGTGTGATTGTTTGGTCCAGGGCAGATGACGATACAAGGAATAGGGAGGTGCGCCACCTGAGCTACTCTGAGCTGCAATGGCCTACCCCTATGCCTGACCTAGTCCTACTATAGTGCATGCATGGCCAGAATGAGAGGCCCATACTCATTTGTGGTATTTTCAACCTCCCCCTCAACTCTTCTTCTCCATTTGATGTTTGATCTTGTAAAAATACCAAAGTTAGCTCCTTTATCCAAATTAGGTCATCCAATATATTAAATTGATTAGGAAAATGAGATCTACCCATGGAAAATGGTTCCACTACCCAAATGCACTCATAGTTCCTCAGTTTTTCTAAAAATGATACTTTTATACATATTTAATAATCGTTATGCTCATTTATGCTTTCCTTGAGTTATGAATTATCAAATGTTTCTTTAAGATCCTAAATCAGTAACTTTAACTCTCTTGGGACTATATTAAATGCCATGAATTATCTTGGTGTACCTATAATGACTATCTTGATCTAAAGTAACTATTTTATATTAGTTGCATAATAATGCCTAATTAAGACTTGAACTTTACTTCTACAAATCATTAGAAAATCTTTACACTTTGAAATCAGTATCCCTTATATTGTTTTGTGACATTATATACTAATATATTATGCCTTTTTCCATGATGTAGCTCTTATGGTCTTAAAGACTCACTTTTGTATCCTAATTGGCCCTAAAATGTGATGTTTGGGAGTTGTATGATTGGATCCTGAAATCCTTATGCAAAAGTGATCTTGGATGTTGAAACGCCAATGATGACTTTCAAATCAGGCTCTATAAAGTGTTGTAACTCGAATTTCCATGTAAAACACCCATATGCACTTGTTACATACATACGACGCCTAACATGTTTTAAGCACATATGTTGATTGTTGGGCTCAAACCTTAATAGAATCATGCTGTAAAGTTATCCATGTCATCTTAATGAATTCAAATCAGTAGGTTTATCATACTTGTGGCACTAAATCCCCAATTAATCTGCCTTATGCTCTTCTTGATTGTGTGACCCAGAAGTCAAAAACTATTGCATGAAAGGGGGTCTAATTCTACTAGTTACAATCTTGCTTGTTTAAACCTTGATGATAATCCAAATCTTATACTTTCCTAGTGGTCAAATAGAAGTTTGTCTTTTTATTTCATCACTCATGATTTGGATGGTTCACCTAGACCTAGGGCTTAATGTTGATACTTGTGCTATGTTGAATCAATACACACATGTTGGACCCAGAGGGGAACCACTCCCTACTAGAAATAAAAAGGCATCATCCCTTGAACCAAATGCCACATAAAAATTTTCACCAAAGGGATGATAACTGATTCATTCAACATGTATGTATCATAACACAAAAAATTGTAGCAGAAGAGATATATATCTAACTATTATAAAGCTTGATATCTTTATACATCACTACACCGCACATGTGTGAGTCAAAGGAAAACTATCTTAACAAACAAGGATCTAGTTGGGGATCATCTAACCATCTCTTTCAAGTCTCCTAAAAGCTCAGCTACAAAGGTTGTTGTCCAAGTCGATCTTACTTATCCTCTCCTTGATCTAAACTTGGGGATGGAAGCATACCCCACAAAAAGGAGAAGAAAAGGAAACATCAACAAAAAAAGCTGGTATGTGCATACTAAAAAGGAAATTGAGAAATTTATAAAGAATACATGACATCAAAATAAAAGGCTTCCCATGAAAGAGTAAAGTAATACCCAAAGAGGCATAAAAGAATATGAACAACAAAATAAGAATGAAGCAAGAGAGTATTTAAACAAGGCATCCACATGTTTCACCTGTGACAATACTAGACAATATAAATATGTAGGTAGGAAATAAAACATATACCAAAAATGATGTGGGGTGATCAGGGTCTTGTATATTTCTACTCTAAAATATGGGGTGGCAGGGTCTGGCAACATCTGCCTAGGCATGTCTGCCATAAATATTTTCATATGCAGGAATTTTCACATCTGCATGCATATGTGGGAATTTTCACATCCACATAAAAGAACATATAACAATTATACTAGCAGTCACCACATGATGCATAACAAAAGAATAAGCAAGTATAAACAAATAAGGAGAATGAGAACATCCATCAAGTATAAAGTGGGATCAATGTTGGATTTAGGCTACAAAACCAACACCATAAGATTGATCTTATTTTTTTTTAATCCAATGACTATTTATTTGTAATTTTTGGACAATAAGGTAATTAGTTATGATTTTTTGAAGCTCGACCAATCAGAAAAATCCAAGAATCCACATAGGCATAGAAAATTTGCCAGAGAGAGACAGAGAGGGGCCGAATGGTGACTTGGCCCAATAAGAGGTGGCCAAGTCACCAAGTTGCTACCAAGTCGACGAGCATGACCCGGTCAAAGCCACAATACAAAAAAGAAGAAAAATACCTATTTACCCTTCAGCACGAATAGAGAGGGAAGAGGGCGAACGATGGGGGCAAGAAGGTAAAAATAACAAGGGGATTGTCTTCCCCAACGACCCACACCATTGGAACCGAGGAGCTAAGCTATGATTGGGCGTATTCACGATTCTCAACCAAACTCGAAAGTGAGGGTACCAAAAGAAAGATAGGGCAAAAAGGAACTCAATCGTACCTTTAATTTGGTCGAAGAGGGTGAGGGAAGAGAGTATCAAGTACCTTAAGGCCAAGCCCAAGACCTAGTTGATGGAGGCAACCCATACAAGAATAGAAGAAATTGGCACTGTGAGAAGCTTGCACACGATCTTGTGGAACTGTTAGGGGGTATATATACGTAGGTTAGGGTTTTAAGGCTTTTAGGAATAAAAGATTCGAGAATCTCAAGAGGATCTTTGGGAGAATCTCAAAGAAGGGAAACCACAACTCAAATTGGGGTTCTTTGGATGTGAAACTTCCTCACGAATTCAATGCACCAAATATCTCAAAAAATAGGCAAGAGATGAGAGAGAAATCCTTAAGAAACCTTTCCCGTTACCGTACACACGCAACACATAGAGCGTTCCTTGATTACTTTCCAAAATAGTAGAAATAGACGATCATTGCGTGTAGAATCCTCTCCTGATTCCAATACAAGAAACATCACATCAAACTATCAAGGATCGAGTGAGAAAATAGCAAATAACCAGGTGTATATAATGTTCTCGGGTGCACCTCTCCTACCAAAGGTAGGAGACGGGTTCCAAGCCGTCAGATCAAGGACCAGATGATCCTGGTTGTGAGTGAAATAAAAAATAAAAAGTGAAAAACCACTAGAAGGGGGGTGAATAGGGTTTTAAAGATAATTCAATACTTATTTAACTCAAACAACCACAAATGAAAAAGCAAGAAGGAGACAAGGGATTTAGAGTGGTTCCAACCTTAGCAAATACTAAGGTAGTCAGTCCACTACCCGGTTGCTTACCCAACTGGAATTTTGAAAGTATTAATTTTATTACCTCTTCAAGGATTTTACATAAAATACAATACTTTCTTACACCCCTTTGGACAGCCTTCACTTTGAAGTAGATGCACCAACTTGAGGCAGCCTTCTTGAAGTAACTCCAAGCTCCCCCTTGAAGTAGCCTTCCTCTTTGAAGTAGCCTCCCATTGCACCAGCCTTCTTGAATTAGTCCAAAACCTCCTTCTTCACCAAGAAGATCACGACCCTCTCCAATCCGCAGCCTCCAACCCTAGGAGTAGCAAGGAGAGTACAAGCAATAAGAGTGAACAAGAAAGGAAAAGGAAATTACACTTAACCTTTAAAGCACAAGGCTTGATTTGCCTATATCAATCATGTAGATCTCCTAACCAATGTATATGGAAGTGTGATTACTGTGGATAGGAGATACTAGACAATAGGACACGAAATTAGAGCAAGGAGAAGAGTATCCAATTGCAAGTATTGCTCAATTGCTCAAAACAGGTTGCTAATGCAAGTGTATGCTCAAGGATTGCTCAAGTGTAGAAAAATAAGTTAGTTTAGATGTCCTAAGGCATGCCCTATTTATATAAATGACCTACAAGTGCTTAAGGACGTTCTAGACACTTTCTAGGGGGTTCTAAGTTCTTAACTAGCCGTTAGGTACACTTTAGTTGCTTTAGCAACAACTAGTTAATTAATTATGCAAGTGCTGTCAGAACCAATCTCGGTCGAGGAATTGTCGACCGAGATACCTACTCGGTCGAGGATTTGTCGACCGACAGGATCTCTTGAGCAAGTGTTTGCAACGTTCATCTCCAACTGCCAACTACCTTGTCAGCTGTGTCTAACGGCTACTTGGGTCTTTCTCGGTCGAGGATTTTGTCGACCGAGATTGACCCTGTTTCAATGTTTCAAATAAAGTACTAAGTGTACGTATGAGTGTGCATATGTGACACTATTGAAGGAGATGAACTATCTAAGTGTAGTGATTGGCTAGGGAAGATCTAACGCTTGATTTACATGATGTCTAAGTACTTGTACATTATATATTTGTACAAGATTTACAATTGATTACATTCATGAAATTAAAACAATCTAGCATATAGATCTTCCATAATATTTGTCATCCACCTTATTCCTGCAACACTCAAGTAGCACGTTAGATCGACAAGAATGAAATGTTTTTCATCATCAAAATAAAGGGATTTATAATAATGTCCAATTTAGCCAACAATCTCCCCCTTTTTGAAGATGACAAACATTCCCTAAATATAAAATAAGGAAATATAAAACATGTGAGTTTCATACCTGAAGATTACCTTTTGTAGCCATTCTTGTTTTGCAAGTGAATGCTGGCTGAGATATTATGAAACTCATTTTTAATTTTATGTTTTTGATTTTTATATTATTTCTCCCCCTTTGTCATTTCAAAAAGATATCCAAGATAATCATTTAGTATGACTTTGTATTTTTCTTTCTTAATTTTTTGCTTTGCTCCCCCTTAAAGAGATATCCAATTAAAATCAAGGGATTAATGTACATTAATTAATGTTAAATTTTGGCACAATTTAATTCTCCATCATTTGCAAAAATGTTATCCTTTGTGATTAATTTCATATATTACTCCCCTTTTATTAATAATAGCTTAGTGCTTCTACAATTTGACAAGATAACCCATAAAACATGCTTGCTTATAAAAAGATATCCATTACAATCTTTGCAGAGATAACTATTTCATTACAACCATAACCTCATAAAGACCGAAGAATTACATAAATATCTGGGTCTTTCCCAAGAAAGGGCTCAACTCCATAATACTTGACCAATGTCTGCCACTCTAATGCACCTGTCTTGGTTAAGGCATAAACTTCCAAGAAGGTGGGAACACGATCAAAGCAAAAATTTGCAGCAATGTCTTGAAGTTGCATTTGAGAGAACTGAGTATGTGTGAGATCAGGAGATTGTGGAGGTGGAATTTGGTAGTAGTTGTGGGAAGGATTGTATGGATTTATCATGCTAGGATTTAGAGAATAAGGATATTCATCATGTTGGTTAGGAGAGAGATTTTGCATTCTTTGATTTAAGTAAGTCATGGCATGGTGATTGTAATCTAATTGCCTACTCAGATGATATTGGGATCCAACAATGTAGGTTAAAATGTTTGTGATGGGATCATAGGGTAGGTTGGTAGAAGGAGGTGGTGGAGGTATGTCTTGAGTGGATGTCTCCCCTTTAATTTGATGTCCCATCAAATCTTATGAAAAAGATGTCCATTTAAAAGAAAAAAAATGTCCATTTAAGAAGCACAAATATCAAAGAAAAAATCTTCTAAGGGAGTGATAAGCAGTTGCTTCCTTATTTTGTTAAATTGGTCTAGTGGAAGTGGTTTTGTAAAAATATCAGCCGATTGATCTTCCGTATCAACATGATGAAGGGAAACATGATTCTTAGAGATATGATCCCGTAAAAAGTGATGACAGATTTCCATATGTTTAGCTCGACTGTGTAAAATAGGATTGTGTGCTAAGTTTATAGCGCTTGTGTTGTCACAAAAGATAGGCATAGATGAAAGAGTAAAACTGTAATCGTTTAACACTTGTTGCATATAAAGCAATTGAGCACAACAAGATCCGGCTGCCATATATTCAGCTTCAGTTGTAGAGAGGGCAACCGTGTTTTGTTTCTTGCTAAACCAAGATACTAAAGCTCTGCCTAACAAGAAATAACCACCACTAGTGCTCTTGCAGTCAAGTCGACAACCAGCATAATCTGCATCAGTATAAGCTTTAAAATCCAAGGATTGTCCTTTTGGATACCATAAGCCAAAACATGTGGTGCCGGCTAAGTATCAAAGAATCCGTTTGACTGCTTGAAAATGAGAGTGCATGGGTTGTGATTGAAATCGAGCACAAAGACCAATTGAAAACATGATGTCCGGTCTAGAAGCGGTTAAGTAAAGCAAACTACCAATCATGGCTCTATATAAGGAATCATCAATAGGTTCCCCATTTTCATCCTTATCAATTTTAATAAAGATAGCCATAGGAGTAGTAGCATGTTTACACTGATCCATCCCAAACCATTTTAAGAGTTCTTTAGTATACTTTTCTTGGCTTATAAAAATCCCGGCAGGCGTTTGTTTAATTTGGAAACCAAGAAAGAAAGTTAGTTCACCCATGAGGCTCATTTCAAATTCTTTTTGCATAATGTCACTGAATTGTGTGCACAATGATTCATTTGAAGCTCCAAAAATAATGTCATCAACATATATTTGAACAACTAGAAAATCAGATGAATATGTTTTGAAAAATAAAGTAGAATCTGAATTTCCAATAGAAAAACCATTATAAAAAAGATATGTCTTGAGCCTTTCATATCAGTTCCTCAATGCTTGTTTTAAACCATAAAGTGCTTTCTTAAGTTTATAAACATAGTCACCTTTTTCCGGTATTTCAAAACCAGGTGGTTGGGCAACATATACTTCTTCTTGAATGATTCCATTTAGAAATGCACTTTTTACATCCATTTGGTAGAGTTTGATGTTTTTGTGTGCAGCAATAGCTAGTAACATTCTAATGGCTTCAAGTCTTGCTACTGGTGCATACGTTTCATCAAAGTCTATTCCTTCTTGTTGATTATATCCTTGTGCTACTAACCTAGCTTTATTTCTTATTACTTCCCCTGCCTCATTTAGCTTATTCCTAAAAACCCATTTAGTTCCAATGATGGTTTTATCTTGTGGTTTAGGAACTAAATCCCATACATCATTTTTAGTGAATTGATTTAATTCTTCTTGCATTGCTATTATCCAATAGTCATCTTTAAGAGCTTCAGATACCTTTTTAGGTTCAATAATAGAAACAAAGGCCATGTTTGCAACATCCTTAAAAGAAGAACGAGTTTTGACTTTATCATTAGGATTTCCAATAATTAATTCTTGAGGATGATCCTTAATGAGTCTAGGTATAGGTTGTGTTTCAGCTTTGTCATTACTTGTAGTATTTTTCTCACTGTCATTGGGTATGGATAAATTTTCAAATTGATGAGTGAGATCAACTATTTCAGGATTTTCTGATTTTGGCTCTTCATGAAAAGAAATATGAATATATTCCTCAACTTTTTCTAGAAATAGTGTTGTAGACTCTAAATTCTTTGCTAGAGGTAGAATATCCCAAAAAGAATGCTTTATGTGATTTAGAATCAAACTTATCTCTATCCTCTTTAGTGTTTAAGATATAGCATGTGGATCCAAAGGTATGAAAATAGTCAACTCTAGGTTTCTTAGTATGTATTATTTCATATGGTGTTTTCTTCAAATAGGAGTGAACAGTTACTCTATTTAACACATAGCATGCGGTGTTTACAACTTCAGCCCAAAAAGTTTTAGGTATGTTATGTTCGAGCATCATAGTCCTAGCCATTTCTTGTAGTGATCGATTTTTCCTTTCAACTATACCATTTTGTTGTGGAGTGCGTGGAGCAGAAAAGTTGTGAGTGTATCCTTGAGATGTGCAAAATTCTTCAAATAAATGGTTCTCAAATTCTCTACCATGATCACTTTGGCTAAGTTGGACATTATTATAAATCCCTTTATTTTGATGATGACAAACATTTCATTCTTGTCGATCTAATGTGCTACTTGAGTGTTGTAGGAATAAGGTGGATGACAAATATTATGGAAGATCTATATGCTAGATTGTTTTAATTTCATGAATGTAATCAATTGTAAATCTTGTACAAATATATAATGTACAAGTACTTAGACATCATGTAAATCAAGCGTTAGATCTTCCCTAGCCAATCACTACACTTAGATAGTTCATCCCCTTCAATAGTGTCACATATGCACACTCATACATACACTTAGTACTTTATTTGAAACATTGAAACAAGGTCAATCTCAGTCGACAAAATCCTCGACCGAGACACTCTCAGTCGACAAACTTCTCAACCGAGAAAGACCCAAGTAGCCGTTAGACACAACTGACAAGGTAGTTGGCAGTTGGAGATGAACGTTGCAAACACTTGCTCCAGAGAGACTGTCGATCGACAAATCCTCGACCGAGTAGGTATCTCGGTTGACAATTCCTCGACCGAGATTGGTTCTGACAGCACTTGCAGAATTAATTAACTAGTCGTTGCTAAAGCAACTAAAGTATACCTAACGGCTAGTTAAGCACTTAGAACCCCCTAGAAAGTGTCTAGAACGTCCTTAAGCACTTGTATGTCATTTCTATAAATAGGACATGCCTTAGGACATCTAAACTAACTTATTTTTATACACGAGCAATCCTTGAGCATACACTTGCATTAGCAACCTGTTTTGAGCAATTGAGCAATACTTGCAATTGGCTACTCTTCTCCTTACTCTAATTTCGTGCCCTATTGGCTAGTATCACCTATCCACAACAATCACACTTCCATATACATTGGTTAGGAGATCTACATGCTTGATATAGGCAAATCAAGCCTTGTGCTTCAAAGGTTAAGTGTAATTTCCTTTTCCTTTCTTGTTCAGTCTTATTGCTTGTACTCTCCTTGCTACTCCTAGGGTTGGAGGCTGCGGATAGGAGAGGGTCGTGATCTTCTTGGTGAAGAAGGAGGCTTTGGACTACTTCAAGAAGGCTGGTGCAACGGGAGGCTACTTCAAAGAGGAAGGCTACTTCAAGGGGGAGCTTGGAGTTACTTCAAGAAGGCTGCCTCAAGTTGGTGCATCTACTTCAAAGTGAAGGCTGTCCAAAGGGGTGTAAGAAAGTATTGTATTTTATGTAAAATCCTTGAAGAGGTAATAAAATTAATACTTTCAAAATCCCAGTTGGGTAAGCAACCGGGTAGTGGAATGACTACCTTAGTATTTGCTAAGGTTGGAACCACTCTAAATCCCTTGTCTCCTTCTTGCTTTTTCATTTGTGGTTGTTTGAGTTAAATAAGTATTGAATTATCTTTAAAACCCTATTCACCTCCCCTCTAGTGGTTTTTCAATTGGTATCAGAGCAAGCTTCAAGGAGCTATAACCAAGTCTTGAAGAATGGGTGACGGGTTGCTCAACAAAAAGCACCCGCGTGACACATATAATTGCTTACCAAATCCAATTCAAATAAAGTGTTCAAGCAAATAATTTCCTATTTTCTCTTTCTTCATTTGAGGGTGAAAATGAGCCCTAAATTAAATAAAATTTGACACTCAACCTATTTTAGATTTGAGAAATCTAAATATGCAATTGGATTTTCCATTTGAGAACTTTTGATGTGCTAAATAAATCAAATCTTATTTTCTCTTTCCTCATGCATTAATGGATATAAGATCCTCCAAATTTTATGAAACTTCATGCACAAGTCATATTTAATGTTTTGGATACTAATTTGCCATTAATTTTACATGTTGGAGAGGTTTGTACATTTATTTAATATTTTGAAGGTTATACACACACTCTCTCATGATTTTATCTTTTAATCAAACATCTTCTAAATTGGATGAAAATTCACCCAAAGGCTATTTTTAACATGAAAATTACAAATCCACGATTGTTTTCCTCTTTTGGAATCATTTATTATTTTATTTGATATTTTGGGGAAAACTCATGTCTTATTTTCCAAATTGAATTAAATTAATTATTATAAGGTAAATAATGTGAAACCTGACTCCCAAGGCTATTGGGACCCAAGGAATCCGAATTTCACATTATATTTCTCTTTTGGAATCTCCTTTTATGAATTATAACACTTTTGGCTTATTTTCATTATATTTATTTTAGTATTATTCCATCATATTTATTATTCATCCATATCTTTATATTACAACCAAAAGGATTATATACCATTATTGTGCACAAGTTATTATGTAATCTCCATTTACATCATGTGACATATTTCCATTATTGGCCCAAACGTAATGTGTTACATTAGATTGCATCAGGGTGATTTATACATGCATTAGCTCATTATTTTATACTAAACATCTTTTAGGTCTAAAACCTTAACCTTATTTGGCTAAGCCCAAAAGGTCAAACTTCTAGGGTAGGGTTCGAGTTCTAATATGTTACACATAATCTCTTTAATACTATTTACAAAATTGGCTTGTTTGTATGCATGCTCATATATATGCTTGGATTGATAATTACTTAATTGAGATATTGTTCCTATGATTACTACTTTCATGTTTGATTATACTATGTTGAAAAACCTTTAACATAATTTAGAGAAATCCATTATATATCCTTGTGTATCTTCTTGAAGTTTTGGGGTAAGGTCACAAGGTATGTTGAAAAAGAGTTAGATCTTGGCGAGACTTGAGGTCCCATATGGATAAGGTGAACTCATGACATGTTAGTCTTGAAATCCCTCACAACGAGATATGGTACATTTTTTTTCTTGACTAAAATTTCCATCACATACCCTTCCTTGGGAAGTGATCGAAAGACCTACGTTGATATAATGGATGAAGAAACCTAAAACATGCTTTGTATAAAAGAATGTTTTTAAGTGTTCTTGCCTTGTTTCTACTTCTTGTTTATTATAATATTTCTAGCCAAGAAACTTTTATATAATCTTAAACTATGCTTACATGCCCTTTCATAATGTATTTAATGCACTCACATTGATATATTTTGTTTATTAGACTTTTAGTTACCAAATGAAGATTCATTGTACTCAAGACTCTAAGTTCTAAAACGAAACACCAATGGGTATTATTGATATCAAAATGGGTACATATATCTTATCTCCATGTTTAATATCTTTTTATCTATTTAGTTTTGTTATTGCCTTCTCCATATATATATATATATCCATTAGGAGTGTAGACTTAGGGTAATAAATAGTTTTGTGACAAATGGTATCAGATCCATACACACATGCGTCTATTTATGTTTAAATTATAACACACCTTAAGAACCTAGGGAGAACCAAAATCCATAATGGTAACCAAGGCAATAGGTATGGTGTGAAACATGGAGGTTCATGCTAGTAATCACCTCCTATCTGACTAGTGCAGTGGTTGAGGTTCCTCTAGACACCTACCTACCCAAAGTGGATCCACGATTGAGTTAGGTTCCTTCCCTCTAAGCCTGGAGAGTCTTCTAGTTATTCACCTCTTCTGTAAGGACAACCTAAGCCACCCAAGTAGTTGATGATTAGTTAGTGTTCACATCTCCTCATGTGGTTCTTCTCTCATGACTATTAATCACATGATTCCATAATTTTGGGTAGCTTATGCATGGGAAAACTAATTCTTTTGAAATCATGAAAGTTGACTAAGATGATAATGATATGATCTAACCTTAACCTTTAAAACCCTATTGTGATCAATGAAAGTACTATTTAGAGTGATATATTCCTATGCAAGTATTACACAGACTCAATTTCACCAAATCTAACATATGTGCTTTTTATATTTTAGGTGAATTCTTAATGTGGTGAAATAATGTGTAACTCATGTTTTATGCCTCATTGTTGATGACGTCCCTACTTATTGAACTTGTCCCTATTTTGATCAAACCTCAAAGATAACAAAGAAATTGTCTCCCTATTTATATGTATCATGCCACATACCTTGATATGAATATGTCCTTAGATCCCTAGATCATGATGTGAATACTTGTTACAAGAGGGAAATCCCTTATTGACTTTTATGCCTCTTTGAAAGGCTCAATATTGAATGATTTGATTCATATGAAATCTTGACAATGACTAATATTACTCTAACTCTTGGAATGGCCCATTTTGACTTTTTTATTATAGCTATACTCCTTTTCCTCGATGCATGAAAGGAAGAGAGCAATATTATGACCCCAATTTGGCTATAAAAAGTTATTTAAACATGGTTGCCATATTATGATCTTGATCTTTGATCTCATGACCTTGTGAAATATGATTTTATAGTCAGTCTGCCTATTATCACATGCTTGATGGTTTATGGCCATGATGACTAGTGTACTAGATTAGGATGGTAGTTGACTTATGACTCCTATAACCTAAGTCACTTCTCTATTATGATTGCCTCAAAATTTTCACCTTGATGATTATTTAGAGTTTGAAAAGGTAATCCCTTCCACCCGATTTTAATTTCTTGACCTAAGTCTCTAATAGGTTAGAACTATGTTGATATTGACACTTAAATCTCAAATTAATGATAAGCCATGATAATATTGACTGTAGATTATGGATAAGGTTCCTAGAAAGATCTAGATTTTTATCATTCAACAACCTTGATACCATGATAATTGGTGATTGATATCACAAAATGTTTCTTCATTGATTGTTCAATTGTTGAATATGGATGAATGATCACCCCTAAGGTTTAAAGTAGAAACCTAAACCCTAGCTACAAAATTTTCATACTTATGACTTTTGAGTCCAAAAATCTTGACTCTCCATATTGATTTATAAAATCTTGACTCATGACTATTGATCTTGATAATGATTCGACTCCTATGATCACCCTATTTTAGATCTTGAGATCAACCTCGACAAATGATAGATGCCTTTCATGCTTCCAATATTTAAAATTTGAAATGACAATTATGTTGATTCGCTCGATTTATGACATAGGGTTTAGCTCTCTTATGGACTAGGGTGGAACCTCCATTGAATTTGAACATGGAATCACAATTGAAATGTAATGTTTGTCTGTAATTGTTGAAATATAAAACCTTGATAATGGAAGCATAACCCTAGATAGGCCAATGAAGAATCTAGAACCCTAAATGTTGGGATCAAAATTGATATTGTACTCTTTGTTCAAGAGCTTTGTTTGTTTGACCAATTACCCTCCTTTCCCTTGGCGATCCGACTCCATCTCAATCAACCAATAACATGCCTTGATCCCTTAGATCTCACATCTTGGCAATTAGATGTGACTACCATGGATTCAACCCCAATCAGACAACCTGAACACCCCCTTCTACCTCTGTATGCCATGGTCATCAACCATAGACCTGAAACTCACCTAACTCCCCCTTTTCATATATCTTGATGCCATATGATACCCCATTCACCTATAAAACTTCCTTCCTAACCTTTCCCCACTCTCTTCTTCTAGTTTTCCTAACCATAGCAGCCCCAACCATCTCCTTCTTCTTCCCCTCTAAGGCCGGTGCCGCCACCAACCCCTTTTTGGATGTCTCACCTCCTTGCAACAATGACAGAGTTCAGATGCAAGGATGAGTATGGAAGGTCACTGCCAACACAGGTGGGAGGGTCCAGCAACCCACCTCTATCTCCCCTACCTTCTCATGGTGATGTCAGCAAACTTTAGCTACCATGGCTATCACTTAGCCATGAGGGTAGCATGAAGGTAGTGGGCGACTCGCTAGTCATGCGGTCGTTGGGTCCAGGGTGGACCACAATCTGACAGTCAGAGAGGTGCACCACCAGAGATACCCCAAGCCATGATGGACCACCCCTATACTTGGGCTGGGCCTGCTACAGTGTGTGCACGACCAGAAGGAGAGGCTGGCACTTATTTTGTGGTAGTTTTGACCTCCCCCTCAACTCCTCTTCTCTATTTAATGCTTGATCTTGTAAAAATCACCAAAGCTAGCTACTTTATTAAAATTAGGTAACCCAATATATCAAATTGATTAGGAAAATGAGCTCTACCTACTGAAAATGGTTCCACTACCCAAATGTATTCATATTTCACGTGTTTTGCTAAGAATGACACCTTTATACTTATTTAATGATTGTTATGCTTGTTTATGCTTTCCTTGAGTTACTAATCATACATGTTTCATTAAGATCCTAAATCAGTAACTTTGACTTTGAAATTGATTAAATGCCTTGGATCATCTTGGAGTACCTATAATGTCTGTCTTTATCTAACAATAACTATTTAATGTTAATAGCATGATAATGCCTAATCAGGACTTGAACTTTACTTCTATTATTAATTAGATGATATTTACACTTTGAACTCAGTAGCCCTTATATTGTTTTGTGAAATGAACTAATAAGATGTTATGCCTTTTGTCATGATTTAACTCTTATTATCTTAAAGACTCACTTTTGTACCCTAATTGGCCCTAAAATATGATGTTTGAGTGCTATATGATTGAATCTTTGAATCCTTATGCAAAGTGATCCTAGATGATGAAACCTCTATGAAGACCTTCAAATCAGACCCTATGATATATTAACTTGAATCCATGTAAACCGCCCATATGCACATGTTCATACTTGTGACACCTAACATGTATTAAGTGCATATGTTGATTTTTGGGCTCAAACCTTGCTAGAATCATGCTCTAAAGTTATCCACACTATATTAATGAATTCAAATAGAATTGTCATACATGTGACACTAGATCCCCAATTTGTCTACCTCATGCTCTTATTGATCATATGTCTCAGAAGTGGGACACTATTGAGTGAAATGAATCTATTGTGACTAGTTATGGTCTTGCTTGTTTTAGCCTTGATGAGAATACAAATCTTATGCTTATACTATGGTCAAATTAGAATTTATCTTTATCTTTCATCACTCATGATGTGAATAGTTCACCTATACCTAGGGTTAATGTTGATACTTGTGTTATGTTGAATCAATAAATGCATGTTGGAACTTTGGAAACTATGTTTGGCCTTTCTGAAACCTAGTTCTCACGGAAATGTCCAAATGACTCATATGATGTTTATTTTATCAAGAACCTATTGATATATGACCATGTATGTATATTTTTGAATCTTAGGTCCACTTTGAATAGGGACCTCTCTATAATTATTACTCATGGATTATGAGTTTCTCATTTCTCATAAGGTATGCTTAGTCTCTTGACCCTACTATGACATTGACATGTTTGTATGTATGCTCATATAAATTCTTGGTGAGATAACTACTTGATTTAGGTATTGTTCCTATGATTACTACATTCATGTTTCATTATACTACATTGACAAACCTTGAACATAATTTAGAGAAATCCATTATATATCCTTCTGTACCTTGCCTAAATATTTTGGGTAAGGGCACAATGCATGTTGAAAAAGGGTTAGCTCTTGGCCATGGCCTCGAGGTCCCATATGAATAGAGATAACTCATGACATAATTAGTCTTGGAATTCTTCGTGATAAGATAGGGCACATATTTTACTTTGGCTTAAATGTGCCTCACAAACCCTTCCTTGGGAAGTGGTCAAAAGGCCTACATTGATATAATGGATAAAGAAACCTAAAGCATGCTTTGTTTCTACTTATTGATTATTATAATATTTCTATCCAATAAACTTTTATATACTCTTAAACTGTGTTTAGATGACTTTTCATAACATACTCAATGCAATCACATTGATATAGTTTTTAATTCATATTTTAGTTTCCAAATGAAGATACACCACACTCAAGACTCTAAGCTCTGGAATGAAATACCAATGTGTATTCTTGATATCGAAATGGGCAAGTATCTCATATCCATGTATAGCATCTTGTTATATATGTAGTTTTGTTATTGCCGTTTTCATATATATATATATATATATATATATATATTGCTTGTGTGAAACTATGTGCCATTCTAGGGATGGACGCCCAAGTCCACTCAGATTTGGCTATGTATCCATTAGGAGTGTGGAGTTAGGGTAGTAAATCATTCCACGACACACCACCTCATCACCTAATGAGAGTTTTCTCTCTCTCTCTCTCATTCTTTTGTTTTTATCCATCAAAGCTTTTTGCCCCTTTTTAATAATGACCAAAGAAGTTTCTGTACAAAATCATAGCCAAGCAATGAAAAGAGAAGAAAAAACAACAAGCACCTACTCAAAACTAGCAAAACCTATCTTTACATTACTCCAAACTTCATGTATATCCCTACTCCTACCTTCAAAAATCCTGGTGTTCCTTTCCCTCCAGATTTCATAAACTAGAAATAGAGTTAATGTCCTTTCCTTTATGTTCCTTCTATTCGACAAATCATGGAAGTTCATAGGCACACTTCCTACAATCTTACAGTTCACAACTTTCCTCCAAAGATTCTTCCCAAATTCACATGAAAAGAAAATATGAACCATAGTTTCCTAATTCTCGTAGCACAAGACACACCTACAGGCACATTGAAAACACCTTTTTTTTCTTCAGACATTCCATTGTCAACAACCCACCTTTGAAACATCTCCATAATGTAAGAATACATTTCCTAGGCCCTGTAGATTTCCAAAGCCACAAAGCCCATAGAAACAAAGGATATCTTTCCCTTAACGCCTCCCATAAGTCCTTCAACTTCCTGGCATTCTCCCCTTTCAGCAAAATAGCATCCTTCTTATCCTTCAAGAAAACAACCCTTTCTTTGTAAAAGTTCATAACATAGCTGATATGAATTGATCTGGTGACTAACCAATCACCCTCATCCGACACATGGCAATTGACCTTTGCAAATTTACTAGCTCCATAGTTACTCATATACTTCATAGAGATGCGATCACGTAGGAATAAACCATCCCCTAACTAGGGATCTCTCCATATCAAGGTACTATCACCATTGCCGATAGAGTATCTCACTCCAGGTAGAATCTTATACTTGAAAAGGATAAGTTGTTCCAAACCCAAGTTGCATTAGATTGGAATCTAATACTCCACACAAAGTCTCCTTTTAGGTATTTTCATGTACCTACCGTACCCATAGAGTGTCCTTCTATATTGCAACATTCCACAAGTTTTTCGCCATGCTAGCAACCACAATATCACTAGTATGTCTAACCCCCAAACCCCCTTCCTTCTTTGAAATACAAATACTCTTCCAATCAACTGTATGTATCTTCTTCTCTAAGCCTGGACCACCCTACAAGAAATCCCTACACACCTTATCAATTTTAGTAGTAACACTTGTAGAGAGAGGGAAAGTAGTCACCCAGTAAATATGAAAGGATGATAAGGTAGAAACCACAAGTTACAATCTTCCAGCAAAGGATAACAATCTTGATTTCTAGCCCTCAAGTATCAGCTTTAATCTTTCTGTAATAGGAGCACACAAACTCCTAGTAATCCTCCCTTTAAACAAGGGGAGGCCAAGATGTTTCTTAGGCAGCACATTGATCTGTACCCCCAAGGTATCAACCAGAAAACATTTATCAACACCTTCATTAAAAAACACAAAACCTTTTTAATTGCTAATCACCATCCCTGATATCTCCCCCAAATCACCCACCACTTTTGTAATAGTTTCAATCGACTTGAGATCATCCTCAACAAAAATAACAACATCGTCCACAAAAAGAACATGGGAAACAATAAACAAATGGGAAGCTTTAAACACTTTGAATGACTCCCTCTCCTCATCAAATTTAAGCATTGAGGACAGACCGTGCATTGCAATCACAAAGAGGTATCACAAATGTGATACCTAAATCATAAGTTGGGCACACACTAGCACAATTATCCCGTGTACACTATAAAAGGCATAAATAGCATGTTAAAGAGTATATTTGTTGACAAAATCTTAATGAAACAAGAAAGAAAGTAACATCGTTAAGACCTTCTTATTATCATGCAAGTGTGTTGTTATGTCTCAGGATTTGAGGCATCAGATAAAAAGATATTGAAAGGAATGATTGGACTACCCATAACACCAAGGTACATCTCCTTTTTTGGGAGTCCATCACTAAAGAACTTTGTGGTTAAGTGTGCTCAGCCCAGAGTAGTACTAGGATGGGTGACCATCTGTAAGTTTTCCTGGCTTGTGTGTGTGTGAGGGAAAAGAACACAGTTAAGGCTAGTGGTGTTCTATGGGGTCAGTCGTCGTTCCTGAAACTCTACTAGAGCCTTCGATAGTGGGCTCAGGTGTTAAAAATGGTATCAGAGCCATAACCACTCCAGTAGGTGGGGCCCACATTGGCATGTGTCATGACAGTCTTGAATTGTGCAGTCTAGGCATGACACTAATATTCTTTGATCGGAAGTTGGGTGTCCATATGTCATTTTGGATCTGTACTGAAATGGGAAAATATTATGAGGCCATATAGTTGAGTCTTGATGAGGATGTCAAGAGTCTAAGTAGGGGAGATTGTAACGTTCTAGAATTTGATGCCTCATATAAAAATATCTTAAAGGAATGATTGGACTACCCATATCACCAATGTGCATATTCTTTTCAGGGATCCCATCACTAAACAACTACATGGTTAAGTGTGCTCAGTCCAGAGTAGTACTAGGATGGGTGACTAGTTGGAAAGTTTTTCATGGCTTGTGTGTGAGTGAGGAAAAAGCATGCAGTTAAGGCTAGTGGTGGTCTGTGGGATCAGTCATCATTCCTAAAATTCTACTAGAGCCATGGGTAGTGGGCTCAAGTGTTACACGTGATAGTTTAATTTTAATTATACTGATAATATCATGGTCATTGACCAATTTTCCAAAGGAAGGCATTATTACAGATACTACCTTTAACATCAGATAAAATGGATATTTTACATCGGCTTCCAAGCGACACCCAAGTAGGTGACACTAAAGGTAGAGGCCTATGGCGTCGGTTCCAAAAACGACGATACATAGCTGGCCCCGATTGCAATAAAAAAACCCGACACTAGTAGGAGCCATGGTCGTCGGTTATTAATAAAAAATTGACTACTATATTCATAACCAAATAAAAAATTGGCCCAGGTTACAACCATAGTCGTTGGTTATTTCAATAAAAAATGTCGACTAACTCCATTTTCAAATAAAAAAGTGATCTCATGTTTGGTTCATAGTCGTCGGTTCAAAGTAAAATTGACAATAAAGCGATACATAGTCATTGATTATGTTTTTGAAAACCGACGCCTATCACCATACCCGAACAAAAAAATTAGTTCGAGTTAGGGACATAGTCGTCAGATTTTTACAAATAACTGATGACATATACCTACAATGACAGCTATTTTAAATAATCGACGAGTAAGTGTCATTTTTCTAAAAATATCAAGTTGCATGCCTATTGTTCGGCTGGTCAGCAGGATGCAGAACCTACAGTTCAGTTCTGAACTATAGGTTTACAACATCTTGTGATTTTAGCCTAACAACATGTCACAAACCTGCAATAACAAGA
This sequence comes from Alisma plantago-aquatica, assembly GCA_963693085.1. NCBI lineage: Eukaryota > Viridiplantae > Streptophyta > Magnoliopsida > Alismatales > Alismataceae > Alisma > Alisma plantago-aquatica. Next base: position 591,794,267 of record OY856415.1, read on the forward strand.
TGATCAAGACTATCTATATATCATGACTATATATACATCCTATGATTCACACACATGTAGAAACATAGTTCATTCATTCACAAGATTCATACACATGTAGAAACATGTAGTTTCATTCATTCATCTATTTTCACATTCACACACATGTAAAAACACAATTCATTCATTCATCTTCACATTCACACACATGTATATAGATAATAATACAATTAAAAAAAATCATTCACATGTGTATATATAAGCACCACATATATACATAAATAATGACATTAAATTTTAGAAATGTCATTCTTTAATCATCACCCCAATCATAATCAAAATGTGTCTCCTTTTCAAAGGCTTTGCCCATTGTTCTCTTATGTTATCTAATTGTTCTATCGTATAGGGCATATGCACATCTAATGGTTTTCCCCCTGTATTGAAGTTATTAGTTTTAAACTAGCTAAAAGTATGTGATAAGCACGTGATTAGTAGTTGAATTAGTATAATGAAATCTTATACGTATGCTATCAAACATGATAAAAATGCTTGGTGATTATTCAAAAATTTAAGCTATAATTGAGTTTTTTTTCTCATTTCATAATTGATAATAATATTAATTACATACAACTTGATAAAAGAGAATAACTCAAGAAACATCCACGTGACTCCCCCTTTGACATGCACAACAAAAATTAACAAAAAAAGTGTAAAAAAATTACGAATCACGAAAAAATGGCTAACCCATTAGGAGAGAGTGAGATAGTAGCTCTATTAACACTTGACACCTTCTAATTTATAAGCACACAAATATGATGAATTGATTAAAACACAGACAGACTGCATTGATTAACACACATACATGTTTTTTTGTCGATCCAAAACCGCCTTGCTATTTTTGTATTTTTTGAGAATTCATATTTAGAAAGTATCAGAGAAAATACAAAGAGAACCTTTCAAATGTTAAAAAAGGAAAAATGAATCAAAGAATATGGGAACACCTAACTTGATAAGAAGCTCCAACTTTCATAAAAGAAATTAGGTATCAGAAGCACATCTTCAGGAATACAGGGTCAAGGGTAGCAAACATCATTCAACAAGTATATAAGAGAACCAATTGAGGATCTCTTGGCCATCATCAAACAATATCCATGAACTCGATGTATATTCTCGGAAAAGGAATGCTAGGAAAAGAAATCCATCATCCAAAAATGTAGAATAGATATAGGAACCTTGAGCATATCAACTCAAAAATGTGGACAAGAAAGAACCATTTCCATGAGATATCAGGGCAAAAACTCTCCATAAACTAAGACTTCTCTCAGATCAGCATAAAAGAAGACCCTAGAAGTCCAAAAGAAAAAAAAACTACTCCTCCTTGTAATATCAAAGAACAAAAAAACCAGAGAATATACAAAAACTTCCATAGATAGAAGAAAGGATAAGAAGCTCAAGCTCTCATAAGAGAACATATCTTCAGGCCTACAGGGTCGAGGGGGTAGTGCAAATCATTTAGCAGATCTATTAGAGAACCAACCGATAAACTCTAGGCCATCATAAAACAAGATCTAACGACTCAAAGAAATATCACAGAAAAACCATAGAAGCAAAAGATCTTTTCTATGAGATAACATACCAAAAACACTCCATAGACTCAGACTTCTCTCAGATTAACATAAAAAAAGACCTCAAAAAATTCAGAAACAAACTGAACCACACCACCGGCCAAGAGGGAGCATTGTAAGTAGAGATCAACTAGAAACCTACATGAGCTTTAATCGAATTACCCTTTAAAATAATAAATGATCCTTTTTTGTAAGATATCTAATCACAAATATGAGTTTTCATGAATTCTCCTATTTCTTTCAAGCCGAGAGTGATAGAAAATCAGAAGAACAATAGTAGACTCCTTCTTCCTCTTCAAATTAATCAAATTATCCCAGTTGGAGGGGATAAAAGTATTAATATTTTCTTTCAGAGCCAACTCCCATAACTTCCTTGTAAAACTACAAGCAAAGAAGATATTCATAGTATCTTCATATGCATTCACACACAAGAAGCAAATGAAGACAACAAAGATCCCTCTTCTCCTTGCATAATCAGAAGAGGCAAGTTTGTTATGTAAAGATTTCCAAGCATGTAACTTACCATTCATGTGACAATTTGCCTTCGAATTCTAAGTCAACATGTCCTTCGTCACACCCTTGATTCTAATAGCATTCCAAATGATCTTTAATTGATCAATTATTTTACCATCAAACTGATAATTATCATCATCAAAAATCATAATATTTACATTAGATATTTTATCCAGAAGAAGAGAAGAACATCTAGAAGATTGTATATCCCATCTTCTGTTATTAATGACCAAGCTCAACATGGAGTTTTTAGGAATTCCAGTTCTTTCAAGATCTGATGACCATATTGTCATCAATACATTCCTTAAGGAAAAGACCATTAAACCAAGGATCGTGCCAAGTTTGAATGCTTCTCCCTGAACCAATATTGATCTTGAAATAAGGTTGCAGACTATCTCTAGCTCTAAGAATGAAATTAAACATCCATGAGAAATTAGGGGAACTTAAAATACTCTAAAAGGACTCTTTCTTCAAATATTTATCCCATGTCCACTTGACCCATAAAGTATCTTTTTTGCTAGCAACATCCCAGGCGTTTAAAATGAGACAAGCATCATCTACTTCTTTGCTCTTCCCGAGACCTAAACCTCCTTCCAATTTAGGTAAAGTTACCACTTCTCATTTAATAAGATGGAGATTTTGTTTATTCTCAGATTGACCCTAGATGAAATTTCTACAAAGATTTTCAATATCCTCTAAAGTAGAGATAGGAATAGGAAAGGAAAAGACCTAGTACAAATTCATGGTTGCCAAGGTTGATTTAACCAACTCCACTCTGCCTACTAAAGATAGAGTTTTTGCCTTCCATGATTCTAATCTCTTTTTTATTCTATCAATCAATTTTTGACAATGTTTCTTGTTGAGCTTACCTGCAAAAAGGGGTAGACCAAGGTACTTTGTATCTTCCATTTTACCAATAATCACTTCAAATCTACACTAAATCTTATGACTGTCTTTATTCTTACCAATTATTATCATGGTCTTCTCTTCTCTTTATTGATGTGTAAATCAGACATGCAACCAAAATTATCAAGAAGAGCCTTAATATTACTGGCATTAACAGGATCAGCTCTAGCAAAAATCATAAGGTCATCAGCAAAAATAAGATGAGAGCAAGCAAGATTTTTTTAGGTATAGATAGGATGTATAGACTTTTCTACATAACATGACTTCATCATCTCTGAGAAACCCTGCATAGTTATAACAAATAAATATGGGGCAATAGGATCTCCTTACCTCACACCATTAGATGGGAAAATAGGAGAAGTTGGTTCACCATTCACCAAGACCTGGTAAGAAGTAGTATTGAAAATAACTTCGATCCACCTGATCCATTTGGAAGCAAAACCCATCATGAAGAGAACAAAATATAAATATTTCCAACTAACAAAATCATAAGCTTTAGAAATATCTGCTTGGATGCACATATGAGAGCCATTCTTTTTGAAATCACTAAGAATTTCATTTGAGACAAGGATAGAATCCTTAATGCTTCTTCCCTTGATAAATGCACATTGATTAACATCTATGATAAAAGGTAAAATATCTTGCAACCTGTTAGCTAAAATCTTGGAAATAATTTTGTAGAAAGTGTTGCATAAGGCAATAGGTCGCCAATTAGAAATAAGAGTGGAGTCCAACCCTTTAGGAAGGAGAGTAATATAAGTCTTGTTTAACTCTCTGAGAAGACTCCCATTCATAAAGAAATCTTTAATAGATTCCACTACATCATCTTCGATGACATACCAGGCATGTTTGAAGAAATAGCCATTAAAACCATCGGGTCCAGGGCATTTGTCTTCATTAAGCTCTTTGACAATGTCTTCAATTTCTTTTCTCATGACCATTCTTGTAAGAGAAATGTTATGTTGATTTGAAACACGGGGCCCATTCCATGCACCCTCCCAAACATGACCATCTTCCTTTCTGCAGAAAATATTTTCATAGAACGTGTAATGGAGTCCTTGATATTACTAGAATTTCATTGAATCATTCCTTCTATATTCAAATAGTTAATAGAATTTCTCAATCTTCTTGTTATGAGAGAGGAATAGAATATTTTAGTATTCAAATTGCCTTCCTTAAGCCATTGAACACAAGATTTTCTCCTGATAAGTGCTTCGTCAACCTCTTCAGCTTCTTTAGCTTCTTTTCTGAGATGGTTAGAAATACTTCTAAGCTCATCATCCAAAGGATTTAATTCAGCTTGAATTTGAGCTTGCAAGGCCCTGTCCTTAGTCACAACAACATTTTTAGTAATATCCCCAAAGATGATTATATTCCATACTTTAATGTTACCTTTAAGACTCTCAAGTTTCCTATATAGCTTGAAAGTAGCATAACCTTACACATTGATGTTCCAATAGTCTTTAAGGATCCTTTCAAAGTCTTTATTCTTCATCCATTTATTAATAAACATGAAAGGCGTGCTCTTCTTTTTGACATCTCCAATATGAAGGCAAATCCTCCTATGATCACTTATGGTGTTCAAGATACACTCACCACAAAAGAGCTTGAAATAGTTTTGAAAATCATCATTGTAGAAGATTTTATCAATTTTTGAAGTAATAAAACCATCGCCATCCTGGTGGTTGTCCCAAGTGAGAAAAGGACCAATGAGAACAAGTTCATACAGACCATTATCCATAAAAAAATCATTAAAATCATCCATACATCTTTTAGTGGGAGGTTGTATACCAATTTTCTCCTCATTTTTCCTGACAACATTAAAATCATCAGCTAAGACCTAAGGAACATGAATATTCTTCTGAAATCTTTATAAGTATTTCCATTGATTGGCTCTATTAGCATCATCATTGTGCCCATACACCGTTGTAAAGTCAAAACTCACTTCATCTTTTTCACTCGTCATATGAATGGCCTGGTCACTCTCAGCAATAGGGAGAATCCTGCAGTTGACATCTTTCCAAAGAATAATAATCCTTCCCAGTGTGTGGGAGCTAATATTAGAAATCCACTTGTAATCATTAAAATATCTTCTCATAACTTTCTTGATTTTATTTTTTCTCAACTTGGTTTCTATTAGAACAAACACATCAGAGTTTGCTCTAAGTACCTCTTCTTGAACACTTAGGATATTTTTACTTATTCCCCTGATGTTCCAAGAAGAGATAGTAATGGAGGGATTCATTTAATACATTAGGCTATTGAGCTATCAACCTCAGTGTTCTCATTGATGATTTCTAAACCACTTGGCATTGGTGAATAGACTGAATTAGTAATCTTGTGATAAATACCCACATTCAACTTTGCTTGGCATTTTGGGAGGGATTTATGCTTCTTCTTGAACACAACAGAACTTGAAGAAGCTTGAGAGCTAACTTTACTATCCGATGAACTTTTTGAGAATATGGGGATAGGAGTAGGTGTTGATGGAAGACATGAATTCCCAGGAGGTAACTGCTTGGAAGACAATACATCAAAATGTTATTTCGCCATCTCATTATATATAAAATTTTGTAACTCTTCCGCAACAACAACCTCTTCATTAACAAAAAGGTTATCTACATTCAATTCAAGTATGGGAACTTCCTCAGGATGAACTACCTCTAGAACCTTTTTTGCTCCCCAGACTTTGTTTCAAAAAATAGTGTTCATATTGCTTGACTTTACTGGCTCTATTTTCATAAGACAGACATCATGTCCTAGAAATCCACAACTTCTACATCTGTGAGTAATCTAGTCATATTCTAGTTCCACAACATGTTCATCCCCCTCATCATTGATCTTCGAAGGAAACTTAACATCCATCTTCATTAACACTTGAATACGAGCAAATTCGAAGCATCTTAGACTATGCGTCATTTCATCCATTTTCATAGGAAATCCCAGATAAGAACTGATTCTTTCAAAAGATCTAATGTCCCACAGTTCCAACGGTAAGTTCCTGATCTTCACCCATACTGGAACGTCAGTGAGAATGACTTTAGATTGAATATCACCTATCTTCCATTTTTTCAGTATGAATGGCCCGCTCTTAACATACCATTCACCACAAAGGACTGTATTGAGATCTCCTTGATTAGAGAATATTATCACGAAAAAACCATCTCCCTTATCGTAAATATCAAAAGAGCCTCGCACATTCCAAATGCTTGCAAAGTGGTTGACAAGAGTGGGGATATGAGGCCAGAAGTCGACGACATACCCCATTAAACATTTGCTCCATCTATCTGCATTCTCAACTGCCTCTTTTTTTATACACCAATTTTCCTTTGACTATCGATATCTCTGTTTTCTCTATATCTGATGAGCTCCTGATAACTATTGGTTTGATGCTCTCCCACTTTGTCAGACCTTGATCAAGAACTAGATCTGGACTACCTTTGGACATATGATAGACCTATGATGTTACCTCAAATCTCGATCCTCCTCCTTGCCTAAGATCTCTCTAGGGAGGCAACCAGAGGGCCTTCACCTCCCTATCGCCTTGTCGTGCACGACAGAGGGGAGCACGGGAGCCATCTTTTACACACATACATGTTGCTGGAACATAAACGATGAATGAAACATTGAGGACATAGCAAGTCAATGGAGCACATACAAATGTGTTCGGTCAGTTGGCCAGTTGAATTCGTCCAACTTGTAGCGCGTCATCACTAAAATTTAAATCTATTTTTTTTGTTGTAGACAAACTATTGATACACACTAATTGATTTGAACAACATATAGTCAAGCTGTTAGAAAACACATACTGGATCGATGAGAACACATACCTAAAATGTGACACTTGTATAACATATCTATCCATTCTATTTAGCTTAAAAACCAAAAATAAATTTAAAAAAAGTGATATGCATGTTCTATTTAGCACTAAGATAGGTTGACTGAATAAACAAATAAACTGGATAGATGAGCACATATAATCTAAAAGAATTTCCTTTGAAGAAACTGATGATGTCAAACACAATTAGATTTTATTGATTAGCATGATTGATGCAAACACATAACTAAAACCTGGCACTTATATAACATTTCCATCTTTTTATTTAGATTGACAAAAAACTCAAAAAATAAATGAAGAAATAATAATAATAAAAACAAAAAATAAACTAATAAAAAACATTGCAAATAAGTCGATAAGTATCCAAACAAATACCTGACTTCACTTTAAATACCACACACATCTTGTTGGAGTAAAGATAGATAGAACATATCACAAAATAGACAATTGAAATAAAAATAACACATACACATCTAACTGAAGTACCATGTAGAACCTCAACTAAAATAGATTTTTTTGCTAGACTCATGAGTAGTACTACACTCGCATATACATAATTTATATAGTAGATACAAAAGATCTATTAACATCCATCTAACTCACTTCAATCTCTAAATATGTAAGCATACTTCATTACTTACCACATAGACATCTACTTTTTTTAAGGAAAAACCATCTTATTAATATAAATCTGAACGAGCTACATCCCACAAAGAATTCAGAAGACAGTAGGGTCCATGGATGAGCTAACTGTGCCATGTAAGGCACTTTTAGCTACTTCATGGCCAACCTATTACAGTGGCATTTAATGAAGGAAAATGAGTATAAATTAAAAAAGGAAACTACAACCTTAATGTCATTGATGATGAGACCCAGATGGTCTCTCCTCTTATCGGATTTGAGCAGGGCATAAACCACTGTCTTGGAGTCAGACTCCACCTCAATAGAGTTAAAACCCCATGTTGCCGCTTACTTCATTGTTGCTAGCACCACCTGTGCTTCTGTGAGTTTGACATCCCCATGATTGTGTCCTCTTTCTTCTACCACTACCAGCATCTTACCATCTGCATCCCTTATAGCCCCCCCCTTCCTAGAAAATCCGTTATGTCCCATAGTTGCATCACAATTGATTTTAACCCTAACTTGTTGCGGCCTTGTCCATATAGTTATGATGGTATTCGTGCTTTCCTTATCACTACCATGAAGACCTCCATTAAAGCGTCTGAAATCCTCCATGAAGCTGGGTGATTGGAGAATGAAGGTTTTCGGTTGTGTCTCTGTATTGCTGAAAATACATTTGTTCCTGAATGTCCACAAAGCACATATTATTCCCACTGCTTTCATAAAATCTGTAACCTCAAGGCTGACGTGCAAGTGCAGCAAAGCATCCACATGTTTCTTTCCAACAATCTCTTGTAACCACAAGAGTATGTGTTCCCTCAACCAGATACCGCGAACTGCTGACAGTCAAATAGGGTGTGGATAATGGTTTCTTTTGGCTCATTGCAACTTGGGCAACTACCATCTGGGATAAAATACCTGTCCCAGAGTCTGCCTTTTGTCGCCAAGCCACCCGTACAGGCTCACCATAAGAAGTGTGAGATTTTTGGGGGTAACTGAGTTCTCCAAACAATCTTACAGATTTCATTCCTATTAGCAATACATGTCTTGTTGTATTCATCCTTTCCCAAAAAACACAACCAATAAGATGATTTTACCGAGAAACATCCTTTGTCATTTGGCCACCATGTCAGAACGTCTTCGGGGAGTCAGCTACTTATCGGGGTTGCGAGGATACTAGCTTGATTATTGATGGTAGTTTATGGAATTAAGAGAGGCATTCTATCCCCCTCTCCCATGCCCGTGGTGGAGGCTGAATGCCTAGAGGGTGATAAATGTTTATATCAGTTTATGGACGCATGTATGTATGCTGTAGTAACTGGTTGTGAAATGATACAATTAGTATGTGAATTCAAGTAGATGTCTATGTTATTATCACGCTCTTGTTCACTTCACCAAAATATTTAAAAGTAATAGAGAAGTATAAGGTAACTGGTGTAGGGTCTTTATATACAAGACTGATCAAGGATAGAACTAGAAATCCCACATGGGTCATTGAAAAATTTGTACAGACCCTATGTAAGTAGATGTAAAACATATATTACGTATGCATTAATATATTTAAAAACATATCACCATACATAAAATGAGGTATATAGATATATAAATAAGATCTCGTGATATCCATAGTTCTATCATAGATGAAATCAGTCAAGCATAACGAAACAATTCTAAATATCTTGTAGAAATATATTATTATCGTGTGATTGGCTTATAGCGTCATCCACCATAGAAACAATAATAGGTGAATTTTTGGGATGTTCGCCTATCCCTATTGCCATACCCCTGCATTGAGGACCTATCAACTCGAATAGGTCCTTTACAAGCCAACTAGGTACTTCAGGAAGAGGTGGAGGTGGAGGAGGATGAGCTGTAGTGGGTTTCTTCCCTTTGCCCTGCATATATAATTTCATATCAATTATCATGTATATACATATATAAATTAACGTAATGTAAATTAACCATACATGATCAATATATATGACCCCGCTTCGGGCCGCAAGACCACTCCGCCTTCTGCTTCACCAAGCGTGTTAGCATCTGGGTGGACATATGGAAATGGAAGTTGCCTCCAAGTAGGGAAGACAAGCCTCGGGCTCACATGATGAATTGTGTGCCCTAGAAGGCATGGGTAAGCATCGCCCTCTACAACGACGTATTCTTGTAATTTTAGATGGCATGACCTCAACCCCTACAAATTTACATAGAATATTTTAGACATATACCTAAACATATCATCTTGAAAAGACTAACTACTATGCCATAAAAATACTTACAACAGACGTGATAGGTAGTGGGTCTATAGGATTACTCCCAACCACCTTTATCGTAGGGGATGCTCGATCAAAGATTGGTGTTCAGGTAGTGGTGGTGATGGGAGACTTCAATGCTATTTGTTTTGCTATGGATAGATTTGGTCTTGCTGAAGGTTATTACTCTTTGATGTAGGAGTTCAATGAATTTATCAATGCTACAAATTTGATTGAATTGGATTTTAGTGGCTCCACATTTACTTGGGATAATAGGCAGCAGGGGCCGAAGCTTATCCTACCAAGGATTGATAAAGCCTTTATTAATGGTGTTTTTTTAATGAGTTTTTAAGGACTTGGGTTCTTGGATAAACATAGGAATTAACATCATCTTCTTCAACCTCTGTTCAACCAAGAACAGGGGTTGTTCTTCACAGAAAAGATAGCAAGAACACACAAAGGTGTCTAAAGAAGAAGATTTAAGCAACGATTATAGGAAAGAAAGATGCATTAACAAAGCTTAGGGGTTAGAGTTATAAAACCCGCCTATAGGACTGATCCAAAGCTCCAAGTTTCATAGATTTAATGGTGGCTTGAGCTCCAGTAGTTTTCCAAGGTCTTTCCTCCACTTTTTGAATGAAGAAGATGGCTAGAAAGGAGAATCGTGTGAAAAACACCATGAATCTAACCTTATATTGTGGTTTCCACCATGAATTCGAGTTAGATGGTGATCAACACTTACCAAGTCAGATTGGTCATCCTTCCTATGGTCCAGAGCTCCTTCTTGGTCGGTCCAAGCAAAGATGAGAGAAAGAAGCTAAGGAACGATCCTTTGGTGTGTGGAAAAGGTTGCTTATATATTTATGGGTATTTTCAAGGAAAATGGAAAGAGATAGATATTTCCAAACATATCCACCAAGGCTTCCTCCATCCTTGGCCACGTTTCCATCATCTAAAATCATGTAAAACTCCTCCATTATCCAAGTTTAAAAGGAAACAAAACATCTTAAAGAGATGTATATTAATATCCACCTTTATTGGATATTGCTTAATACATTATTATTTGTGAGTAATTTCCACTTCTACCATGATCATTCAAAAGAGGTGCCCTTCTCATTTTATTTGCTCCACTTGATGCCAAAAAACATGAGAGATACTCTAGAGGTATATATTTTACATGTTGGACCCTAGGTTTTGGGTAATTTGCACATTACACCAAAACTAGGTTTCAAAGCACAAGGATTGCTCTACAAGCTATATCTTGGTGCCCAAGCTTGTGAAAACTGTACCACTTCATCAAATTCATTATTAGGATATATCAACATCAGAGGAACATCTGAACATGTACAAATTGTAGATTAACCCCTCTACTTGGGTAATTTGCACTTTAGTCCATTATTTTACAAAACAATGTTTCAACATTATGCAAAAAGGACTAAAATTGAAATATAAGTTCCTCAAAAAGCTTTAATTACTTTTCAAGAATTACAAGAAAGCATCTAACCAACTTTATAAGGCAAAACACCTAGGGTTAGTATATAACCTAGGTCAGGGATGTTACAAACTATCCACCCCTTACAAGGATTTCGTCCCCGAAATCATCTTCAAAACATATTAAGAGAAAAGAGCAGGGTATTTCCTCCTCATATCTTCCTCTAGTTCCCACATAGCTTCTTCAACGCCACGGTGATTCCAGAGAACCTTTACAAGACTTATGTCTTTCTTTTTCAACTTTTTAATTCTTCTATCAAGGATCGACACAGGTCCTTCAACATAAGATACATCATCATTCAATTCTACTTCCATAGGTTGCATAACTGATTATGTGTTAGGATGACACTTCCTAAGGATGGAAGTGTGAAACACTGGGTGTAACTTTTGTAACTCTGGTGGTAACTCTAGCTTATAAGCTACCTTTCCAATCCATTCAATGATTGGATAAGGCCCTATAAACCTAGGAGCTAACTTTCCTTTCCTTCCAAATCTAAGAACTCCTTTCCAAGGTGAGACTTTGAGGTACACTCTGTCTCCAACATGGAATTCTAAAGGTCTACGATGCTTATCAGCGTAAGATTTCTACCTATCCTGTGCAGTCTTTATCTATTTTTGTATTACTTTAATCTTCTCGGTGGTTTGCTGCACAAGATCAGGACCTAAAAGCTGATATTCACTAGTTTCATACCAACATAAGGGTGATCTACAACGTCTACCATACAAAGCTTCATAAGGTGCCATATCAATGCTATGTTGATAGCTATTGTTGTAGGCAAACTCTATCAAACTTAGGTGTAGATCCCAACTTCCTGTAAACTGAAGAACACATGCTCTAAGAAAGTCTTCTAAAGTATGTATAGTCCTTTCTGATTGTCCATCAGTATGAGGATGAAAGGCTGTACTAAACCTTAACTTTGTGCCTAAATCTTTATGAAGTTGATCCCAAAAATGACTCGTACACTGATGACCTCTGTCAGAGACAACAGTAACTGGGACTCCATGCAACCGCACTATCTCATCTACATATAACTGTGCTAGCTTCTCTGCAGAATAGGTTGTTTTGATAGGTAAGAAATGTGTTGTCTTTGTCAACCTATCAACTATTACCCAGATGGAATCATTTCCTTTGGTTGTTCTAGGTAAACCAACCACAAAGTCCATTGTTAAATGATCCCACTTCCACTGTGGTATGGGTAAAGGTTGCATTGTTCCTGTAGGCTTCTGGTGTTCAGCTTTAACTTGTTGACACACCGGACACCACATAACAAACTCAGCAACGTCTTTCTTCAAACCAGGCCACCAATACATATCTTTCAAGTTACGATACATCTTGGTGCTTCCTAGATGCATAACATACATTGAAGAATGAGCTTCTTCCAGAACTAACTTCCTCAACTTATCCACATCCAGTACTATCATTCTACCATGATAACAAGCTACTTGATCATCTGAATCACGGAAACCTTCTCATTTCTCATTACCATACTCCGATCTAATATGTTGAACTACAACATCAACTTGCTGTGCCTCCTTAATCTGTTGTCTCAGAGTAGGTTTTATGTGCATCTCAGCTAACAGTTCGGCTAACAATGATATTCTTAACTGTACATTTCTTGTCTTAAAGAGATAAGCATATCCCTTCTAGAGCATACCAAAGAGTTCAGTTGTGCTCTGTCCAAGGCGGGTGTTGCTGATTTCCTACTCAAAGCATCCACAACGACATCGGCCTTCCCTGGATGATAATCAATTGTACAGTCATAATCCTTGATTAACTCCATCCATCGGCGTTGCCTCATGTTAAGATCATGCTGAGAAAAGATATACTTAAGGTTCTTATGGTCTGTGAAAATCTAGAACGTATCTCCATAAAGATAATGTCTCCAGATCTTCAAGGCATGGACTACAACAGCTAGTTCTAAATCATGTGTCGGATAATTCTCCTCGTGTTTCTTAAGCTGTCGAGAAGCAAAAGAAATCACTTGTTTATCCTGCATCAACACACATCCTAGTCCATTCATAGAAGCATCACAGAAAACTATATATCCTTTCCCTTGCTCCGGTAACACAAGCACAGGCGCACTTGTCAACCTCTCCTTCAACAACTGAAATGATTGCTAACACTTGTCACTCTAGGTAAAAAGAACATCCTTCCTGGTCAACTTAGTCAAGGGTAAAGCTATAGAACTGAAGTTCTTAATGAACCTCCGATAATAGCCTGCCAACCCTAAGAAACTTTGAATCTCCATCGGTGTCTTCGGTTGCTCCCATAACAGGACAGATTCTACCTTTTTAGGGTCAACACAAATACTTGTAGCAGATATTACGTGTTCCAGGAAAGATACTTCTGGTAACCAGAACTCACACTTGCTAAACTTAGCATATAACTTGTGTTCTCTTAGCAAAGTTAGAGTCTGACGAAGATGCTGTTCATGATGCTGAGAATCTCTACTATAGATTAGGATGTCATCTATAAAGACAACAACACACTGATCGAGAAAAGGTCAGAAGATTCTATTCATGAGTTCCATAAATGCAGTTGGTGCATTAGTTAGTCCAAACGACATAACTGTGAACTCATAGTGACCATACCTTGTTCTAAAGGCAGACTAAGGTATGTCACCATCCTTAATACGTAGTTGGTGATATCCCGACCTCAAATCTATCTTTGAGAAGACAGTTGCACCACACAACTGGTCAAAGAGATCATCAATCCTCGGTAGAGGATATTTATTCTTTACTATTACTTTATTTAACTGTCTGTTATCAATGCACAACCACATTGACCCATCTTTCTTTTTAAGAAATAGGACCGGAGCACCCCAAGTGAATTACTCAGTCGGATGAAACCCTTCTCAAGCAACTCTTGCAGTTGTTTCTTGAGTTCTGCCATCTCAGCAGGCGCCATCCTATACGGTGTTTGTGCTATAGGCTGCGTATTTGATATTAAATTGATCTCAAAATCAATCTCCCGAGGCGGTGGTACACCTGGAAGTTCTTCAGGAAATACATCTTCAAATTCCCTGACTATTAGAACTTCAACAGGGTTAAGACTATCCATGGTAGTATCTACCACATGGGCCAAGAATGCATAACATCCTTGCCTCATCAGCTTCTCAACAACCATAGCTGACACAAGATAGGTTGGTAGAATCTTTCTATCTCCTTGAAAGATCCATGTGTCATTATCATCAACAAACACAGCTTGTTTGGACTCACAATCCAAGACAACCTTATACTTCTCCAAGGTATCCATCCCAAGGATTACATCGAATCCATGCATCTCAAGTGGTATAAGATCCACTTGAATGCGATGATCAGAAAATAAGAGAATGCAAGGAGAACATACCTCCTGCAGCACAGCAGATCCCATCAACAGAGTTTCTAACAACAAGCTATATGCTCTATGACTTATAGTCATGTTGCAGTCAAGAATTACTCTTCGAGTGATAAAGGAGTGTGTAGAACCCGGATCAATTAAAACAGATACAACGCAAGATATATACATATCAGAATAAAACAACTCCATCTGACCTGCCACAACCCGAGGGTTGATCACTGCATCAAGTGGATTCATTGCATAGAATCTCGCCATTGCATGTGGTTGATTTGGTACTCGATGACTTGGTGCTGATGATCCAGCTTGGGATGCTTGTCCACGTCCTCTAGCACTACCTGGAAACTGTCGCCTTTGAGATCCTTGTTGACTCTGCCTTTGAGGTTGAGTTACACTCACTTCTCTGGCTCTACAATCCTTCATCAGATGTCCCATCTTTCCACATATGTAACAACTTCTGTTCAGTTGTTGTGGTCTGGGTGGTCCTGTAATTGACATAGATGCTGAGCTACGAGCTCCTTCTAAAGGTAAGCTTCGTCCGCTACCCCTATTTGACGTCCACTGCATCTGGGTACTGAATCTAGGTGGTGCCATTGGTGCAGAAAACCTCGGTTTCTTAAAACCTTTAGATGAGGATCCTTGGAACTGGGGATAATATTCTTGTTCTTGGTATGTCTCGTCTCTGACACAGACCTCTCTACCCTTCTGACAGACTCCACAAAGGTAGCAAACCTTTCCCTGTTCTCCAAAGCAGACACAGGAGTAGTCAACTCAGCGTTTAACCCCTTCTCAAAATGCCTAATCTGCTCTTCATCTGTAGTTGCCATGTGCGGACAGAAACGCAATAGCTCCATGAACGTAGCCTCATACTCGCTAATGTTCATTAGTCCTTGTCTTAACCTCTCAAACTGAGAGATTTTCTCATACAGGAACGTCTTAGGGAAGTATCTGTTGATAAATTCTCGTCAGAAAACTTCCCATTCGATCTCCACACCAGGCCTTTTTCCTTCCTCCATGGTCCACCAGTGACCATCACTCCCCTTAAGAAGATACACGACATGTCTAACCTTCTCAGATTCTGGGATGTTCAGGATTCTAAAGGCCTTCTCTAGTTTAGTTAACCACAAGTCAACATCTATTGGGTCAGCTGTTCCAGCATACTCCATGGCTCCAACTCGGCGAAGTCATTAAAACGTCTTACCGGATCCTTGTCCTTCTGGATGGGTAGGTGCCCTAGGTACAGGTATAGGCATCCTATCAGTCATATGTGTCCTGGCAGTCATGAACTACCCAAACATGGCATGGACGGTTGGGTTCCCCATGTCAGTTGGATTGAACTGGGGTGGTTCAGGCACATGTTCTTCTCTTTCTTGGTTTCTTGCACCTCCTCTAGGTGCAGCGACACTACTTTCTGCAACATGTTCCTTGTGTGATCCAGACATCTTTAGTTTTATCTTCTCCTCCTATATGAGTAGAAGACACTATCAGATATACTGGAAGACACTAGAACACACTCAACAACCTAAGTTCTATGTCTCTGTAGACTCAGCGAACCTAGAGCTCTGATACCACTAGTTGTGGGACCCGTCTCGGAGAAAACGTTATTAACTATGTGGAAGCGATTAATTAGCAACAGAATTACTGAAAATCACTAAAAATTAAAACTTGAATGAATGACAAGGCATATAATCAATGAGGAATATGAAGAATATGTATACTAGTTATTCAACTAGGACATTATAATCAATGTATTATCAATCATTGTTTCTCGTAGTTCAACCTAAGAAATTATGCTATACGACTATTTACATTTTATAAACATATTTATGCCCTGGGGAGATGAGTTACACCGCTCATAGTCCAACCGACCATTACAAAATCGCAATCGGTACCATACATAGGTCATCAGAAGAGCTGAATTCCTATGACCTCATCTTCCTCAGTCAGTGTGAGGTACAATCATGCAAGACATCTTGTGTCTCTACCAAAGTAGCTTTCCAGGGTATTCTGGCAACTTTGCTATTAGAGTTACAATGGCATGCTGTACTCTCTTCGCCATCGAGGGATTTCTTGTTTATCTCACATCGATAAGGCATTAACAACATCATCAGGAGATTAGTGATGCATCATCCCGACATAAACATATAATGAAGGATTGAGAGATTAAATGTACATCTCACATCAATTCCCTCATTAGGACGTAAGGATATTCACGTCCATAACCCCCACATACTCAAAAGTATGCTCTCCAGGAGTTCCCTTAGGAAAACATGTTTCACCATCATTTAACTTCTGATAATGATGGATCTATGGTCAGGGCTCTATATGATATCATTTCTCTTGATTATTTAAGTACATTATAGCATTCTTTTATCATCAGGAAGATTTTCAAACATAAACCAATAAGACAATTGCTATAAAGAAAGAGTACTAATTATATCAAGTTCATTTCACATCTTGTTAACATTGGGATATCAATCCCTAACCATCTCATCATTATGATTCAGGAATATGGGTGTTCAAACCCTTTGATCATCAAAACACTTGTTACCAAGTAACATATTGCCATCAAGTTATTTAACAGTATGAACATGATTATAGCAATGCATGTATTTCTTATGGCTCATACAGCCTATCAATCTCATATGTTACCTCTCACTAGGCAACAAAGCATATCATTACTTTTAAATCTTATAAAGTGCTTTCAATGAATATGACATCATAGCTCTTACCTGGCTATGTTCCCTATTTCATAAGAACCTGCATGATTAATACAAATGATAACAGACACATTATCTCTATATCAGCACAATGCAAAGCATAGATAACTTTATTATTCAAGGGTTGTACCACTATGCCTTTACTAGGGTTAAGGTTTACTTGCAAATCAATTCCAAGTCAAGCTTGGAGCACCACGGCCGTGCTGCCTTGCACGGTCATGCTACAGAAGATTACCACGACCATTTTACATCACCATGGCTGGTTTCTAGGGTTAGGGTTTCCTATTCAATTCAATTAGGATTATCCAGCCCCTTTAGCTTAAAATAGGCATAGTGATTCCTCATTTTATAATTCAATCATAGAGTTTCATGCTTAAAAGCATAACTCAAAATTAGGGTTTACTATTCATATCATTACATTACCCTATATTAGGGTTTACTATTCACATTACAATGAATTAAGATCATACCATCATCATGTATGAGGATTACTTCCATTAATGCCCTTAATTAGGGTTAAGATTCATTAACCATCATAATTAGGGTTTTCATGATATTACTATCATGGATCATACCCCAATTAGGTATCCATCCATATTGAGAGTTCATTACTTGATTAATCATTCATATAAGAAGTCTTCTCTCTCCTCTTTCTATAAGTTGATGTTTGCATCACTCTTGATTGGGCTACGTCAATTCAACATTGACATCATGGTTTAAGCCATTACTATTGTGATCATTAGGTCTTACTCATCCAAAGAGTACTAATCACTCTATCCCATCAAGAGTACCTTTATAATGATCACCACTGATTATAACATGCATTAATCAACTAATTACTTGGTCCCTTAATCACTTTAGGTATCTATGAGGTTTAGGTTAATCCACCACTAAACCATCTTGACCACTAAAGCATCAAACGATCTTGACCTTTTTAGACCTCAAACGGTCTTGCACACTAAGCCTCCAAACGGTCTTGGACTGGCCTTGAAAGTGTTTGGTGTTGAAGACCATTTGGTCATGTTTGACTTTGAAACCATTTGGTAAATTAGGCCTTCAAGACCGTTTGCCCAAGATGGGGGTGAAGACCGTTTGGTCAAGTTTGACTTTGAAACCGCATGGACATAACCGACCTTGAAACCACATGAGATCAAATGGTTTGGGATCGTTTGGTACCAAACGGTCTTGAGACCGTTTGGACCAAACCACCTCAAAACTGCATGGACCAAAAAGTGTCTCAACCTCTTCAATTGAGTTAGGGTTTCCAATGTTGAACCCCTCAATCGATCATGCACTTGTTAGCCACTCATCAATTGAGTCAAATAGGTCAACCCTCAACTGATTTGACACTCAATTGACCCTCAATTGATCATCAATTAAGGCTTGGATCAATTGGATTAGGGTTTGAAATCGGTGACCCTTCAATATACTTCAACGTGAGTCCAATTGATTTGAAACCATTGATCCATCATTCAATTTGATCATAACCTGACCCCAAATGGTCTTGGGATCATTTGGATGTCCTCCAAATGGTCTTGAGACTGTTTGCTCAAGTCAACATCAAAACTAACTCAACCAATTAGGGTTTGGCTCATTGGTTTGACCACTAGGTCAACAATCAATTGTACTTCAATTAATTTCCTTTAGATCTTCAACCACTTAACCATAGTCAACCCTAGATCTCCAAACAGTCTTAGGTGACCCCCAAACGGTCTTGGGATCATTTGGATATCCTCCAAATGGTCTTGAGACTGTTTTCCAATTATTTTATCAAAAACCAAGTTATTCACTTAGGGTTTGGATCCTAGGTTTGGTCATCAAATCAGCAATCGATTATACATCAACTTGCTATCATTGGATCCTCAATTGGTCAACCCTACTTAACCCTAGGACCGTTTGGGTGATCCCCAAACAGTTTTGAAACCGTTTGGGCCACTCAACCCAAACTTCAACATAATTCAATTATTGAAATAAGCAATTGACCCGATTAGGGTTTTGATGATTGGTGGGACTTTGATTGGTGATTCACTTGGAATTAATTGATGATTTTTGGTAGGTGATTAGTCTACTTTATTCCCAACATACCTCCAAATGGTCAATGCCTGGTCAACTATTCCAAACGATCTTGGACCGTTTGCTTCCATGCATTCTTGTGAAACTGTTTGCATTCAAACGAGTTGAAACCGTTTGCTCCAAACGTTTTGGTAAACGCTTTGCTAAAGGTTGGGAGACCGTTTGTTAAAGTTAATTCTTGGATAAACATAGGAATTAATGTCATCTTCGTCTACCTCCGTTCAACCAAGAACATGGGCTGTTCTTCACTGAAAAGATAGCAAGAACACACAAAGGTGTCTAAAGAAGAAGATTTAAGCAACGATTATAGGAAAGAAAGATGCATTAACAAAGCTTAAGGGTTAGAGTTGTAAAACCCGCCTCTAAGACTGATCCAAAGCTGCAAGTTTCGTAGATTTAATGGTGGCTTGAGATACAGTATTTGTCCAAGGTCTTTCCTCCACTTTTTGGATGAAGAAGATGGCTAGAAAGGAGAATCGTGTGAAAAACACCATGAATCTAACCTTATATTGTGGTTTCCACCATGAATTCGAGTTAGATGGTGATCAACACTTACCAAGTCAGCTTGGTCATCCTTCCTCTGGTCTAGAGCTCCTTCTTGGTTGGTCCAAGCAAAGTGATGAGAGAAAGAAGCTAAGGAATGATCCTTTGGTGTGTGGAAAAGGTTGCTTATATATTTATGGGTATTTTCAAGGAAAATGGAAAGAGATAGGTATTTCCAAACATATCCACCAAGGCTTCCTCCATCCTTGGACACATTCCCATCATCTAAACTCATGCAAAACTCCTCCATTATCCAAGTTTAAAAGGAAACAAAACATCTTAAAGAAATGTATATTAATATCCACCTTTATTGGATATTGCTTAATACATTATTATTTGTGAGTAATTTCCACTTCTACCATGATCATTCAAAAGAGGCGCCCTTCTCATTTTCTTTGCTCCACTTGATGCCAAGAAACATGAGAGATACTCTAGAGGTATATATTTTACATGTTGGACCCTAGGTTTTGGGTAATTTGCACATTACACCAAAACTAGGTTTCAAAGCACAAGGATTGCTAAAAAAAAAAAGCACAAGGATTGCTCTACAAGCTATATCTTGGTGCCCAAGCTTGTGAAAACTGTACCACTTCATCAAATTCATTATTAGGATATCTCAACATCAGAGGAACATCTAAACATGTATAAATTGCAGATTAACCCATCTACTTGGGTAATTTGCACTTTAGTCCATTATTTTACAAAACAATGTTTCAACATTATGCAAAAAGGACTAAAATTGAAATATAAGTTCCTCAAAAAGCTTTAATTACTTTTCAAGAATTACAAGCAAGCATCTAACCAACTTTATAAGGAAAAACACCTAGGGTTAGTATATAACCTAGGTCAGGGATGTTACAGTGGTGGTTGTGGTTCTTAGACCTAAAATCACTGCACTCATCACATATCGTTGTGTACACTGGGACATCATCAAACGCAGTCATGAAACATGGGTTTTTATAACAGTGATGATTGGGTGACTTTGACAAATGGGGATTGACTGTGAGTGATAGATATGAGATCTGTCCCTCCTATATGGAGTATGATATCCTAGGCCTCTTGAGTAGCGGGACTGAGAAAAGTATGGCCATACGCATGTGAGTCAATATGTTGAGCTCACATATATCTCATGCAGTCTACTCTGGTTCAAGAAATAGGATTGAATAATAATGAGGATGATTGCTCCATGCCTCTAGTTCAATTTGGATATCAGTGAAAAAGGAACTATACAAACACTATAACACCATACACAGATTGTAGGTTGAAGTTGCTCCCCAACTTTCCATTCACTTGGGTAGCAATGATGTGCGACTAGGCACCACTCATTGCTTGTGATGCAATAAGCTAGTTATGGACTTTCACTGCCAATGTGATATGGGATATATAGGGTCACACACATAGGAACTCATCTAGAAGAGGAGTTTGATCTTGAATGATAATTGAATTGATTACTAAAGTGTTGAGGTATTTCAATTCACATAACGAATCAGCTGACTAGACTGCCAATGATCGATTCAAGTGTTGAGACTATTGTTTGGAGTGTCAGGGTGATTGTATTGTACATTGGTTGGAATTCTTCCTGACCTAGGCTATGAGACGCCCATCTCACTTGTGCGAAACAGCCATTTGACTTGGTGTAAGACACCCATCTCACTTGCACAAAAAGGCCTTTGGTTTGGTGCGAGACACCCGTCTCAGTTGCACCAAATCCCCATTTTGGGGGTACGTCAAGTTGAGCACTAATTGGAATTGAATTGCCAACATATGTGCATAACTGGAAGTGCAAAATGACCATTTTGCTTAGCAAAACGACCGTCTCGCATGCAACATGACTATCTCGTTGGGTGATATGACCATTTTGTCACACGTAGGTTGTGAAACTTCTAGAAATATTGCAAAAATTCAAGATCTACTTGTCTTTTTCACTCCCACTTTAGTCCCGCATTTTCTGGGGACTAGGAACCCTGACCCTAACCCCTCCTATATATAGGGGTACTGGGGGCTTCCCAGAGTACAACTACTACACAGATAATTGAGAATCAATTGTTCTGACAAGTGTTGTCCTCTCTAGTTGTGATAACCATGAGAGCCCAAGCAAGTCCTACCCGACTAGGGAGTGATAGCCATGGGAGAGCAACAACTGAGAATCATTGTTCTGGGAGAGCATGTTGGTGACTAGTATACCAACTGGAGGGACAAGTCCTTCCTGTTCATTCATGTAGGACGACAGGAGTTCTAGTTGGTCCGTGTGAACTACTCTGGAGGCAGGAGTATGTTGGTTGTTGCTAGGAGAGCAATGTCAACTTGTAGTCTGTGGCGAGATCTAAGGAGTCATTGCAACAGTTGTCCAAGTCTGATGTCTGTGGAGGAGCAGTCAGACGAGTCTGAGTGTGACTAGGAGTTGCACAACCACCGTCCAAGACAAAGTGCACATCTACATCGATGTTGATTGTCACTGGACTTGCTCTAGGACTAGGTATATCTTCATGAAACCATCCTTCCCATTGCATAGTTATTGACGTGATCTGCTGGTTTGTGGGAAATATGTCAGTAATTTTTTTGTTTCCACTGCCTACTTGATGTCGTATTTCCCTACAACTATCACCCTATTCTAGGATTTAGGGTTTCTATAGTCAGGATAGCTAAATATCGATACCAAGTATATAAAAACGATTTTATTTCATGTAACTTCAAATATCTAAAGAAAAAATGTCATATTTTAGAATGAAAAATATATGTTACTTTAAAACTATATTTTAGTTTCATGTTATGATTTTACTAATTCTAGTTAGTTCTCACTTTCAAATTTGAAAATGACTTTACAATGACATGGAAGGAAAATGATAAATAGATATGTTGCATTCCTCTTTGGATGGGAAATCCAATGCATAAGAAACTCTAAGCTCAATCAGAGTTTAACATATTTAAACTATGTATGGTTACTTTGCATCCCCCAAAATGATTCATCTTGAGATCCACTAGTACATTAAATCCATGCATTGTGGGGTACGACTTGTCTCAAAAGTTTGTATAGAAATTCTAAAGAGGGTAAAAAACTCCTCAATTTTCTAAAACATTTCATTATAAGTTGATAAAAATCCCAAACCAACAACAACCCAAGCATGCTTGACTTTTAGGATTCTTTAGTATTAGTAATGTCAATTTTAGTTTGGGTCATTTTGTGTCGGATCACTTAAACTTAGGATGGTCGATTCGTGTCTAGTCTGAGTTGGGTAGAGTTTGTCACATTTTTTTTGAAATATTATTAATATAATATTTTCATAGTATTTGGGTCAAGTCATATTTGATGCGGTTTATGTGGGTTCAGGTAATAGGTCATAAATTTTGAACTCCTATTTGGATCATCTCATGTTTGGGTTAGGCCAAGTTCAACAGAACTCGAGCCACCTACTATGCCCAGCCTTTCCAACCTCTTCTTCCCCTTATTTGAGTGAAGAATTTGTAAGATGAATGCTAACTTCATTCAAGTAAATTCATATTGATGTCTTGCCTCTCCCTTATTGTTTTTATGAAAAAAGTCTTCATTCAAGTCTCTCTTTCTTGATGTATACCTCACACAGGTGCATCCATGGCTACTAAGTAAGGAATATCACTATGTAAGGAAAGTACAAGTACATTCCTGCCTCTTACTATGGTCATAAAGGAAAACTATTTTCTTCTTTAAAACTATAATTATGGTCTTAAGAATATTATTTTTATTTTTAAATAAATAAAAATGGTATTATATATAATCTCTTTTATATGGATATACACCAAGTTCACCCTGAACAATTATATTAAGAAATATATCAAGACTCCCATCAATAATGTTAGCCGATTGGGATGATTTTGAATGAAACTATCGAGAAGATATGATACTCTATGTATATATTATATACTTTCCTCATCAAAAGGTTTAGCCTTTATAGAAACAAGAACCTGATGTTTAGGTAGTGTCAAAGAAATCAAGATCCATCTCCTAAAACCTCCTATTATCATTAAGAACCATTGAAAATGACCGACGGTCAGGATCTCATGATTATGATTGCTCATCACTCTATAGAAAGGTGAGTGGAAGTACTTTGAATCTATTTAGAATCTCTCTATGATCATAATGATGACTAAATGTATTGGGTTGTGGTATCTAATTGAACACATGGTCGTCTATCAATTACGATAACTATGCTAGATTGATTCTGGCTCCGCTTTGCAGCCTTTTTGATCCAACCATTATGACATGCATGAATATTTCACATTTCCACAGTTTAATTTCAACAATTGTTGATCATGCTTATTGTAGACACACAACAATTTGTAATTTTTTTGTAATAATTTATTAGTTATATGAGGTATCTCATAATAATGGAGACACCTCTTTAGGAATGGAGGATGTGGGCTTTAAGAAACCTAAAGATGAAGATTAAATAAAGGGTACATAAAGATCAAACATACTTTGTTATAGTTGGATCTTTGTTGCATATAACTTTATAATATACATTGCTTCATAAAATCTATTTGATTTATGTTTATTGCATTTTTATGATAAACTCTATTCTATTGATGACAATAGTTTTTATATATAAACATCTTTTTATCATAAATATTTTCAATTGAGGGTGGAATTCTTGAATGATAAAGATCTGTAGAGAAACTTCTTAGCATGTGTCGCTTGATAAAGTTATTGATTGATTGGACTCCCAAACATGACCTCAATAGAAAAACCTCTATAGGATTGGACTTGCATTAGTGACTCGAATTCAATACACACTAAGAATGATTGTTGACTACCCAAGTTTGGTCTTGTTGGATATGAGGCATATTTGCTTGAAGATTTGGATGCATGCACATTCATATGCTTTTCATAAACACAATAATCATCCACTAAATGATAATAAATCAAATCAATCATCCAAATATGTTCAAATTAGAATATATCTAGCCATAAACTATGGGTGTAATCTTAGTTCATTCAATCTATATATTAATGTGTTAAAGGTCAGATGGAACTATGAGAAATCACTAAGAAACTCTTTCATCTATGGGATACATCCTAACATATGTCTTGATGTAATGTATAGCCATCACACAATAAATCCAACAAACCATGGGTATTTTGATTAAGAACAAGATTAAACATCCAAAATTGTTCCGAATCACAAAAAGATCTTTATTTGGCAAGTTCTTTAAGTAATGATCCTAATCTCCTATACAATCAGGGTCACACTCACAAAATCAAATTGGAATTTATATAATAGGAGAACTCACTAATATACCTTCTATCCTTTGAATTCCTTTCTTAGAAACGCAAACAAAGAATCGCACAAGAACCTGACTTTCATCCCATAAACCCAACTCTACGTATTGAATCTAAAACACCCAAATAGACACAATCAATCAGGCCTAAATGAGCAGACACAATGTCACTTGTGATAGGAATTCCCACCTTGTGTGGGTCTCTATGTCCCACAACCACTTTCCAAATCAACCACCATTCCAATCTTGTGAGGAAAAAAGGCAATATGGCACCCATATGAGGTACGTCCATGTTGGGAATTATAAAATTCTATACCAAAACATGAATCATTATCTTAAATTTATGGTGAGATGATCTAATGTAAGTCATGGTCTCACATAAAATTTGTGCCCACACTTAAGATGTTACACATGTTATCATGATAAATATCTTGATGGAGTCATCTAAATGATATTTATAAGACCTATATATTGAGGATATACAACTGATGCATGCTCATATAGTTTCAAGGTTGATTTCAAAACTTGTAGTTGAAATGAGATCCAACATTGTCACAATCCTAACCAATGTCTCCCACCCCTATATAAACAAACCCTTATCAAATCTCTACAAAGGATCACAATACTGAACTCTTTAGCATCCAAAATCACTCGCTTGGCTTATTAACCCTGGTTCAATCCTAAAGATTAGGGGCATGAGGGAACCAGTGAAGCAAATTTAATATTCTAATGATACTCCTTCCCTTTGCCTGATAATAACCAAATATGAAATTATCCTTTCATCCTCATGAAATCCAAGTAATGTAAAGGAATACCATCAACATAACTTATTCATTCTCCCTACTCTTGATACAATCCCAAGATTTTTGATGATGCAAACAATTGTGATAGATGATTCATCATAATAGACTTCTCTCTAACCCCTACAACATTGTATACCTTGCATCCATGGATAATGCTAATGTTTTCCCACATTTATATGCATTTTCCAGTCAATCATTCTCTTTCTCCTCAAGTAGGAATTTTTTTTGGGTGCATGTGGTTCCTAACACTTGCAAACATAACTTGGTGTGTTGTCTATTCTTAGGCCATGCATTGTCCTAATCATCATGGTTTATTAAAGTTCTTTAAAATTTTAATATGTTCAAATTAACATGATGATGACTCCTTTATTTGGATATCCCACTCCACTTCTAAGTCAATGAAATACCTCATGTTTTCACAAGAATCAAAACAATGATGTATTGTATGCTATGTTACTAAATATCATAATAATTTCATGCTAAAAATTGAATGGTCCTAATAGTAAAATACAAGATTTGAACCTAATATTATGTCTACAATGCCAATGTAAAGCATATAATCACCCACATGCTTAATATATTAATGATGTTATGTATTATAAACATGGTAACTATCAACATGAGCAGATATAATTATCAAGATATTTTATCGATTATAGACTTATTATATCTACTATGTGTCTTTGAATCTAAGATAATGTCCATGAATCTTTAAGAAACCTTTATATATGAGCTTCATAGAAATAATTACTATGAATTGAAAGATTAAGTGGAACTACCTTTATGCCAATGGTGTCTTATAAAAGACAAACTAGATCTTATTATAGATGTTAGAACCCCAAATCAAATACTTGTCCATGAATCTTAGAAGCTGTGTGATATAGTAAGAGTAGTATTTTTATACATCACATCAAAACCTACCTACCAAAAATGAAAAGTGTAACAAACTATTTAAGAAGTATCAAATATGCTTATGATTATTAAAAGACATCTCACTCAAAGGTGAATGGTAGATCTTACAAACATGAAGTGTGATTCCACTCACTCAATGCACAATCATGTCCTTGACTTACCAAATTTGTATCCAAACTAAAGATGTTAGTAAAATGATCGTTGATTCATTTATTTTCATGTTTATCTTAATAGTTAACCCCTTTAGGCCATTCCAGATTCATTATAATACTATTTCCTATAGATGGTCATTGGCCTCCAATAGGTTCAATAGGAGGTAAGAAAAAATCAATATTGTGTTAAGATATCCCAATATATTCAAGGTACCTGGTATAACACTGGAAGGAAACAAAATCTTATCCATAGAAGGAACCACCCAAATCTAATTAGGCTTATTAAGCCTTCAATAATAAAAAGAAGAAATACTTGTGAAAAAAATTATAATAACAGTGAAGGGGTATTCGATCCTTGCTTTTCCTATATTTTGTTTTTTGTAATGATTTCTTTTAGCCTTATAAGAAACTACTCTAATATACCAAAATTTTCATATAGATAATAGTGAAACCAATAATTCATTAGGTTAAGCGAGGATCTATTTAAGAGTAATTGTTACCTCGTATGGGTCATATATACATCATTGAACCAAAGTGAACCTATTATGAGCACATAATGTGTACTTATGTACTCATCCTAAACCTTGTTACATGTGATCCTAATAGTGTAATGACAGATGTTGAGTGATGAATTTGATTTATTTTGACTCAATCTATAGTATGTAACTATAACGGTGCACATGCCACATCAAATGTGGTTGATAAGGAGACATAGTAGACCATAACTGCGGTATATATTGTGAATTTCTATAAAGAACATGATAACTTTTCCATATTAGATTAAGACAAACGATTTATCTATGAGATTAGTTAGATTCATGCATATGCGTCCTAATATGTAGAGTAGATTTCATCTAGAGTATACTTTAGGTCATATGCTTCATTTGTTAACCTTATAACTTTCATGAGGATAACAAAGCATGGGGGTATAAATATGCCTAGGTGATCATATTAATTGAGTTAAATCTATAATAATAGAGAAGGTGATAATTGGATACTTAATATAGATTAATATATCTTAATTGAATGATCAGTTTTGATAGAATCCATAATGAGGTGGTCGTACTATACTTGTTAAAAATTTAGGGTTAATGAGGAATTGGGTGTAATTTTATTAGAAATTTAGTTTTAAGTCAAATTGGTGCCACAAAATTTCCTTACAACATACCCAAACATAGGAATATAACTAAACCCCATATATGCCTTTTCAATTGAGTTGTTGATAACCCTTCTTTTCCTTGAATTAGATGATAATAATATTAATAGCTGTGAAATCCATATTTTACATTACCCATATTTTGGTGATTACTTCCCCATTCCATTCATGTGTCTAGCAGTCATTTAAGATTGATAAACACACTTGAACTGGTAATACACACACATGTGTGTGTGTGTGTGTTTGTGTTTGTGTGTGTGTGTGTGTGTGTGTTTGTATGTGTGTGATATTGTGCAAATCATTTAGAGTTTCTTTCTCAATATTGATTGAAATATATGGCATTGTCCATTTTTTATGCCAAGATTTCAAATATCAAAAGTGATAAAAGTTCTCCCATATAGAAAACCATGTTCAATTGATTACAACTTTATTATATGCATATTTATCTACCCTTAATTTGATCAACTATTTTGACATTGTGAAGCCTTTAGAACTATGTTCCTTTCTACCTAAGTGGCACGACTAATGCCTAATTTTTATCACATGAACTAACAAAAAAATTCTTAGTGAGTGTGTTATATATAAATACCTCTGATCCAACCTCTTGGCATATAATATTAATAGTTAGTTCTAAAGATTATGTATGTGCATCTCCCTTCTTCATTTAGGTATTAATATGACTAATCTATAGATCCTTCAGAATGAAAATGACTCTCTTTGAATAAACTCTTAAACCCATTTGTAAATGATCTTGAAAACATTCCTTTCTTCACATTGCCACTTGTGAGTATTTTATTATTTCAAGGGCATGGTAAACTAATTTCTTATATTCAATTGTGATTTATGAAGCAAAATTTCCAATTATTCAGTGAAACTCCAATGCAAGTTTTTATCATAATGTAGTATATACATATTTTATGTGTGGATGTAGGATTCACTAGCAGAATGTAGCATATATATGTGTTTTATGTGTGGATGTGTTATATTCCCACACCTTATAGTTATGCATATGTGTTACTTCTTACAATGAATTTAAACAACATTTGTGCATCAATACCTATTGTGATCCACATTAAAAGAGAAAATATTACATTTTCTTGCTCGACTATGCATTTTATGGTATATATGATATTTCCTACCTTCATGTTTTATATTGTTTTAGTGCTTCACATTTAGTAAAGGATGATTCTTTGCTCATGTTTTTTATGCAATATTTGGCAAATTTCTTTGTAGTCATGTTACTCTTTTATAATATGGATGCCTCATCCTTAGATGAATCATATTGTGCGATGTGTTCTCTTGAACTTAACCAAATTTCTTGTATGTTTCTGTTGTCTAGGTACAAACTTATTATTTTGAGTTGATTTTTTAAAATACCAAATAATGTGTTTATTGCACATACCAATATTTTTTTGACACACACCATTTTTGTTGCTTCACCCATTTCAGGGATGTTGTTCCCATACCACCTAGATGTAGATGAAGTATAGGAAGATGACTTAAAATGGAAATGTACCATGAGTATAGACTTTGAGGATGACTAGGTTGCCCTATGCAATTAGTGATCTACAAAATTAGATTTTCCCTTTTGCTATTTATAGTGACTCTTTGTAGTGAGGAATAATGTAAATGGAATATTTTGTTAAAAAGAAAATAGTTATGTATATTGTTGCTTTATAATTATATTGTTTTATGTATCATACTTTTATGAAATAAAATGCATATTTTTCATCATATATATTAGTGTGTTTGGATTTAGATGGGTTTATTACTCAATAAGCAATGATTGGACCCCTCTTGAGTCCAACTGAGTGGATCACTTTTTGGGTCTCACTCAATACACATCTTGTGATTGCCCTTAATTGAGCCTCCCTAGTGTATCTTTTTTCTTCTTACATCTTTGTGTTCCATAATGTGTGTTATCCTCCCAATAACTGGTTTTATGTCAAATGTAGTTATAGATGTTTTTGCATGTTCTATAGCTACTTTTGCACTAATAAATGGAAGGATGAGAGAAAGATGATCTCAAGGACTCTAACACACATGGAGGAGCCCAAGTCTCATTAAAGACAACTCCAACCTACCCCAAGTGACCAAGGAACAAAGTTAACACTGATAGATGAGTTCAACATCAATGTACACAAGAAACTTCCAGATAAGTGCATCTGAGGTTCTACAACCATCCTTTTATTGCATCAAGGCCTAGGCTGGCTAACCAAACAACTACTAACTTGATCAACAATCTCGTTACATTAGAGTGTTAGACAAACATATCTCACAAATGTAGGGTTCACCTAACCACCTCTCCCAGCCTTTCCACTAACTACACTGGGCAGCTGCATCTCAACAAGAGCATCCATTACCGCTTCACATCCTTATGTATTAGGTAATGTTGAAGACATACACCTCCATGTATTCCACTTATTATATCATCTCAAATCTAAGTCTATCTTCATCAAGAAAACTCTGAGCTCGTCCTCTTAGTTCTCGAACTCAACCTTGTATAGCTCGCAAATTCCGCATAGCTCATGATAAAAACATCCTCATAAGATGGCTACCTTAGTTCTCTTAGTGTTTGTAAACCATCCTTGCATCATTCACTCCACAAGGGTATGTTATCATCTCTATCCTCATACCTCATAGAAATGTTCCAACTCACATCATCTTTATCCTTGGTGTATGGCATGCGTACTGTCCTATCTCTCACTCTCATAACAAGAGGAAATAAGCATTTGGCTACAGTCCAAATGCAGAGTTCTTCCCATTCCAAGAGTAGAGATGGTACATCCCACCTTGCTAGCACACCTTCAAATCTAAGTTGAAATGTGCAACATATGTCTCTACACCACGATCATCTCGATATCAAAGTTACTTTCATGGAAAACTGGTCTCGAACCTACTTGGGTTCACACACAATCCTTGGTCATCTCCTCTAGGTCCGTAGGATGCTGGAACTTTTGGGGTCATCCCTCTTCCCTTATGCATCCAGAGAGTGCCCTCCTCATCTGCCCTTTGGGTCCCATGAGTTCATGAAGGTGATCAATCTCCTAACCCATGGCCCTTAGACAATTATAATTGTTACCTCCCGACCCTATGGTCATGTGCAACTAGGGAATTAGGCAACTCCTACTTCCATCAGTCTTATCCCTACCTGACCCTAGGATAGACTTAGGATTCTAACATAGTACATGTCCAACTTAGAACCTTACCCAAGTCTCCATCATCTCTCTATGCATTCCTGGGCTGACTTTCATCCTTTCATAGGGGTCATGGTGACATGCCTACCTTGGTCATGCCCCATACCTATTACCTCCATGGTAACACATCCACATGCACTTCGAGATGGTTATCTATGGGTCTACAAGTTCATTCTCATACTATGCACTTTTCACTTAGCTTCTCAAGATCCTATGAGACCTCTTTAGGTTACCTCAAAACCAACAAAACTGGTATGCACCCTACAAGGGTTCCTCTCCCAGGATGGGAGGAAACTACATCTTGATAACAAAGGTCACAAACATCCTTATGTCTAGGGTTTACATCCACATGAGCATGCTTGACCCTAGCAAGCTACTAAGGCACAAGAAGACCACCTACTAGACCATGCTAGGTCATACTTGTTCTCATTCCTCAACATTGGACCAAGAACACGCCTTCCCATGTCACCAACTTAGCCGTGAGGGGTTCATCAAACATACCTTAGACTTAAGGGGTTTCCCTTTCCTCTAAACATGAGGAGTGCCATGCTTGAATATATAGAAACTCAAATCTCATCATGAGCATCAGGTACACCTCTTCCCCTCTTAGGCCTAGGAACCCTAGGTTTGCTTTCTATATGTCCCACTGCATGCTCAACCTTTTTAACCACGAACCAAGCATGTACAAGGTATGACATGCACTTCCCATGATCCTTCTACTTGAACAACACTTCAGAGTGGAGTCTTCCTTAAGGACAACCAACTAGGTAAAAGGCCTCACAACTTGCTACTAAACCTCTTCATGGTCTAAGGAACTCTTCTTCCTAACCCTAAAAGGGTAAACACCTATACCATAGGCACAGAGGTACCGGTAGTCTCATCTTCTCTCTAGGGTTTGGTTCCTCTAAAGGCAACCAAGATACCATAAGCCTCTAGGGATCATGCACGAGGCAACTGCAACCATCCACTTAGGTCGCATCATCCTCAACTCCCCATTGTTCCTCATATCTTGGAGTCTAAGCTTCCAACCTTCTTGCTTGGGTCCTGCTCTCTCTCTAGAGCTAACCTTACAAACAACCTTACTACTAGAGGTTCTCTCTCTAAGGTGGATAAAGCTCACAAGCGTACACCTACATGAGAGAAACCTATGTTCGCCCAAGATTATCCAAAAATCTTCATGTTAATCTCATAAGCTATCCAACATACTCCCGTAGCCAGGGTTTTAGCCTACTATCAGCACGATTGACGTACTTTGGGTGCAACTTTGCCATGCTCAAATAAGCTCATAGGGTTTCTATATGGTCATCACTAACCTCATCAATGAAGGAGCTATCCTTCACTCTACCATGCATGACCTTTCCCAGGGTTGGGTCGCCAAAGGTACTAGGTCAACCAACCTCACATGGCTCATATTGTCATGGGCATCGAAAACCAAAAGCATGTCAACCCACACACATGGTCGACCATGACATCCATCTCAACATGCCATCTCTCTCTATAACCTTCACTTACGGTTAGGGTTAGCATCATCCTCAGAAGATGTGCCAGGTCTCTACCTTTAATGGCGATCTCTACCTCCAAGACTAACTCTCTACTCATCCTCCTCACCAGAGGGTCTAACCTTAGGTCTCCCCTCAGGGCATGACAACACATGTCATACGACCTAAGCATGCAGCTATTATTTAGTTTATGCTTAAAATTTTAAGCTTATGTCCATGACATCTTATTTACATGCTTTTCATTAATTTGGTGGAGGATTCCTTAAAACCTTATCAACTTTACCCATACTTCAAGAGGGTGAAGAAGAGAGAGAAAACCCTAAACATTATAATCCTAACAGAATTAGGGTTGTGAAGGAATGAGAGAGTCCTAAAGGTATCTTATTTCGAGTCAGATCCTAAGACATTGGCCAGGTTGTCACACAAATCTAGGAGTCCTCGTATTTCGACTAGTGGTGCGGAGGAAAATATTGCCAGCTCCCAGACGTGATCCTTTTCTAGACACCTCTGTCTTAAAAAAATCCTCTAATAACTCCCTTGGGTTCTACAAAGTTTGTAAAATTTAATAATTATTAAAGATTAGATGAGGAACCTATGCTATGATACCAAATGTAATGACCCTGCCTCCCGGTAATCCCCATACCTTAGTGGAAATGGGATCATGTGAGAATAGACTTTGTGGTTGGTCTTCCTAGACCAGCCAAAAGTCATGATTCCATTTGGGTGATAGTAGATAGGTTGACTAAGACAACACATTTTCTTCCTGTCAATACAACTTACACTGTGGAGAAACTTGCACAGATTTACATAGATGAGATAGTGCGATTACACGGAGTTCCAGCTACGATTGTATCTGATAGAGGTCCCCAGTTTACAAGTCATTTTTGGGAACAATTACATAAAGCTTTGGGTACACAGTTAAAGTTTAGTATTACCTTTCATCCTCAGAATAATGGACAGTTTGAAAGAACTATACAGATCTTAGAGGACTTGCTTAGAGCATGTGTCCTTCAGTTTGTGGGAAGTTGGGATTTACACTTGAGCTTGATTGAGTTTGCTTCTAACAATAGTTATCATGCTAGTATTGATATGGCATCATATGAAGCATTATATGGAAGACATTGTAGATCTCCGTTATGCTGGTTTGAAACCGGAGAATACCAACTTTTGGGTCATGAGTTAGTACAACAAACAACTACACAGATTAAAGTTATACAACAACAGTTGAAGGCTGCACATGATAGATAGAAGTCTTATGTTGATAAACATCATAGACCTTTAGAATTGCAAGTTGGAGACAGAGTGTACCTCAAGGTCTCTCCTTGGAAAGGTGTTCTCAGATTTGGGAAGAAGGGTAAGTTAGCTCCTAGATTTATGGGAGCCTACCCAGTGAGATCATGGATCAGGAAAGTAGCTTATAGGTTGGATTTGCTACCTGAGCTACACAGACTACATCCAATGTTTCATGTGTCTATGCTAAGAAAGTGTCATCCTGATACAGAGATGGCGTTGCAACCTGTAGAGGTTGAATTGAATGAACATATATCCTATGTGGAAGGTACTATGATGATTCTTGATAGAAGAGTCAAGAAGTTGAAGAAGAAAGACATAGTTCTTGTAAAAGTTCTCTGGCATCACCATGGAATGGAAGAAGCCACTTGGGAGTTAGAGGAAGAGATGAGAAGGAATTACCCTTCTCTTTTCTCTTGAGATTTCGGGGATGAAATCCCTTTTTAGGGGTTGATAATTGTAACATCCCTGACCTGGGTTACGGCCTAACCCTAGATGTTTTGCTTAAGTAAGTTGCTTACAAACTTGTTCTTATCTTTTGAAAAGTAATTAAGTCCCTTTGTGAAGTTTATTTTCAAATTTAAACTTATATGCAAACTATATGTGCATTATATGATAATCTAAGTGAAAAATGCAATTCACCCAAGAAGAAGGGTTATACTCCAAATGCCACATGTTGAATGTATTCTAAGTGTTTCTAATATCATGAAAGAGAATATGATGCTAAGTGTTGGCTTGTGCAAAGCCTAAATTCTAAGTGAGAACTTATGTAAATAATGCTAAGTGCTTGGTGTATCAATTATGGTGCAAATTTCAATATATATATATATATATATATAATGTAGGGATTGATGTGTAAATTACCACCTCTAGATTGTTTTTACTTTTACCTAGTATTTTCTATAAGAGAGAGAAAGAAGGAGACAATATGTTGAATCATCCTTAATTGTTATCACTCTTAATAATAATGAAAAGATCAAGAAAATGCATAAATTGAAAGTTATACATATGAGCATATTGAGTTGTGGACTTAGAAGGAAGTCCCTATCAGCCATAGAGCTATAAGAAGAGTCTCCTATCGGTTTGTGGGTTTTAGAATTTCCCATGAAGGGCAAGGAACTTCAAAGAAGAAATATGAAGTGGCTAGCAACTTGTCTTGGAATGGATTAAGTTGAATATTATAATATAGAAGAAGACTTGCCCTAGAAGATAACTCAAGAGCCGACCCTTATCCCCTATATTATCCTTGGATTTTTATTTTTGCATGGAAAGATAATAATAGAATGCATGCAAGTGTATGTGTCGACCTTTCATGGCTAGGTGTCATGAAGTAACTTAAGCTAATGACACTTGTTACACTCTTTTCCATAAACCTCTAGTATAAATACCTTGACCTTCACTTGATAGTGAGATTTTCAAAACTTGTAAGTACCCTTTCGTCTTGTATCATGCATACTCTCTTGTGTCATGCATAGTGAGGAGAGTTGAGTGGTGAAGCTTGGTATTGGCCAAGGAGAAGGGATATCGGCCAAAGTAGGTCTTAGCAACCAAGTGAGGTGATATCGTCCATTTGGAGTGGAGATATCGTGGAAAAGCTTGGAGCTCAAGTCTTGGAGTTTGGAGAAGACTCATCTTCAACCTTGGAACGTGTGGAGTTGAATATTGAAGCTTGAAATCTATTTGAGAGGCGGGTTATATAACTTAAACCCATTAATATTATTATCTTTTCTTCAATATTATTCAATTTATTGATTATTGTCAAAATTCGGATTTCCTTTGATCAATTGATATACTCATGAGTTCCAATAAGTAATTAGGACTGTTGTACATGATTTATAATAGTAATATAATTATCTTGAAGGTGATGATGATGACATCACCATCGAACAACCCGATATGGGTTGAAGACTCTTGAAACCCGATATGGGTTGAAGACTTTGAAAACCGATATGGAATCCGATATGGGGGTCTACCCTATATGTGTTGGTATATGTATGCCCGTAGAGCCATCCCAAGCGATTGCATGGAGTTGGATATTAATTAATCAATTAATGCGATTATTTGGTTAATTAATGAATTCCGAAATATTCTAATTAATCCACAAGCGTTTTAATTAACGCAACGTTTCTGTTTACCGATGGGTTTAGGAAACCCTACTTCTCTTCTTATCCTATTTAAAGGAGGATAGACGGCCGATATCTATATAAGATATAGAGAGACGCTTTTAGGTTATTCTCACGTACAAAACCTAGCCGTCGTCGTCCTTAGGAGAAAAAGGAGAGCAACGCGGCGCTAGCACGCCGCTGCAGAGACACGTTCCTTCCCGCCGGCTTGAGAAGCGTGACGTGGAGTTCCGTCCATCCGCGTGGACGAAGTAGAGACGCAAACGCCTTGACGCCTGCGTTCGGAGGACGTCAACGACCACCTGTACGTGCTGCGAGCAACGTACGTCACTGCCGCAAAGGAGCATCGCTGGATCAACCTGCGACAGCGAACGGGAGAGAAGATCCGTCCGTGTTTGACAAGCAGCGTTGCACCGTCGTGCAGCGGGACATCACTGGACTTGCTCCGTGATAAGGTATATCCCGCAAACCTATTTCCGAATACGCTGTTATCGACGAGATCCTGTTACGGGTTGCGTGGATTTATCGCTTCCGCCGCGCATGTTTTCTCCACAAATCCCAACAATATGAAGGTAGGTCATACTTTGTAATAGGTTCTATGAATGATATGGCATATTCATGTCTATAACCTTATACACGATACAAAGGTAAAGCAATACCTTTTCCCGATATGGGTAAAAACCCTAGATGAGGATATGGAAATCCAATATGTTGTGAAACCCTTTTCTTTTAAAAACTCGATACAACTTACTTTGTTGAGATGAGTTGATAAGTAACCAAGTATTTAGCCTGTCGTGCAACTATAATGGATGAATAGAACCATTGAAATGGTTAAGGACAAAAAGGAGGTTTGCCTAAAGAGAGGTAAACCGATATGGTGTCCAACACATACAAACTGATATGATGTTCAAAGGTGTAACCCGATATGATACCTAAGATAGATAAACCGATATGATACCCAACATAAGATCATGATATGGTATCCAATATATGACAAATCCAATATGGGTACACGATATGATAACCCAAGATGAAATCCGATATGGAAATCCAAGAGGAAAAGTGATATGATGGAAAACTGATATGGAAGTCTAAATTGAAAATTGATATGACCAACTAAGGTGAAGAACCAATATAATGTTGTTTTGTATGAGATATGGTAAAGCCATAATGACATTCCTGATATGGTGTACTCTAGTACACGATATGAGGATCCAATACACCCCTATACCTGATATGAGATTAATGGTCTAACCCATACATGATATGAGGTTGACCTAAGATGAGAAAAGTTAAAGGGATACCTAACCCAACATGACTACACGATATGGTGTTAATAGATATGCCCTAAACCCGATATGATGGTGTGATTTCACCACATAATTAGTATGGATATTTGTTATGATGATATATGCATTTTCAAGCATAATAGGATAATATTATTAATTATGCTACCTGATATGGTAGACATGCTTCTATTCATTAAGCTTGTCTAAGTGATGAATATGATTAATACAATATTGAGACATAATAAGTTTAATCTGATTTAATAATGATAACCTTGAAAACCTTAAAGAGGTGAATTAAGTAATCTACATCCTAGTGGGGATGAAAGAGAAACTAAGATTGAAAAGATAATTATGTAATCGACATATGATAAAACTCCCGAGATAAGTGAAGTATGAGTT
This sequence comes from Alisma plantago-aquatica, assembly GCA_963693085.1. NCBI lineage: Eukaryota > Viridiplantae > Streptophyta > Magnoliopsida > Alismatales > Alismataceae > Alisma > Alisma plantago-aquatica. The sequence goes on from OY856415.1 coordinate 591,832,235, forward strand.
AGGGCATAATATTTTCTAATGAAATCTTGAAACCCTAATTGGTTGATTATAACCCTAATTCATAAGGGAGGATGTGTTCTTTAATATTTCATGGTTAAGGCATGCATTTGAAATTGTTGATAACATAATATAATAATCATGCAAGTATTTTAAGGCAATAAGCATGGCTAAGTAAAAGTTGTGTTGTTATAAGATACAGAGCTATGTGGACTATGTGAATAAATACCTTGGTCTGATGACCTATAGGTAATGATCATCTTCTAAGTGGTAACAGTACTTAAAGATGAATTAAGGGTTTGAATACCCAAGTAACGATGATGACAAGAGCTTGAGATTCTAAGTGGTCTATGTGTTTCATTAAATATAAAAGTACCTAATAAATGCAATTATGCTTTTCTTTGTAGCATTTAATATAATTCTTGCTTGAAACTTGATTGATGCTAAAAGATATAGTAATGCACTTAATTAAGCAGATGGATATTATCATGTAGTTGCCCATACCATAGATCCTTTTAGTGTCAACAATTGCTGAATGGTGAAATGAGTTTTACTCAGAATGCATATTTTTGAATATGTGATAATATCAGGGTGCTCAATGGACTCCCAAACTAAATAAGGGTGTTCAGTGGACTTCCTAATAAAATTAAAATAGGATCGCTCAGTGGTCATCCTAATAATCCAGGAAAGCTAAGTGGTCTTCTCCCGAAGAGAGTACACACTACGACAGTAACTCTATAATGAAGATGACATTATACCCCAACGTACCTAATTACAGCAGACACAAGATATCATGTGAAACCTAAGTGTTCTCATACTGACCTAGAAAGGTGAGGTCTTGATAGCCGGCTCTGCCATTGACCTTGTATGATATCAATTTCGACTTACTAGTGGTCGGTTGGAGAATGAGCAGTATATCTCAACTCCTATGGGCATAAGTATGAATGTGAACATGTAATCAGTCGTGTAGTGTATTTTTTTAAGGATCAAATATGGGAAAACATTGGTTGATGCCTTATTACTTTCATACATCTTAGTAGATAGATGTTATACATGTTCTTCGTATTCCTTTAAAAGCAAAAGATGACTTATAGATCTGTTATCAATATCTATGCTTTGCACTCAAAAATATATCTGTTAAACAAATGGAATATCTTTTGTTCAATTTTATATTATTTCCTATGATAATAATATTGTTGACAAAGAGTTATATCTCTCACTGGGACAATAGTCTCACCCCGTGGGATCCACAATTTTTAGATGGACGCAGACGAGGGACTAGGAACCAGAATGTAGAAGAAGGATTGTATAAGTAGGGACAACAGTAGTATCTCAGGTTGGGCACACTATCTATTAGGGTTTTTAAAATAGAAGTCTATGTGTCATCTCTATACTCTCAGGTCCTTAGTAGATAGTTCTTAATGATTTCTACGAACGACTTGAGATTTTGGTTTTCTTATCTTGAGGCTTTTATGTTGTCGTTGTACATATTAGAAGCAAAGCCACTACTTGTTATCCTTGAGAAGAGACGAAATATTGAATGTATAATGTGAACCGTATGTATATAAGGCTTTGGTTCTCTGTGTAAGAGTTTACTGGAAAAAGGATCTATGTGCAAGATGGTTTTATTTTTTTTTATGATTTTGTTAATTTGGTTGTTTTTTATAATTCCACAATTTTTACTGGTGATGGCTTGATTTGTAATCATGTCATCACAAAACTTGTCCATGTTTCATGGAGTTAGTCTTTCAAGAGCCTAGTGTCACAATTTTTATGAAGAATAGGAACACATGGATAGATGCCATATGCATTCACAATTGGATCTATCTTGAAAGCAATGCTATTTACTTATCCCATTATCTTGTATGTATAGGACATGACGAGAAGATATCTAGTAATCTTGTATGTATTTGACACGAAGAGAGGATATCCAGTCATCTCATGTGTATTGACATGATGAGAGGACACATATATACCTACTTAGAAATCTCATATGTATTGGACATGATGAGAGGGTATATGTCAGATACCAATGAGAGTCACTGGAATACCATAATGAACATCCTTATGTGCTTGTAAAACACTTAAAGGATTAGTTCCTTGGTTATAGTAATTAGGAAGAGTTGAATGTAAAGGGTTACACCCATGTAAGATTCCAGACTCACAAAATGATCACAATAGCATTTGACATTAAATGAGAATTATAAGCTAAAAAGGGTTCTGAGCTGATGGCAGTTGTTCGGATCTACAAAAGAAGCTGAGTATCTCTCTATTATAAGAACAACAATGGATATTATATGGATCAAGAAGTTCATATGGGTGAACTTATGTGAGGTTCCAAACCATTGATGACACAATAGAAATACTAATGACATCAATGAAGCTACTAGTTAGGTTGGGAATCTTAGATAGTATACTACAACAGTTCCATCTCATACGAATATTCATACAATGAAGAGGTGTGAAAAATGCAAAATACCGACCTAAGGCAAACGTTTCTAAACCCTCTATAAAAGCACTTGCATAGTAGAAGCATGAAGGTCATGTTAGGTCACTCGAGATGAGATCTGTGGATGATTGGCTCTAAGTGTAAGTGGGAGTCTGTTGGTATGTATGCCCAGAGAGCCAATCATTTAATGATTGGGATATGGCAAAAGATACCTAATTTGATAATAATAAAGGCAAGCTTCCAATTTATATTGTATATTTAGTTATGAGACAATGAATTATATAATAAATGTCTAGAGAATGACATTACTTAATGATGTATGTCTTCAAGTATGTGACTTGGAAGAAATGAGATCATACGGATGTTAAGAGTACATATACATATTCTCATTATGTCCCTGATCGGTTGTTATTGTGGAAGGTAGATAGACAACAATGGCACATAAGATCAGAGTTTGAGTTGGTTGATGACTAAATCTCATTAGTCATGATATGGCTATATCAAACCAAGCATGTAGATACATGTTAGGGAACAACGTATCAGACATACCCACCGTGATATTGACACATGGAAGCCATCTTCATGGAAGTCATAGTCAGCTCTCACACTGATGGTGGTTGTGGGACCCGTCTCAGAGAAAACGTTATTAACTATGCGAAAGCGATTAATTAGCAGCGGAATTACTGAAAATCACTAAAAATTAAAACTTGAATGAATGACAAGGCATATAATCAATGAGGAATATGAAGAATATGTATACTAGTTATTCAACTAGGACATTATAATCAATGTATCATCAATCATTGTTTCTCGTAGTTCAACCTAAGCAATAATGCTATACGGCTGTTTACATTTTACAAACATATTTATGCCCTGGGGAGATGAGTTACACCGCTCATACTCCAACTGACCATTACGAAATCGCAATTGGTACCATACATAGGTCATCAGACGAGCTGGATTCCTATGACCTCATCTTCCTCAGTCACTGTGAGGTACAATCATGCAGGACATCTTGTGTCTCTGCCATAGTAGCTTTCCAGGGTATTCTGACAACTTCGCTATTAAAGTTACAGTGGCATGTTGTACTCTCTTCGCCATCGAGGGATTTCTTGTTTATCTCACATCGATGCGGCATTAACAACATCATCGGGAGATTAGTGATGCATCATCCCGACATAAACATATAATGAAGGATTGAGATATTAAATGTACATCTCACATCAATTCCCTCATTAGGACGTAAGGATATTCACGTCCATAACCCCCACATACTCAAAAGTATGCTCTCCAGGAGTTCCTTTAGGAAAACCTGTTTCACCATCATTTAACTTCTAACAATAATGGATCTATGGTCACGGCTCTACATGATATCATTTCTCTTGATTATTTAAGTACATTATAGCATTCTTTTATCATCAGGCAGGTTTTCAAACATAAACCAATAAGACAATTGCTATAAAGAAAGAGTACTAATTGTATCAAGTTCATTTCACATCTTGTTAACATTGGGATATCAATCCCTAACCATCTCATCATTATGATTCAGGAATATGGGTGTTCAAACCCTTATATCATCAAAACACTTGTTACCAAGTAACATATTGCCATCAAGTTATTTAACAATATGAACATGATTGTAGCAATGCAGGTATTTCTTATGGCTCATACAGCCTATCAATCTCATATGTTACCTCTCACTAGGAAACATAGCATATCATTACTTTTAAAGCTTATAAAGTGCTTTCAATGAATATGACATCATAGCTCTTACCTGGCTATGTTCCCTATTTCATAAGAACCTGCATGATTAATACAAATGATAACAGACACATTATCTCTATATCAGCACAATGCAAAGCATAAATAACTTTACTATTCAAGGGTTGTACCACTATGCCTTTACTAGGGTTAAGGTTTACTTGCAAATCAATTCCAAGTCAAGCTTGGAGCACCACAACCGTGCTGCCTTGCATGGTCGTGCTACAGAAGATTACCACGACCGTTTTACATCACCACGGATGGTTTCTAGGGTTAGGGTTTCCTATTCAATTCAATTAGGGTTATCCAACCCCTTTAGCTTAAAATAGGCATAGTGATTCCTCATTTTATAATTCAATCATAGAGTTTCATGCTTAAAAGCATAACTCAGAATTAGGGTTTACTATTCATATCATTACATTACCCTATATTAGGGTTTACTATTCACATTACAATGAATTAAGATCATACCATCATCATGTATGCGGATTACTTCCATTAATGCCCTTAATTAGGGTTAAGATTCATTAACCATCATAATTAGGGTTTTCATGATCTTACTATCATGGATCATACCCCAATTAGGTATCCATCCATATTGAGAGTTCATTACTTGATTAATCATTCATATAAGAAGTCTTCTCTCTCCTCTTTCTATAAGTTGATGTTTGCATCACTCTTGATTGGGCTACGTCAATTCAACATTGACATCATGGTTTAAGCCATTACTATTGTGATCATTAGGTCTTACTCATCCAAAGAGTACTAATCACTCTATCCCATCAAGGGTACCTTTATAATGATCACCACTGATTATAACATGCATTAATCAACTAATTACTTGGTCCCTTAATCACTTTAGGTATCTATGAGGTTTAGGTTAATCCACCACTGAACCATCTTGACCACTAAAGCATCAAATGATCTTGACCTTTTTAGACCTCAAACGGTCTTGCACACTAAGCCTCCAAACAGTCTTGGACTGCCCTTGAAACCGTTTGGTGTTGAAGACCGTTTGTCATGTTTGACTTTGAAACCATTTGGTAAAGTAGGCCTTCAAGACCGTTTGCCCAAGATGGGGGTGAAGATTGTTTGGTCAAGTTTGACTTTGAAACCGCATGGACATAACCGACCTTGAAACCGCATGGGATCAAACGGTTTGGGATCGTTTGGTCCCAAACGGTCTTGAGATCGTTTGGTCCCAAACGGTCTTGAGATTGTTTGGTCTGAAATTGGATGGACCAAAAAGTGTCTCAACCTCTGCAATTGAGTTAGGGTTTCCAATGTTGAACCCCTCAATCGATCATGCACTTGTTAGCCACTCATCAATTGAGTCAAATAGGTCAACCCTCAACTGATTTGACACTCAATTGACCCTCAATTGATCATCAATTAAGGCTTGGATCAATTGGATTAGGGTTTGAAATCGATGACCCTTCCACATACTTCAATGTGAGTCCAATTGATTTGAAACCATTGATCCATCATTCAATTTGATCATAACCTGACCCCAAATGGTCTTGGGATCATTTAGATGTCCTCCAAACGGTCTTGTGACCATTTTCTCAAGTCAAAATCAAAACTAACTCAACCAATTAAGGTTTGGCTCATTGGTTTGATCACTAGGTCAACAATCAATTGTACTTCAATTAATTTCCTTTAGATCTTCAACCACTTAACCATAGTCAACCCTAGACCTCCAAACGGTCTTGGGTGACCCCCAAATGGTCTTGGGATCATTTGGATATCCTACAAATGGTCTTGAGACCGTTTGCCCATTATTTTATCAAAAACCAAGTTATTCACTTAGGGTTTGGATCCTAGGTTTGGTCATCAAATCAGCAATCGATTATACATCAACTTGCTATCATTAGATCCTCAATTGGTCAACCCTAATTAACCCTAGACCTCTAAACGGTCTTGGGTGATCACCAAACGGTCTTGAGACCGTTGGGGTGATCCCCAAATGGTTTTGAAACTGTTTGGGCCACTCAACCCAAACTTCAACATAATTCAATTTTTGAAATCAGCAATTGACCCGATTAGGGTTTTGATGATTGATGGGCCTTTGATTGGTGATTCACTTGGAATTAATTGATGATTTTTGGTAGGTGATTAGTCTACTTTATTCTCAATATACCTCCAAATGGTCAACGCCTGGTCAACTCTTCCAAACGGTCTTGGACCGTTTGCTTCCATGCGTTCTTGTGAAACCGTTTGCATTCAAATGGTTTGAAACCGTTTGCTCCAAACATTTTGGTAAACCATTTGCTAAAGGTTGGGAGTGAGGAAACCCCGATTAGAGTGGTTTAGGATTTCCAAGGAATCAATTTTGAGGAATCATGACATACAGGAGATCATTATTTTAAGATCCCAATACACCGTGGTACTACAAAGATAGTAAGTGACAATAGTACTTTCGATGCTTAAGATGAAGCTGCATGTGGCTTGTCGCCATGCAAGTCAGGAGGTGAAGGATGAACACTAGTAACCCATTGTTTTGATATATAGGATAAAGAGTCCTTGAGAGGGAATGGGAGTTCATCACTATGGATGTTGTGGTAAGTTTCCCCTAGACCAAGGAAGGTCAAGATGTAATATGGGTTATGGTAGATCGCCTTACCTAGATGACATGAGAAAGAAAGAATACTATCAAGGGACGGATCCGGTTGAACTACATATGAGAAAGAGATGGTTCAACTACACCATGATGCAAGTTCAAAAGTTCTTGAGTATAACCTAAAGATTCACTTCCATGCGATTGAAGTAGGTACATGAAGAACTCGATATTAGTACAGTTTATCACCCCTAACTAATGGTTAGTATGATCCAGACTAGAGGGTCTGATGAGAGCATGTGTGCTCATTCAGGGTGATACATGGAGACAATTTTGTCCTCTGTAAGATGTGATGATAACCACCATAGCCAGTATTGGGATGTAAAGAAGCTCTGTAAGGGAGGTTTGGTCGGTCACCACTTCATTAAGATGATGTTGGTGAAGGGACCTCGCGATGGTCAGAAAAGTACCACAGTGTGTGCAGATGAAGTCTCTTTGATCATGAAATGGTTGAGAAAACCCAGGGGCGACATGAGTCGTGAGCTGATGCAAAGCAGACTGACATGCAGTTCACTGTGGGAGAATATGTGATGTGAAAATCCGACCCCTCTAAGCTACAACTGAGAAAGCTGAGTCCCTGATATATGGGTCCATTTGAGATGGATTGGTGGAGGTGGTTATGTTTAGTCTACCCCTCTGGATAATGTGATGTGTTCCACGAGTCCGATCTAGAGCACTATGTGAGGTACCCAAGCCATGTGCTGAGCCATGAACCTATTCAGCTTTGTGAGAGGCTGAAATGTCCTGAGTCACCTATGAGGGTACGATATACCAAGGTGAGAGAGAACTCAGATGGAAGAAAATAAGATGATGAAGGTTCTTGGGAAGCACCATGGAAAGGGTGAGGCCACATGGGATCCATGATGGACATAAGAAAGGCTTATCCTATTTGTTTGTGTGCCTGGTGGAATTTTGGGGGAAAAATTCCTATAAGAGGGGAAGGATGTTACAACCCCAATATTTGGGTTCTTTTGGTGAGAAATGTAATTTCTCCTATTAAAGATATTCTAACAAATAATGATACGATTTGTTTTGAATAAAATGATTTTGTTTACAATAACCTTGTTGGTTGTTTTGTGGGCTTTATTGTCTATTGGGCTCAATAACAAGGAAAAGACAAAGGAAACTCCATTATTAAATGAGTAAATAAGAAATGGAGAAAAGAAAGATGTAGAAACCTCTAGAAGGCAAGGGAATATTATCCAAAGGAGGATTTTGTGCCTCTTGGGTTCCTTGGGTCCCAAGGAATCAAAGTTGCAAAGATAATGTAATAAGAAAAGAAAAGATCAATTAAATATTTCTTTAATAAGAAAGAAACTAGAGACAATGATATAATGTGGGAAATAAGTGGAAAGAGGTATGATTGAGTCATCTTTGGTGGATTTTTGTATCCATAAGGTTTCTAATGTTAGAAGGAATTCCAATAAGGAAAATAAAAAGAGAGATAAAGAGAAATCCTCAAAAAGAGATATTTTAATAAAGAAATAGTAAGATAATGAGAAATTATGGATATAGATGCATCTATAAGGATAATAAGTATCCACTAAAAAGGATTTCGAAATATTAGAGTTTCTTGGGGTCCAAGGAGCCCCAAAGGAGGAAAAGAAAGAGATAATACAAATAATACAAAATAAGAGGATAATGTGATACATAATTAATGAATTTTTGATATTATCAAAAAGAGATATTGTTTGCTAAAAGAAAGTGTAAATTCGTGCCAATGGATTAAAAGACAAGCACAAAGAGAAAAAGAGAGAGGATTTTCGAATTCCTAAATATCCAGTAAATATGTATTTTAAGAAGATAATTAGGAGAGAGAAGATTGCTTCTCAATGAAGGAATATGTTTCCTTTTGAGAGTTGGACTTGTTTCCTCTAGGATGAACACCTTTGGGCATTGATACCCTCCCCTATATAAGGGGTAGAACCTGTGGTTCGAGTTCAAGAGAGATCCCACACAACCCTCTCTCTTCTTATTGTTCTTTCCATGCAAACCCTAGCCGTGATAGGGTAGAGACACCTTGGAGCAAATGAGGGGTTGTATGTGGTCTTGATGGAGACAAGAAGCTCCCACGACGATCCAAGACAGATCGGCTACCATACCCACACTCTCATCTTCGCGCAACTCTTTTCGGAGGTCTGCAAACCTGCAGTGATTGCAGCAGCGATCGCGGGCTAGTATCACTTGGGAATGACCATCTTAGCCACGGCTTGGAGGTGCCTCGCGTGCGCCAGGGTGTAGCGGAGCTGGGGCGGCCATTGGTGGCGGTCCATGAACCTTGGGAGGGAGTGGGCAGCCCCACGTTGGGCTGCAGTCGGCGGCCAGGTCAGGCGCCGAAGGTTGAAGACAACCTAGAAGCCATTGGACCATTTTTCCCCTATGCGACTTAAAGAGCCAATCACTTAAATGAGGGCAATATCATCATTGTGTTATGTTTTCAAGCGGCTACGTTGCATGGGAAAGAGATGATGTGGTAGCCTGCTATTGGCCCAAGTAAGTAAATCTTGCAAAATTCATATCTCAGTATTGGTAGCTTGGATCGATACATGTAATGTATCAATTTTACTCAGAAAAATGTGAGGAATCCATTAAAAATAGATTTAGAAGCTAATTCCTCTTGCAATTCGACAAGTAGTGGAATTTATCAACTTTAATGCATTAATGATTAAGAAACCCTAGTTTGAGATGATTAATGTATTGAGAAGGGTTATGTGGATGATTAAAGTTTATATTAACCTGTTTATTATAAAAAGACACATCAAGATCTATAAGGATGAACTTTACATATAATTGGATTAATTTAGAATTCCATGTACATGAATGAGCTTTAATGGGCCTTGAAACCCTAATGTTAGTAATTATGTTTCTTAATGGCTTTAATTGTTCAAATTCATGAATAAAGATGAGATATGTTGGTTCTAAGATATTTTGAGTATAAAAGTTCCTAATTGTGGATAAATACCCTTAATATGGTAATTAGGGTTTTCTAAGAAATAAAGGTGGAAGTAGTGATAAATAGAGTTCATGAAAGATGAGTTGTTAATCCGGAAGAAACCAAAGATGATAATTGGGCCTAATGATCGTGTCGGGACTTAAAAGGATAAAATGGTAGTTTTAATGTAAAAGAGGAATAATAGACTTAATGGACATTTAATTGTGCTTGTAATCCAAAATTAGGATTATATGTGGTTAAAAGGTAACCTTAATATCTTTCATGAGGAATAGATGAGATAATTAGGGTTTAAAATAGTAAAAATGAAGTGAAACCCTAATTGCAAAGGAAACCCTAAAAGTGGACTAGAAACCCTAGGAAGCGAGGTAGGTCTAATAGACCTTGATGGCCTGATCAATTATGGAAAAATTGGATGCATGTTTCAGGATCATCTTGTGTGCTTGCTTGTTTACTGGATGTCTTTCTTAGTTGGATTATTTCTGCACTCAAGTCAGCCTGACAAGTATGTGGTTAATTATGGTTAATCACATTAATTCCCGAAGGTTTTCTGAATGATTCATCACATTGAATGCAACCTATCAGTTTGTATGTCCATACTTGCAAATCATAAAGTCACTATGATTATCACAATTATGATATAAGTGTGTATTCTCTCACCTACATGCCACCCTGATGGATGAGGCAATGAGGTCAAGCCCAAGAGGGAAGACCCATGGGCACCATGAGAGGTGACCCCAAGCACCAAGATAAGGATGGAGAAGGTGGCCTTATGATATTGCATGACTAATGGGCATCGTGAGAGGTGACCCCAAGCACCATGCTCAGGATGGAGAAGGTGGCCTTAAGACAATGGCAAAAGAGAAACCCTAAACATGATATTCCAGGGTTAGGGCAAAAGCGGTGGAAAATGTCACATTGAAAGCATAAATTGGCTTGTTAATTAACTTGATTGTGATATTTAGATTTTTAGCCATATTTGTGAAATTTTGGTTGTCCCTACATACCGACATATTCATTTATGCTAACCAACATTTTGTTTGTCGACGTTTTAGGTACAAATTGAAAAGGACAAACAGTAAAGTGACACATTGTGAAATTAAGAAATAAAGTGCAAGGAGGATTAGTTAGAATAGAGTCTAGATATGGATAGAAGTTAGATATCTAAGTTTTTGAAAAAGGTATGCGAAGTTTTATTTTATACCAGATTTCAATATAGTTTGGTAGAATTTTATAATTATTATTGATTATTTGTTGAACTTTTGATCCTGTTATTTGGGATAATGGCTCTAACCTTCAGGTCTCCCTTAAATGGGGGTTACGGGGAGGCGGGGTCGTTACAAACACCCTACCCTTAGGGTTTCATTTAATCATAACAAATGCTACAAAGAAAGGTGTAATACATCTATCACGTACTTTTCAAATCTTTACAACACATGATACCTGGGATCTAAATCCCTTATCACATTACTGGGAATTCTCATCCCTCCACATCATTAACATAATTACTGGATTTGGGTATTCAAACCCTTAGATCATCACATATCATTTTTATCTCTGTAACAAGTAACCATTACCTCTAGGTCCTTAGACCAAGGTATTCATTTCACTAGTTGTACAAGTATTCTCATGGCTCACAAGGCCATCACACATCTTGTAACCTCTCACTAGGCAACAACTTATTCCCATGGCTCGCATAAAGATTTCATGCAACATAAACATTCACTGAATAAAGACTACTATCAACAAATCATATAAAATCAATTTATGTATGAAACCTTGGAACTGAGATGAATTTAGGTTTCCATGCCATTCACTGGGACATCATGCATCAATAATAACATTGAATAAATAAAGTCTATTATGTCAAGAAAATCCCTTCAAATGGATTTCACAATATCTGTTCGCAAATATCCAACTTTCCTCTCATCTAGGGTTTCACCCTCTTCACTGAGATACCAAACAAACACTACTCACTTTAAATAAAATCCAAGATAGTATTTGACATATATGTACTATGAATTTAGATAAACAATCATTCAAAACCAAGGGGATCTAGATAAGAAACTTTCTCTATTTACTTATACAACAAATTTCAGTCATAGATAAATTCCCTATATTTCATTTTACTCTTATAACATCTGTGAATACTTAGGGAATTCTTGTTAGGATGTATTGTATACATTTATAATATGATTTTATCATCTAAAATTCATCCAAACAGAGCAAGAATCCATTTCATATCATTTTTCAACAACTTCGATCAAACACACAATTCAGGGTTTATAGTCACATACTAAGCAATTAAAGATTATGGATGATTTAACCAATTTTCATGCAATATACTATTTAAAGGAAGTTCCCACTCACCCTAAGGTGTGAAAACACCTTAAAAATGCAGATCATCCCTGAAAATCTCGATCTCATATCAAATCCCTAGCAATTCACCCCATTCTTCTTCCTTTCAACTCGGAAACCCTAAAAATGAGGGATTATGAAGAAAGAGTTCGAAAAGGGGAAGTTTTGACACCATTTTGGATCAAATCATAATAGGGACGGAATCTTGACATGTGAGAGAAGATTCACCATTAAAGTCTATGCAAAGAAGCTAAACTTACATGATTTCATCATTCCTCATACTGCAAAACCCTAGGTCAGCATCTCCATCACTTTCTCCTCTCAAACCCTAACTCTCCCTCTCTCTCTAGGATTTCATTTCTCTGGAATGAATCACGAATTATGAGAGTTGCTAGTGTGTTAGGTTGATCATATAGAGCAATTGAGTTGCTTGGGTCAATTGCACATTGACCCCTCACTATACTTTCTCTTATTTCAGCTGAATTTTGTATCATAAAAATATTGCTATAATTCATCTATTTCAGAGATCAAACCTTCTCCAAAAATTATGAAATTTTTTCATGTTGTTTGTAATTGAGTATAAAGCTTCAGTTAAAATTTCATATCATTTGGAGTTACTAATAAATAATTAAAAATAGAACAGTGCACTGCTATCTAGAAATCTACAGAACATTCGTTTGAAGAGAAAATGCCCCACAACGGTCATGCTAGCTGCCACGACTATGCTAAGATAGACCCAGCACGGCTGTGTTGCATACCACAGCCGTGGTGCATTGGTCTCAGCAAATTTGAGTATAAAAGTTGGTAAATAGTTCAATTCTTTCAAAACGGCCGTGTGGCCAAGAATGCCCATGCCACCAACAACCCACCACGACCATGCTACCCACCACGGCCGTGCTATCCTATCCTTCAACTACCATTTTCATTCTCCTTTGCATACCTCTCTCATTCTCCCCAACATGAGCCTATTTGGTGAAAACCCTAATTTCAGCCGACTAGGGTTTATATTTTCTCAAACCCTAATTATACAAAGAGATAGCATACTTGGGGTTCTCATTAGGTTTAACATATCATGATTGAAATAGCATCATTAATCATGTTTAATCAATGACCAATATAACTAAGCATGTAGTCATCCACATAAACCCTAACTTACCCATTAAGCTCAGTTAAGGTCATAATAACCCACGAGGTAGGATCATCAGGTTATCATAAGTCGATGTGTTGGTCTACCCTTGGGTAGGACCATACGACTCCACGACCCTATGTATTGATCTACCTGGAAGGTAGGATCATGGGAGTTAGTTGAGATCTATCATATGAGATGTAGTATCCATGTCCACTGTAGGGACATCACAGAGGCTAGGGTATGTAAGGATTGAGTAGTCATGTTTAAAACATATAGTTTGTTTTGTTAAATCATAATTTCTTGCTATATGTTGTTACAATTAAATGCAAGATTATTGGTTCCCCCACATACCAATATAATTTGTTATACTGACCGTCGTTTTGGTTGTCGATGTTTTAGGTAATATCTAAAACTGGACAAACAGTAAAGTGGCACCTGTGAAGATTAAAATTAATATACTAAAGGAGGATTTAGGTAGATAGAATCCTACCTCGGGTAGAAGTCCCAGTTACCTAATTTTGAAGGTATGTTAAAAGAAAATTTTTATTCCAGTTTTCAGTTTAGTCTTTAGTAGAATTTATTAATTATTTTTTATTATTTGCAAAACTACTGATCTTGTTTTGGGATAACGTCTCTGACTTTTTGGTCTCCCTTAATTGGGGGTTGCCGGGAAGTGGGTTTGTTACATATATATGTCGTTGTTTCCATGACTATTAAGAAATTGGATGTCATTGTTTTAATGATACCACAGACGTAAGATGGAAGATGTTGATCAGACCCACACAGGTGACTGTAAATATGATATCAAATTGATTGATATGGAGATAATGTGACTTGCATGACTGCAAATATAATATAGTTGACATACGGAATAAAAAATTAGAGTATTTAGTTTCTATGTGTTTTTTTATTTTTTTTATTTTGGTTTTACTTTAGGTGTTGGATAGTTATTTTTATTACCATATAGTTACTTTTCGTATCCAGATGTTACTTCTAGTATTTGATAGTTACTTTTTGTGTCTTGATGTTATTTTTAGTGTCCATATAGTTACTTTTCTTACCACATAGTTACTTTTCATGTCCATATGTTACTTCTAGTATTTGATAGTTACTTTTTGTGTCTGGATGTTATTTTTAGTGTCTGTATAGTTACTTTTCTTACTACATAGTTACTTTTTGTGTCATGGCGTTACTTTCATGTCAGATTGTTATTTTTTTATTTATGATGTTTCTTTTAATGTCAGATAATTACTTTCCATACCGTATAGTCATTTGTGTATCCTATTGTTGCTTTCGGTGCACGATAGTTATTTTTTTGTCATGATGTTACTTTTAGTGTCAAATAGTTGATTTTGTACCATATAGTTACTTTTTATATCCTGGTGTTACTCTATGTGTCAGACAGTTATCTTTTATACAATATAGTTACTTTTTGTGTCCTGATATTACTTTCAGTGTTGGATAATTACTTTCGTGCCATTCAGTTACTTTTATGTTATGGTGTTATTTTAAGTGTCAGATAGTTACTTTTTGTGTCTTGCTATGTACTTTAAGTGTATGATAGTTACTTTCTGTATCTTATTATTACTTTTCGTACCATATAGTTAATTTAAATGTCCTACTTACAATTATTGTGTAAAACTCTATTGTCTCCTTTACCATGCTGATATAAGTAAGATAGAAAAATAGTAAAATTCATGTTGTTCTATTCAAAATCCTCTATTTTTTATATTCTAGATGGTAAACTGCAAAAGGATATTAAGAAGTCAGAAAACAAATTAATGTCTAACAACCCCAACCGTATGTTTGTATATTTGTCAAGAACACAATAACGAGAAAGACAATAATTACAATACAAACATTCCTTATGATAGAATAGTGATCACGTTAAATACATAAAGGAACATCTCGAAACGAGCTGCTTGGACAAAGAAATGAATTCCTTTTTTATAGCTTGGACGCAGGTGTGCAGCTTAAATCTATGCATCTTCTTGACCTCTCTATAGTCACGCCTCATAATATTAATGCCCCCTATCCTCTATAAGAGGAAGCCCTCCATAAAGACAACTTTCTCCCATCATTGATCACGACCTTGTACAGCTGAACCAAGTTCCTCTTATTTTTCATTGCCTCTTCGACAATATCGATGACCTTCTTCGGAAGCACCCATCTCACAAGGCCTTACTTTTTCACTATCTCCCTCATTGTTGGTTCTTCCGTTAGTGACATCTGCCTTGCCCCATTCACACCAACAATCCTAGGTAGCTTACACTAACGCCACCATGATGAGAGATTCCAAATTTTGTATGCATATATGTGAACCTCGCCGTCTTCTTGGCCATGGGTGTTGATCATAGGATTGGTGAGGAATTGAAGGGATTTGGGTGAGCCTTCTGGATGGAAACATGCGGCCATGATACTTTGAAGGATGCCCCTATAAGTGCCTATCCGCAAACATCATCCCGTGGAGCCACCTCACATTGCGTGTGACGCCCATGGAAGACACAAGCGCGGCAAAGCGGAAGGGAGAAAGGAAGCAACCACCATCACATCTTCTTCTAATAGAAGCATGATGTGATGACTAATTGAGTGCTATTGCAAGCCAAAGGCAGGAATTAGGGCCGTGAGCGTCATGGACGGCTGCATACTCGGCGCTAACGCAGGCCGACGGGAGGAATTAGGGTTGTAAGCGTCCTGGGCGGCTGCAGACTCAGCGGAGTCAGGACGACGGATACGGGAGATTGGGTTCTTTGTGCCGCTGAAATTGCCTCTAATTACAATACAGCCACCGTGTTTTCAAACATGGGTAGCATAATTAAGACACCCGTGCGGGCAACAAATACAAACACACACACACATATATATATATATATATATATATATATATATATATATATATATATATATATATATATATATATATAGACATACAATAAGTAAACTATAGTATATATCCTAAAATGATAAATTCCATGTGTGTATAGTTTTGTTTGATAAGTATCATTTGGAATCCTAAAATGTATATGAGGATGGTGTAATACAAATGTATATAAACAACATGGTTCAGACATATTAATTGAGAGTAATTCATCAACACATAAGTGGAATGAACTGAGGTGTCTAAAGAAGGATGTTCAGTGAAGGTCTTGACATAATTATACCCAATGTACTTATGTAGTGGCGGGTTTTCCCCACTTTATATATTGACCTGGCTGAAGCAATGTCTACTATTTGAAAAGAAAAAACCTAAACAAGGACATAGTCACTAACCTAATTGGAAAAAAATATGTGTATGATTAACCACCTTCAATAGAAAGGAAATAATCGATAATATGTTAGGATGTAGATACATAACTTCATCCAACATTATATGTCTAAAAAAAACTAAGATTCAAACTTACATCCCAATTCATAATAAGATAATTAAATGGTAGAAATGTAAAAAATATTTGGACCCCTACATTTTTATTAATTCTCAATTCAGAGGCATACAATTCTTTAGACAATTTTTAATTAAGCATTATGTTGATGTAAAACCTAACCGCCGAAGATACAAAGAAGGAAATTTTAGCATTTCTTAATTTTGACATAATAAAACACCACATAAAGATTAGTGACAACATTATTGAGTAAAATTTGATAATATTGAAGCTTGACTATGATAATTATAGTTTATCTAAAAAAATTGTTGTGTAATAGAAAATTTTGATATTCAAATGTGTAAAGGATCCTAGGGGAATTTATGAACCAGGCATCCTTAAGTGCTCAAGTAACTCCTTATGTGTCTTAAAATTTTAAATTCTCAAAATTATTCAAATAGTCATGATGATGGAGTAATAGTAATTAGAATGTAGACATGAGGTGATTGTGACTTAGTTTTCGCATTGATTTGGGCAATTTTCAAATTTTTTTGAGAAATTATTTTCCTTACAATATTATATGTACAAAGAAAGCTGATTTTATGAAATTTTATCGATGATTTCTTAAGTTAAGTCACAATCAACTAGGTAAGAGAAAACCTTAGAGATGAAACCTAGAGTTAGAAAGGGATGTTACATTGTAACTAACACACCTATTTAGTATTCTACTTGAACTCTTTAAGGGTAGAGAATAATACCTGACGAGACGAAGGATGTACTGATTTCGGGGTTGAAATCTTCTTTAAGGGGTGGAGAGTTGTAACATACTGGATTTTTTAGTCTAAAGTTACAAATTAACTATTGTACCTCTTAAAAATTTTATTTGCCTTCCAGCCCCTTATTTAGACTTCCATTATAATTTTTTACTATTCTATAAGTATATTGAGGCAATTCTAGAACCATTTAAAATTAATATATTTATAGTGTTTCAACTTTGCAATGACCTTTAAAACCTAGTGACTTTTGAATCATCAAATGTAAAATAAATTATTACCGAGTAATTAACAAGATAGAATAGTCAATTATGGTATATTTTCATTTTTGAAAAATAATATTTTTAGAATTTTCTTCGAATGGAATTAAGCACATGCATAAAATTTTACAGTCTTTGGAGTCACCGTTTATGACCTATAAAGCCACAAATTAAAAGCCAATTAACTTATTTAGAAGACTATGCAGCAAAACCTGCATGAACTTTATTAAGAACCGCCACTTGCCTTCTCCGTAAGCCGATGACGGCCTTTATAGATCTGAAACCGGCAATGTGCTTCCTCGTCACTCTGTTTCTAATTTCCTTCATTTCGGATCACCCTCTTGAAACCAACTAAAGTAAATTTATGAGGGGACCCAAAACACCGAGGATCATTGAAGGCAGGCAAACTGGAGGAAACGATCATGAAGACCGTTGGCAAAACCCAACCCTGGCTTGAACCAGGTTAGAACATCTGGGCCGCCATTTAAGATCTGTAGGAGCAACACCCTAGTACCCTAGTCCTATATAATGCTACGACCGCCTCCATCGACAACTAGACCCGCAAACAGCATCCCGACGCCCCCCCTCCTCCTCAGACCACCAACCACCGTCCCAGCCCGTGCAATGAGCTTGCCTAAGATCAGGGCACTTCGCCCAATCGTTCCTGTCCGCAAGCTGATCTCGCCACCATCCCACTCATCTTCTTCCTTCTTCCGGACCTTGCCAAGATTTGACAGGCTGTCACGGGACACCTGCTGCGGCAAAGCACCGCTGACGGAGTGCTCAACCAGCGCCGAACTGCAGGCAGCAGGTTGCGACGCCGTTGCCACCTCCTGAAGCAGCGCCAATCAGCCACACAAACTACCACCAGAGCTACCTGTGCCGGCAAGGCGGCAAGGCGTTTTCTTTGGGTCATATCTTAACCCTCGTCCTGCTTCCGGCTAGAACATTGATGACTGTCTCCTCGCAATTGCATTACTGCTGCGCCCAGTGCAAGCAGAGATCCTGTAAGCCTCGACAGAAGCTAGACGCCTCCTCGACACAGGAGGGAGTGGCGTAGACAACACAACCGACAAGGTATCCCACGACCCTGCTCCTCGACTTTCCTTCATCGTACGTACGACGCATGAGATAAAATAGTAAACCACCACTACTTGATCATTCACGTCGGACATTCTCATAAGTGATACGATTTGAATACTACAAAAAGTGATTAACGTAGCTATCATATACATTTATCTAAGTACTTACATATAATCTTTAGACAAGAAATAAAGCTAATAAACAAAATCTAAGTTATGAATGGACGTTCAAAGGTTATTCTTAAATGATGTGACCTACCACTATAATCGATTTGTCCAAAATACTTAATCATAACTTAATAGATGCTCTTATTAAAGAATATGGAAAGAAAATCCTTGAATCGTACGATATATAAATTTAGACCATATTTTAATAGTTGGACCGAGGATGATTTCCCGTATGTATGATGTATATTACGAAGGTGCTAACCCAATATGATGTTAACGAATCAATTTGAGAAATTGAATTTATTATTATCCAAACATGTTATTGTTGCAATTCATGAAATTATGGAAACTGCGTCTTAAGTAGACCTTTACACTTTCTATAGAATGGATGTGAATTACTAAGAATCACATACGTATACGTTAGTACATCCTCTAGTTCAAATACAAAGGATATTATGTGATATATGATTTATGAATACAAAGTTGTGGGAAAATCTAACATACCATCATAAAACAACATTAACAACCTAATCAAGGGAAATCACCACTTTTGAAATTATAAAACATAGATGAGCCTAAACCAATAGTAATCATCTTCCTTCTATATTGTAGATTTGTCATGAGCAAACTTGGGTAAAACTTGATAATTTCATACCAGATTTCCTTGCTTGAAGTTAAGGTACGAAATTCTATTTCTATTTGGAAAGTTATTTCCATCATTGATTGCATGCATAATTAGATAGGTTGGTTGGCTTAAAATTGTTGTAAACCTTAGCCTCCTTCTTGAAAGCCACCAACAATAAACTTTGGAAGATAGTAGCACATTGTATAAATGTCAAAAAGGGCAGGCTAGTGCCCAATGATTTAGTGGAATAATGCATCCACGACTCTACGTAGAGAGAAGGACATGAGGTCCCTCAGTATACCGGGAAACGCAGTTGGTGTGTTTTCATTCTCATGAAGAGAACATATGGCTTCCCCAACAACATAGACATTGACATGTGCTATCTATTGAAAATTAAATGACTAGTTTCAAAATTTGGATATTGATTATTGTTGAATTTGAAAAGTCATTGCTACCTTTTTATACTTGCCTATATTTTTCATTCATTTACACTTTGTCATATAAATTCTTTGTAGATAGGTTCATATCATTTTACTTCCCAAATATTGATTTCATACCAGCTTTGTTGATCCTAGTTTCCCTTATTGGAGCCCATATATGGTTTTTGTTCCTTATGGGAACTCATGGGAAGGTGACCTAAGAAGATGTAGAAGAGACTGCACGAGATAGCACTCTGTTAAAAGATGAAGCTTAAATTTATTAATGTTCTAGCATTCATTGTATATGTATAAAAAATATCATGTACTCGAGAAAATTGTAGCATGAAGATATTTTTTATATTTTCTGATGCAAATGTTGTAAATATTTGATCATAAAGATTGGATTTTTACACTGACACTCAGATGCATCTATGGCACAGGGCACTGCATGATTAGAATTTCACTTAGTTAATTATTTTCAATTAGGTGAATTAAGGCTGCATCAAACAAGTGGACATACAAATCCTAATTCACTTCTAGCAAACATTGCTATATAACAATTTTAGAAGATATAAAATATATGAGACATATTGTTCATCATATCATCATTACATGATGTTATTCACTTGCCATTCATGAGACTACACTTGTCATCATACTATCACATGATATAAATCATTTTCACAATATCATAGGGTATCAACCCTTATCAACACAATAGGAATACACCACATTTAGGGCTCTACCATGCTCAAAGGTCATTAAGGCCATCATACTATTCCCTACAAGATCATCTTTATCTTTACATGCCTTATAACAAGGCTCAACAACATCACTTACATATAATACACCAGATCAACACAATATTGCATTAATGAGTTAGAAGATACTCATAAACAATCATAGCAGGGTTATATTAACATTAAGAACATTCCTTTATTACATCAACATGCAAGGAGTCTAGATATGATTAACCCTCATCATATTCATAATGCACATGTTTATCATAAGAAATTATCAACCATGTGGCTATGATAACCACCAATTAACATATTAATGTTATGATCATATTAAGGAGGTTATTTCACCATCATTCCATCATATAAGAATGCTAAACAAGAATACTCATCTTTATCTATTTCCATTAGAGTTAGGTTCAAAAATATCATTATATTAATGTTACTAATCATTACTCATACTCAAACCCTAACTCATGGCATCCCCATTGGATCATGAATGCATAAGGTGAAGCATCACCATCACCATCACATTCCATACTATTCTCAAGTATGAACCCACACATAAATCAAGGTGTAACCATCGAGCTATAGCATACTAGGGTTTCAACAACAATAAGAGAGTACTCCATGATTGTATTAGTCATTCAAGGACTATTTATACCCAATTACCATCATTTAGTTATATTAAAGCTAGGTATAACAAGCTATACCTCATTAGGATTACCCATTAATTCATTATGGTGATTATACATCATAATCATACAAGGGTAAGGGTAAGACTATAGTTTTAAGGAATTGAACCATCAAATTCTCATAATTAGAATCATAACATTACACAATAGGCTTCACCCAAAACAATGAGAATATTGAGGCATCAACTTCTAACCATTAAATGTTGAAAAGGTAAAGCAATTGGTTGTTTACATAAGTAAACATATTGAAAAAAACTACCTATGAAGTCATTGAGTTGTGCTCTAGAAAGAGTCACCATCTAACCCTAGACATCCCTTGATTAACAACATAAAGAGTTCCATTGAGAGTAGGGTAAAACCCACAAGCGATTGTTTATTTAAAACAATCCATCGGTAAATGAGCTTCTTAAGTTGATCTCATAAAGGAAACCATTTAAATCACTATATTAGGACCAACATATTACATTTAGGCAACATTCCAACTTATTGGATAGGGAAAC
This sequence comes from Alisma plantago-aquatica, assembly GCA_963693085.1. Lineage (NCBI taxonomy): Eukaryota > Viridiplantae > Streptophyta > Magnoliopsida > Alismatales > Alismataceae > Alisma > Alisma plantago-aquatica. The sequence goes on from OY856415.1 coordinate 591,854,114, forward strand.
ATTAGTTGTTAACCATTAGGTCAAGTTCATATATTAAAACCATCAGTTGGAGTATAGGTTCGACCATTGCATCAAATGACCCAAGAAACCATTGGTTTAAGGATTAATTGATGCTACACCTACATGTTTAACTTACCATAGGTTGTGGAGACCTCATCCACAATCACTAGTGACCATTAAGTCACCATAGGTTGTTAGATCAGCACTTTATTCATTAATCACCATCGAATGTCAAGCTAATGTCACCATTGATTGATAGCATCATCAAGGTACTTAGTTGTTGATCATTAAGATTATAATTAGTCTAAAACATGACCTAAGGGGTGAATATCAATTGACACCCTTGTTCACCACCATCAGTTGTCATGAAGACAACACCATGGGGTTGTTGCAATGGTACCACCATCGGGTCATGGGCTTGTAGAAGAAATCAGTTTAAAACCCTAAAATTGATAATTGGTTGATAGGTGCTTAGCACCATAGGTTGTCAAACCAACCTGATCCAAGTCATATTATACCTTAGGAAGAATGTACACATGAATACATGTTTATCTAGAACTGAAATCAGAATAGGGAACATTATACAAATCGAAATCCAAGTCAAGCATAGCTTTTTTGTGCATGGATCATCATTTTAAAAGCAAGAACATGAGTTAGCAAGCTTATGGTAAGCAATAAACGTGGAGAAAGTTATAAAACTTGCCTCTAATTAGAAGGTAAACTCCCAAATACAACAAGACACGAGCAAGTAGGGTAGAAAATCCAAGCATAAGCTATGAACTCGTCCATCTAGCACCTTTCTTTTTTTTAGGGGAAGCCATGAAGCTCTCTATTCATGGTGCCCTCCTCTTGCAAGAAAATTTAAAAAATCATTAAAATTTTGAGAATTGAAGGTAGTATCAAACATGGTAGTACTACTACCATTGCAATCATCCACCTCTAGAAGGGTCATCACCTCCTGGAGGGTCTGATGTAAGAAAAATATGGAATGTTTTTTTTGAAGATATCCTTAGCAATTCGGTCTGCAACATTGTTAGTTTCTTGACTATAGAAGCAAATAGCCCGACCTGGTCTGAGTAGTCTCTGAATATCAGTGATCTAGTTTGCATATCATGGATTACTATTTCATATCTCTAAGAGCATACAGAGTGCAGATTGACAATCTAAAGATAATTCCACTTCTTGGTACCCACATTCATCTGCGATCATCAAAGCTAATTTGATAGCAAAAAGTTCTACCTCCAACACATCGTGCGTTGTACCTCTTTCAGTTACGCATCCTATCCATCATCCCTCGACATCCCTTGCCACAATCGTAGCAGTAGCTCGACCTCGTCTGAAGGTAGCATCCATGTTAAGTTTAACACAATTCTCTCGGGGCCTCCTCCACGCATCTTTTGGTATCTCTTGCATTAGTGTCCCCAGTCCTTCTATGTGCTTCTCCAGGTTGGTTTCTCTTAGATAATAGAGTTCATGATATGGAGAAGGATAGTGGATTTATCTTCAAAAACCTTGTTATTTTGGGCCTTCTAGATGATCCAACAAGCTAGGAAGTATGTATTGATATGATTGTTATTTCCTTTTAGGTTCCACATAACCCAGCTCATCAATCTCATTTCATTGTATAATTGGCTCCTATCAATGCCATCTAGTATAAGTGACCATATATCTTTGACCTCCGGGCAGTCTCTAAGGGCATGTAACATTGTTTCCTCTTCATTCCTACACCTGGGGTAGAGATTATCATGAATACCTTTGGAAGAATGTACACATGAATACAAGTTCATCTAGAACTAAAATTAGAATAGGGAACATTATAAAAATCAAAATCCAAGTCACGCATAGCTTTTTAGAGCATGGATCATCATTTCAAAAGCAAGAACACGAGCTAGCAAGATTATGGTAAGCAATAAATGTGGAGTAAGTTATAAAAATTGCCTCTAATTAGAAGATAAATTCCCAAACCGAAGAAAACATGAGCAGGTAGGGTAGCAAATCCAAGCATAAACTGTGAACTCATCCATCTAGCACCTTTCTTCATTAAATGAGCAAACCCTAAGCATAAGGATCAAGAAAGGTAGGGTTTTAGAGCTTTAGAGCAATTTCTACCATGGAACAGCAAGGTTCTGACCTAGAGAAAGGTAGGAGGAAGGATAAAAAAGCAATAAACAGAGGAAAGAAGGAGATTCTTACTCTTTTAGGTCAAGATCACAAGGAGGAATCTTTTTAAACCCTAAAAGAGAGCAAAACAAAACCCTAGGAGCTTCCCCTAAGAAATTCGCCTTCTTATTCTACCTTGGATAGGTCCTCTACAGCTAAACAGATAGGGAACGAGGTTATTAGTAGGAGGGAAGTGGTGGAAAGAAAAACTTTCATTTGGGAACTCAAAAAGAGATATATAAAGCTCTAGGATAAGGGAGAGAAGAAGCATGAGGTGTCTAAAAAGCTCTCCATGCATCCATGGCCTTAAACTATTAAGGATATACAAACAACCACACAAGCAGCTCCCCCAATATCCATAGAGACCTTCTTAGCTCTCCTTTGTTTAATTTCCAAGACAATCAAATAAATCATTGGTTGATAGCTCCTAAAGGTAGCTCATCCATAAAGGGGTAAACCCTAAAATACCCTTGAGGAAAACACTTCTAAACCAAGGTTGAACTAGGTGCCCCATGGCTCAAAAATCTCAATAATTATGAGAGAACATCCAAAGAACATATTTCAAGTGAAAAATTGCAAAGAAAACCTCTCAATTGGGTAAATTTCATAAAAGTCCAAAATGTGCATAAAATTGCATAACTTGCACAAACAATGTCCAAATTGGACCAAACTTGAAACTTAAGCTTGTCTTATGATTCCAAATCATATTAAAAGGTTATATTATAGTTATAAGAATTCAATTATGATAGTTAAGTATGTTCAATACTTTAAGCAAGGCCAGGGGTCTCTCAAATGATGTTTAACTTGATTACTAAAACTACTTAGGTATTCAATTAAACAATTGAGGTTTAAAATTGACTGACTGGACTCTGAACCAACCGGTTCAAGTGTTGAACCAACCGGCTGGAGTGTCAGGTCAATTAGAAACAACATTAGATGATCAATGGTTGAACCAGCACATGAATGGACAGATTCAAGGTCTGAGACGACTGACTCATGTGATGAATTGCCTTGTTCAATGGTCAATTTGATTGGATCAAGGATTGATGTTAATTTCATGTTTTGCATTAATAATCCATTGATTACCAATGTGATTCAGAATAGGAAAACACGTGAACTGATTGGTTCATGCACGAACCGACTGGTTGGTGAGTGAATAGACCGATTCACCATTTGTAGTTTCCAAAAAATTGTGAATTTCATCCTTTCAAATCCTACACAGACTAGGAACCCTAGCCTTAGCCTCTTCCATAAATAGAGAGGTATTGAGGGCTTCCCAGACTGAACAATAATCTCTAACAATTGTTGTCCTCTCTGATTGTGGTAACCAATAGAAGGCCCCAAGCAAGTCCTATCCATCAAAGGGAGGGACAACACATGACATAATTGTGGGAGAGTGAATCAATCCTAGCAGATTGATGTTTGACAAGACAACTCCTTCTCGTTAGCTCTGGTAGCGCAACATAGAGTTCCTGGTGGTCTGTGTGGACTACTCTAGATGCCAGGTGATATCACCCGCTAGGAGGACACCTTGAACCACCATATGTGGTGTTGCATGAGGACGAGGATGCTGACGAATGCTTGAGTGTTGCTTGAAGAAGCACATTGCTACATGAAGAAAGGTGCACACTACCACAAGTGTATTGTCACTAGACTTTCTACAAGACCAGGTATATGTCTTGCAACCTTCTTTCCCATCTCATAGTTGTTGACGTGATCTTTATGAATAGGGAATCCGATATTAATTTTTGTTTCTGCTGCCTTATCTATTGTCCTGATTTCCTAGCATCTCCAGTCCATTCTTTATCACTTATATTTCATTCTTTTAAATATTTTTAATATGACATTTTTAGATGGTGTTCGATTGTGAGGATGATCATCATGATGATATGCATCGTGAGGATGAGACTGATGTAAGTTGTACTATTTTATTCAATAGATGTGTACTTTATATTCTCTATCACAGTTATTACACAAATGTGCATTTACATTCTCTAACACTTATATGTGATCTTGAAAAATTTAGGATGAGCATCTTGAGAATGTTCACCCTGAGTGTCTTGATGGCTTTGTAGAGGAATAAAATGATTGTAAACATAAAAGAGGCATCACCTTGGTGAAAAAGTTAGTAGTGCAAAGGGGTAAAGGACCAAAGGTCAATGTTGACTTTGAAGATCTAAGAAATCCTATGAGGAAGAATCATAGTATTTTCATGAAATATCTAGGGGTCATTACTCACATAAAAGTAAATATAACAATAGAATATTATCATAAAGTTGATCATTCCATGAAAGACTATAGATGGAAGGACATATCTGTAAGATATTTTGATTTTTAAAGATGTACACAATTTTATTTTAAAAATATGCTATTAAGTATATGAATTTTTGTAGAGCATCTTTGACCTTGATGAAAAATTGCATCATAAAAAGGCGATGCAACGTTGTGGGAGGATATTAAGTAGTTTAAGGACAAATCTGACAACATAATACATAATGAGAAATAATAAGAAGAAGTCTACCACTGAGCATTGGTCCTATGTTGACCCAAAGGTGTGGGAAGCATTTGTTTCTTCAAGACAAACAGATGAATTCAAGGTATTAAGCCTCCTCATTTAAGATACATTCCTATAAATTTAATGTATTATCTAATTAACATGTGGTTTGGATTAACCACAATTTACATGATGCTTAAAAGGAAAGGCGTGCAAAGAATTTCAACGACCACAACTTGGGTCAAGGTGGCTATGTGGCTACAAAGATGGTGAAATTCAACTTAGAGTGTATGTTCATTTTGACGTTGATTGTTATCTTTTACTGGCTAATTACTAGTGATGATGAGTAGAGGGGTTTTATGAGCAAAGAAAAGAAGGCAAGTTTATCCCTAAGGGCCTTAGGGATGAATTGACGGTTGCTCTTGGTACTATAGAGCATCCTTGTTGTGTTAGGGACACTGGGTTGGTATTAGTGTAAGATGCTTTTTTAGGCCATCATATATGCACAAATCTATCAAGAAAGGAGGATTTTCACAAGAGCATGTACAAGACATGATTGCAAAGGAATAAAGGAGTTGTAGTGATACACTATCAATCTTCTCAGTCTCAATCTCCCTAAATAATACATGTGTCACCCCACTCTTCATACAAGGTGAACCCCCTACAATAGAGGTGGTTGGGAGTAATCCCATGGACTCCCAGATTGTACGCTTGGTGTAAGTCTATTGTGATACAATACTTTCAAGTGAAATTATAGTTAGTTTGTGTTTAGATAGATATAATACTATATACATATTTGTAAGGGTTAAGGCCATGTCATTTTTTACTAGGACACTATGTTGTTGCACTAGGAGAATATTACCCACCCCTTCTAGGTGACATGATTCATGGTGTTCAAATGCTCATTGATGTAGTTCGTATGTCTATCAGGCTTTTCTACAACACATGGAAATAGACATCACTGCCACATGGCCACCCCAAGCAGGAGATGATAGGTGATTTAGAAGGATACATGCATGGTTGTGTGGCCCAAAGAAGGAGTTATTTGTACTGATGTATACTAAATTTCCATTGTGTTTGTATTTGTGATTCTTTTCTACTTGTATATATCATTGGCAATTGAAATGAGAATATATATATAGATATAGATATAGATATAGATCAAAACACCTAAGAAATCCCCTAGAGATCCTCCACTACTTCCTCCTCTAGATATTCAATTACCTACTTGGATTTTAAAGGAACTATTCTACTTGCTAGGTCGTAAGTGCATGAGGTTGGCACTATGGATAAGTGATTTACAAAATGGGTTGACTATGATGGTCCATATTAAGGAGGATATTGCAAGTCAAGCTCACGATACTAGTGTATTCTTGATAGATATTTTGGATCCATTTACTTATGCTTGGTTGAATATATATGTGATAGAACTTTGGATATGGTGAGATCTTATGGATAAATACCTCATTCTACATATATTAAAATATATGTTGATATGTTTTCTTTTATATTTATGTACACATATATGTTTTGCAACTACTTATATAGGGTGTGTGGAGAGTTCACACTAACCAATGTGACAGTTCTGGTTCCATCATATAGACCCAACATCTTTAGTGATTATTTTTCTAACGTATTTAAATATTTTGGTACCACAGGAAAGAGCGTGATTATTGCTCCTTTCAGTGTTAGGTATATTTCAAGCACTTCACTTACAATTTTGACTTATGAATTACATTTCATTTTGGATTTTGAGTTTTCCATTATTTGCCTTCTTTTCACCCAGTAATAATCATTAACGGTAATTGTCCCTGAGATGCTAACTATGTATTATCTAGATCCTATGGGTGAAAAAGTAGACAGTGGGTGACAAACAATGAAAAAGGTATTATTTGTGTGAGTAAATTTTTATATTCATAATTTATAGTAATTTATGCATCATTACATGACTATTTACAAATTCAATTAAATGTATAACTTAAACTTATAGGGGTATAAAAGAATTCAAAAAGCTCAGAGGAAAGGCAGATAAAAAAGAAATTACTAAGTCATACGAATGTTGAGGTAGTTTTCTGACTCCAATGCACATATATGGAAACTATGCTTACTTTTATTTTTAGTGTTTTGCATAACTATAAATTTATAATGCTCTATATAAAATAATAATTGGGCATATGGATACTACATGGTGTAGTATATGGAATAGATTGTAAGACAGGCAGAACTAGACATCCATTATATACAAAAGGTAGTCTATATAGTCTTGATCATCATAAGTAAATATAGTCCCATTTGATAAACTTTTGAATTATGTCATTCTCTCTTTGTAGATGTTTGATGTAAAAGATACTTATACAAATGAAGACGTATATGATATACGATAAGAGTGGGCACAATCATTTATTAAGGAAGTCAATTTTGATTTTTTTTTTGTAAAGTTGTCAATTTTGAATTTGATTGGGATAAAATATGAGTTTTCTAATCCTTGATGTCATTATTTACATATACATGTGATCGTTAAGTCTTTTTGCAACTTCAAATTTGATGCAATTATATTGTTGATGTGTATGTGTGTATATATGCATATGTGTGTTGATGATTGTGAAGAGGAATGAGTACAATGAGAATTGACTTTGTACATGTGATGAGAATGAAATTGAAGAGTGGAATTGTATGTGTGTTTTCTAAATTGTATATGTGCATGAAATGGAATTAAATGTTGAAGAGAATTGAATTAGAGAATATATATATATATATATATATATCTGTGTGTAGATGAATTATGTATATATAATATCCTCAATTTTAGTAAAATTGAATTATATAAATGAGTTGATAAGTAAATTTCTCCAATGGTACTATTCATGAAATAATAATGTCCTTGTGGCACAAGATAAATAAATAAAAGGGATTTCATTTGCAATAACCCATTAGCAATGTTGGACAAAAGAATGATTGGAAAATCCAAGAATAATGAAATTTCTAAAAGTAATAGAGAATTGGTATTCTACATATGGTAGTATGGGGATACTCTAGAAAAGGAAGTTTTGTGCATAAATGAAAGATGAAGGCTTTATGGTTTACTAAATAACTGAAATATTGAATAGTATGCAAGTTGCCCAAAGAAAATAAGATAATTAAAGAGTACATTCTCTAGCTAAGATGACAACACAATGTATAAGGCATCAAACAAGAATGTTTTGATATGACTTTTTGTATAACTAAAAAATAATACGGGAATATGATTAATCACTTTATAAAAAAATTGTAAAGGAAAACATGCCTTTTCTTTCTCATAATATCACTTGGTGCTATATTAGTGAAAAGGAAGGTATCTTTGTAAGATAATGGAAAAGAGATACCTTTAAGTGCAAGGAAAAGCAATAATGAACTCCTTGGTTGCAACAAACCTTACTAAATCCAATTTTCTGGAAGAGGGAAGTTTCCTTCTCATAACATATGGGACTTAATGAATAAAAGACGTATAGTCCTTGTATGATGGAATATAAGGGGAAAGTAAGAAAAATAAGGAGGATATGTTCAATTACTTCCCAAAAGTAATGCCTTGCCACTTTTGGGAGAGAGAAGAAAGGAAAAAGAGAAAGGAGATTATGAAAGGGTGTAAGTATATATATAAGAGAGAGGGGGAGAGAGAGTATATATATATAATATAATATATATATGGGAAGCAAGTATGCATAGCCACCCGAGCATACATATCTCTCCCTCATCCACTTTATTGTGTTCCTTTTTGGAAAATTGGCATCTCTCTCCTTCACATGATGTCATGATACCTACATGCTTAATAGCTTGGAAGAAGACAGAGAGCAGGCTGCTCCGTTAAGAAATCAACCACCATCCTTACACCATTAGAGAAGAAAGTGCAGAGTGATGGGTGGTCCTTTGAGGGTGACTACGAGCCGTGGCAAGATGAAATCACTACAAGACTCGAGCATGTGTGGTCTTTGCCACACAAGTATGGTCCCTTTTCATATGTTGTTGGCTTCACTAGTTCAGAACCCTTAGGGCCTAGTTTTCATGATCTCAGCCTCTAATAACCATGGATAGGGTTCTTTTAGGTCTAAGAAAGGGAGGTGGGGGCACAAGATGCCTATCCTGACCTTGGGTGGACGGGGAGGATGAGTAGGATCATAGGTTGTCGTCTCTAGTGTTGCAGCCTAGTATCGTGATGAGGTTAGGGATGGCTCAGAACAAAATGACTGGGGTGCCCTAACCTATACGCATAAACAGAAGGGGTAATATGGTCTTTGACCACTTCCTAAAGGGGTTTCGAGTTAAATTTTTTGAGGAATTAGATTTTTTTGATGTGTCAACACATTATTGGTCAAATAAATGTTTACCTTGCAATAATCATAACTAAATATGGGTAACTAGGATTGAGACAAGTCTCATATGAAAATTGATCAGAAAAATTAAAGGAATCTAAATAAATTAGTTTTAGAGTCTAATTATGCTTACAATTCTGAAAGTACTTGGATACATGTTTAATGTGGTGACTAAAACATTAAAAACCCTAGATCTATACATTGACATAATTGAAAGCATTAAACCATTACTTTTTTGTTATTATCTAATATTGTCGAATAATATGAGAAATCAAGGTAATCATGATAATAGTGATGAGTAGTTAGGGTTTTTGATGTGTAATATTATGCATCTAAAGAATCGAGGATTAAAGATCATGAATTGTTATGTGGTTAATGCACATAATCTGATATATGCGTTCATGGTGCAATAACATGGTAGTTTTGATAATCATGATTACACCTAATATAGATTAGGGTTCTTGAGCCATTAGACTAATGAACATGGGAATTAGGATACTAAATAAACCTAAACCGTATGCTAAAATCATGATTAGTATTTTGAATATGATGGTAACACTTTAGGATTTACATACCTGTAGATTAAATGTTGGTTGTTGCTTGATTGTTTGGATAATATGTTCAAAGTATGATTGCAAGATCTACATGGTTCTACAAAAGGTATGGGGTTATTCCTATGACTACCCGCATTAGTTTGTTAGTGTTTGCCAAGTGTTTCTCAATTATTAAACAACTAAAATGTTGGATGTTTTTTATTTTGTTTAATTATAATGCCACTAAATGTATCACATAAAGAAAGATTATGTGAATAAAGTGAACTTTATTATTTGCATGTATTTGATGGAATAAATGTTGTTGGTTTACTTGCACACTTTTGCATGCACCCCGCGTACATAGTAGAACTTGTTATATTGATTCGTACTTTTATTTCACAACGTTCTAGGTAGATGTTAGATAAGGATATCAAGGTATGATGGACATATGACCTAACTTGAAGACATTAAAGTTAATTTCTAAGGAGTATTAGAAAGATACTTCTTCTCATATAGTTCTCATATGTACAATTCTGGTGATGGAAAGTAAGTAAGTTCTAGAGGAACATCTCATAAATGATATATTTGAATTAATGTAAATTAATTGTTATTATTTTTTAATAAAATATGGATCCTTCAGAAAAATTTACATAATGGCTCTCATATTTTTGACCTTCCTTAATTGGGGGTTTCTAAAAAGTGAGGTTGTTACAATATATCTTCTTGTTATTGCGGGTTTTGCATGTATGTTGGCTTGTTGTTAAGATGAACACATTATAGAATAGATAGTTCTAATGAACTATAAGTTCTACATCCTACTAAACAATGAGATAGCAAGTTTGTAGGTCTGCTATAAAAAATTTGTTGTAATTTTAGTTGTTAAAAAAATTGGCAATGAAGTTTTGTGTTGTCAGTTTTGCTATAAAATTGACAACATATATATACTCATTAGTAAAAAAATTAATTGATAAGGAATTACAACATCGATTATCCTTAAGAAGGAACTAATGATGTAAATATGTGATGTTAGTTTATCCAACAAAACTGATGATAGATATATCCTTATCATTAAAAATTTACCGATAAGGAAAGCACAACATTGGTTCCTTCAAATAAAACTGACGACACAACTACTCTAACATGGTCATGCCACCCATCACAGTTGTTCTACCTAGTATGCAACATCAATGTGTTATGCAACACGGCCATGGTAGTCTCTATTTGTGTCATCCATTTATCCACTAAATGATGACATAGATTCACTATAATGTTGGTTCCTTGACGTCGAACATATGACCCATGGAGATACTAGGACATGGATATTGCTCTGAGTCATTGATTTCTTTTGTCATATCAAGTGAAACTATCTATGTGTCATCAAGTTTCTCTTTCCCTTGAAACCTACGTTGGAGGTCCTTAGTTGTAGTGTTTCCCACTTAGGTGTCGTACAAAATCGATGTTCTAGGTCTATTTTGACCTATATTAGAGGTGGTATTTGTACTAGTTCCTATTGTTAAACTCACATGATGGAATTTTCTATTCTAATGAACTTAAGGTTCTACACCCTATTGAATAGTTGGATAGTAGGTCAGCAGACCTTATAAAAACACTCAAACCTACAATGTCGGTTGCCTTTAAAAAAATAGCATTGAAGATATGCATCATTGGTTTGATCAATAAACCAACAACACATATATCCTTATCATTTAAAAATTTAACTGATGAGGAAGTTTATCATTGGTTTTTTAAGTAACTAACGACATAGAATGTTCTTCAATGTTGACTTCTTCCTTCAAACCGACGACTATAATTCCAAAACATTCTTACCATTATTGCTGATATCAGATTACATCCTCAGTTTCTTTACATTCAATCAACGATACATGACAATTGTTACATCAATTTTACATTTCATAGGAACCAACATTGGTTTTGTATCATCGAATGTCTCTTACCCTAGAAATAGATGTAAAATATCCTTAGTTGTAGTATTGCCCAAGTGTCGATACATAACTGGCATCAAAGGTCTAAAATAACCAATGTTACAAATGGTATATCTACCAGTGTTTGAACCTCTACCAAGTGTCATCAAGTGTTCCTCCATGATATTATTCAAACATCAAATTTTTATTAAATTTTTTCGTTCGTGCTTGGAGGAAATAATTTCTACAAGAATGTTGTAAAAATGGCATTCTAGGTTTAGATAGACCCCTTTTCAATCCTTAGATGCACTGCTTGGCCCAAACTTGAAGTGTAAAGGGGAATCAACAAAAATGTAGACCATAATATATCATATTGTTGTTTCTCACGATGTCTCACAGCTCAAGGAAGGTTTTCACATTAAGAATTAGGTCTTCATTTTCCAAGCCAAAAAAATTGTTTCTTTTACATGATGTTTATTACACTCAGGTCTAATTTAAGAAAGCTTCATCCACTACTAGTCTCACAATTCTTGGACTCGACACCTCAATAGGATGAGGGAAGGTGTAGTCCATCAATGACTTCTTGTCTTCCATGGTTGTTGTCTGAATTGGAGGTGCTTGGATTTATTTTTATTTTTCCTTCTTTCTCAATTTTGCCTACTAGTTAACATAAGTTCTGGGTTTTCAAGGATCTATGTGAAATAACACTAACTAGACTGAGTATGAACCATGCATGGTTACCACTAAATAGAAAGAATAAAGTTTAGTTATAAAGGAAATAGAAGAAATAAACAGGCATAGGTGGTTAATCCTATACAATTCTAGAGTCAATTTAAACAATTGAAGGTTGAATTAGCAAAAGAAATTGGCTCTGTGGTAATGGAACCAAAAATTAGTGTTACCTCACAAGATTGTACTTACTATCAATAATAATAACCTAAATCATACACAGGTGACCAACAATAGAATGGCTCAATTGTATCATAGTTTAAGGTCTCTATGAAGGAGGATCATGTAATTTTACACAAGAATCCCAATAAGACATGCAATATAAATAAGAAAGTGACTTGCCTGATTGAATACTAATTAAACTAAGATGATCAAAATCTTCTCTAAAATGATGAATTCAAACAAATGAATTTGGTGCCTCACGTAATGAACAATCACACACCACAACTTTAATTTAGTATTGTTTACATCTCGAACTACATTAAAATTAAATATATTCACCTATTAACCACCTTGGTGGATAGAATATTGTCTCTCAACTGATAGTCAAACATAATCTGGTAATTTCTCTTAGATCTTTCTTCATAGAATCATACATCCACCTTCATTACATGTACAAGCATACTTAACATGCATGGATTCCTATTCACTAAGTGCAAACTCTAGGGACAACAAACTTTATTCATCCATTCTCATGAGAAATTAATAATAATTTGAGAAATAATAAGTAAATTTTTAGTATTAAAATAAAGTGTTCATCACATGACTAATAAATGTCAGTTAGGCACCAATTACTAGGGAAGTAATCATTTGGTAGGTTATACACAAAAAAGGCTGCATATAACGACTCCAACATGGGTCCATGTGGAATGAATCAGAAAACAAAGAAGAAGAGAAAGAGAAACTTTAAAAAACATGTATAGGAGGTATCCTCTACATTGGAGGTTCATTTGAAGCTTTCCAAGTTTAGAAGAGAGAAACCCACCTCCAACGCCTTCTTATTTTTCTTTTATCCCTCTTCTAAAGTAGATTCTCCTTTTCAGTCTCCCTCCTGTCATTTTTATTGAGTTAGAAAAAAAAAATCAGATGTCACCTCTCAAAACTGCTCTCCTACACTTTAATTTTTCTACTTATGTGAGGGTGCATAAGCAAAAATTACTCATTGACACTTGTTGAAGGGTTACTCTCACAACTATTTTAGCACAATTTGTGTAAGTAATAAAATGATGTGTTAGTGGTCTGGTCGAGTGGTTATTGATGAAGTTGCACGACATGTCTTTGGCCAAACACTTCACGCATGCCTATGGTTATTTTGGTTGTTGCCAATGATGAGGGGCATGTTTTTCTCGAGTGGAACATGAAATGAATGTTGATTTGAGAATGACAACCATTTCTGGGATCAGACACGATGTGTAGATGATGTGGCAAGTCATGCCCAAAGCTGGGGATTTAAGGCGTTTCTTGATGTGAGAACACCATGGACATGTGGAATCTTATTGTGCCTTAGCATAGAAAGATATACTCTTGATTTTTGGAGTCCTTTTTCAGTGAAGAAAGAATAATTAATTCCAACTTAACCAAATTATTTGCATTAAAATACATATGCCTACTCTAAATGATAGATAAATAAATAATTACTCTAATTATGCAACTACAAGCTTAACATTTAGCCAAAATATGAAACTGTGATCATTACATGTATTAAATTAGGAAAAAAAATTAGTATGCACTACATTCATCATGTATCTAGATGATGATTATGGGGGTATGTTTTATACTTTAATTTTTTATGGTGATAGTGTTTTTATTGTTCCAAATTATATTGCATTGTTACATGATGTAAAGAAATGTCTCCAAGAAATTTTGAGATGAAAGATATGGGTACTACATCTTGTATAATAGGAACTCAAGTATTTTGTAATAGACCACAAAGGTATTTGGGTTTGTCTCAAAAGAGTATTTAAATGAAGTTGTAGATATGTTTTAAATGGAAAAGTATTTTGTAATATTTGTTCTAATTAAAAAATGGGTCATGACCAATGAAATACAATGTCCTCAAAATGTTCTAAAACATCGATAAATGAAAATTATCCCCTATGCATTAGTGGTTAGGAGTATTAGGTATGCTCAGGCATGTACCTGGTCAGATATAAACTTTATGTTAGGTCAATATCAAAGTAATCTTAGACTCGACCATTGGAAGGATGCAAAGAATGTCCTTAGATACTTACAAGGAACTAAGGATTACATGATTATACATAAAGTGTAATTTTTTAGTAGTTGTTGTCTTTTCAGATTTAGTTTATGCTTGATATGTGGAATGATGAAAATCTAAATTTGGATACACATACAGCTATATAGAAGACTAGTTTCATTGAAGATCACCATTGCTCGATAATTGATGATATTTGAAGTTTGATTGGAAGGTTGATCGGTAGGTTGATTATGGCCTTGGACACAAAATTTGCTAATCAATTTTCCTTATGAAGGTGCTCAATCGTTTCAATCTGGGACCTCCTAAGCCTTCTTACTGCCAAGTGATAAAACTCAAAACCTACAAGAAGAGTCTAGAAAGGTAACAAATTCCTTCAAATTAGCATTAAAACCTAAGTAGATCAAATCAAATCTATTTGTAATGAAACTAAGAGATTTGGATGCTAAACTAAAATAAAAATGCTATTAAGACTTGGATGAATATGCATTCATCAAACTACCAAACATTGTTCAACCTTAAATAACACAAATTCAAAACAATCATCAGATTAATACTTTCATCCCATGTGATTGTCACATTCTCCCATCATGTCGTTATCCTTACCACCTGATATGGTCAAGATGCCTAACTTCCTAAGATCGTAGAACTCAACTTTGTGTATTTTAGTTATGATTTCATTTCCCAATGACACTTCCTCACCACTGTCCCAACATCAAGCATGTCAAGGAGTTTCATGAGAGTTTAGAGAGACCCACTGAACAACAAGTATGTACTTGATCCAACACTGGTGTAACTCAAGAGAATGGTAAATTTTGAGGCATTAATTGTGCCCATAGGTAGAAAAGAAAGTGGATGGAGGTATGGAAGTAAGAAGTTTATATCTCCTCTATTAGACTCGAGATTGCATTTTATTTGTGTGAATATATATAGCGGCATTTGGCATTTTTTTCTTTACTTTGGGGGGAACACCCCTATCAAATAGCGAGGGGTATGGAAGAAGTGTATAAAAAAAAGGGGTGTACCACCCCAAACTTATGGTTTGGCACAGTTATATGTATTTTTGTTTCTTTTTTGTGGATGGAAGGTAAGAAGATGGAAGAAGAAGTGTAGAAGAGGGTTCAGATTGGCATGCAACTTGATTTACAATTCAATGAACCGGGTTGTTCTCCTTATCCCACTAAGCTCAAATAATGAATTAAAGATGGTACAAGCGGCAATTCCAAGCAATTGTTTCATTATCTAGTTGGAATAACAATGTTTTTGATCTCTTTCAGTTCCTTCAGACTTACCATCTTTTTCAAGGAAACATGATCTTTAGGTTTGTAGGCCACAAAGGATGATTTCTAGCCATTGTTAGTTTTAAAATTGGTCCTTTTAAGGTGGTACTTCGAATGGGGTTGAATAATGCAAGCATATTGAGGAAATGAATCTAAGCCAACTTTATTTTGGCTTTATTTATTCAAAAATAGAATTTTTTTTAAAATTTCACTAAAGTTGCAATGATGGAATCTTAAGAAAAAACTTTGATAGCAATGAGAGGAAAGTGGAATACATACCACCCACCCTCCACCCTAAACTTAGAAATTTGATCGTCTATATTAAACACTAAATCCAAGATGGAGGGGTAAAATCTTGTTGTTTGGACCATGAGATGTGGTTGCATTCCTATCAATACTGCATCCTCCATCTAAAATCTAAAAAGAAATTGTCAAAACTTAACATTACATCTTTCAATGCATTATCTAGTGAAAGAAAGGAAAGGCATTTAATCTACAATTCAAATCAAAAACTAAGTAAATGATCGGGTTGCCTCCCATTAAGCATCCACATTTTATGTCATTGGCTCTACGCATTGCTTTTAATTGTCAGGTGGAGGAGCAGTTTTCAAGAGAATGAGAGGTTGTTCAACATTCATGTCATTTGTGGTATAGTATCTCTTCAAGCATTTGCCATTTTCCACAAACTCTCTACACTTCTCACTCCATTAGATGAAAGAACTATGTGGTTATATATGTTTTACGATCTACGGCCCAGACCAACACAATCATAGTTTACCTAGAAAAAGTTTTAGTCATGAGTTAAAAATCAAAACCTAATCTTTGACTTATATGTATTTCCTCTTTAGACGTCCATCATACCATTATTTTTTCTCTCTTTGTAGATCTGTGAATTTACATATGCAGTTAGTCTAAGTTCGTCAAGCTCTTGTAACTATAACATTCAATTATCTACAGCTTTCTTCAAATTAAAACCCAGTTGTTTAATTTCCCATAAGGCTTTATGTTCTAACTTGATAGGGAGGTGACATGACTTTCCATATATCAGTCTGAAGGGTGTGGTACCCAAAGGTGTCTTGAAAGTTGTTCTATAGGCCAAAATAGAATCATTAATTTTGTTGAACCAATCTTCCATATTACAACCCACTTACTTTTCTAGAATGGCTTTGAGTTGGAAGTTAGATACTTCCACTTTCCCTCTAGTTTTTGTATGGTTGGAAGATGCCACCTTATGATACACACCATATCTCCTCAAGAGTTTGAAAACTTCATTATAGAAAATGAGAACCTCCATCAGATATGACAATGCAAGAGACTCCAAAATAAGGAAAGATAATGTCCCTGAATAACTTGATAATAGGTTTTGAATTACTTGTCAAAGTGGGCATGTCTTCTTCCCATTTTGAGACATTATACTACCACAAGGATGTAAGAAGCTTTATGAAGGTGGGAATGGGCCCATGTAGTCTACTCCCCATAAATAAAAGATGTTTACTTCTTGTTGGAGCTTCAAGGGCATTTTGTCTCTCCTAGTGAAATTGTCAAACCTTTTGCATTTATCATAGGACAACACAAAATTATAATAAGCATCTCTTTCTATACTTCCAAGTCACCAAATGCATGCCTAGTTTGTCGCATTTGAGCAATATATCCCCTACCTATCTAATTATAATCATTTGGTGAATGCATTAATGTTTTATAATTGTTTGTTGAAGGAATTGTTGTATAATTATTTAATTAACTTAATATGAGTATGCTACAAAAATTTACCTAAATTTAATGATGAAATGCAGATATGTTTTTAACTTGGAAATTGGAGAAATCATACTTGTATAATTGGAATTCATGTATAACGACTTGTACAATTGGGTGTATTGTCCAATTTGAATGATGATAAATAATAACACCTAAATATTTATTACAAAGTGATATCAATTACCTAATTTAGCTTAATTTAGAATGAAATTGTTATATTTCACTAAATTCTAAACCATAATCCTAATTTAGACATATACCTTGTTGGCCTAGAAACTCATCCAAGATTTACTCATAGGAGTAAATATTGTATAGTCCCCAGTTTGGGACTATTCTTGAACACTTAATCACTCTTAGGATGTAGGTTTATAATGTGTATTCGGCTTTGAAGATGTTTCACCAACACTTTTCTATTTTTCTCTAAGTACATATGCATGTGGGTATTTGCGCATCTACATCAGTGTACTTAGAGAATTGTAGGAAAATGATGCCTAAATATTCTTGAAAACTAATACACATTATGCATTTACTAGTGAGATTAAGTGTTAAAGTATGGGATATGTGGTACATGTTAATGACTAAACCCTAAACCGTAATCTCTAAACTATAATATTTAACACTGGTATCTTAAATCTAATATCTAAACATTCATCTCTAGACCCTAAAATCTAAACCCCAAACTCCTAACCCTAACCCTTTTTAAATTGATGTAGCTAACACCCGACGAATGTTCGTTTTCCCTATGATCATAAAATGGATCGATCATGGATGTCCATTCCAAATAATTGCACTCTGGAGTTTATTACTGGTCTTGGTCAGCTTAGAAGATTTGTTAGGAACATAGAAAATGACCTGGAGATAGATTCTTTTGTCCATGTTGGAATTGTAGTAACAACTTGAAAGTTGACATTGTTGATGAAATCAAAACTTATGTCATGTGAAATGGGATTGTATAGGACTATGCATAATGGTATAGGCATGGAGAGATTCCTACTATGGGATTAGTAGGTGTCAATAGAAGTACTTGTGTTGAAGAAGAAATTTCTGACAATGTTGATGTGAATGAACCGACTTTGATAGACATGTTTGATGTGATGCTAGATAGTTTTAGGGTAAACCATACCAATCCACCTTCCTTATATATAAATATTATGCATGATGTTGAGAGACCATTATACTTAGGTTGTACAAAGTTTACAAAGCTAAACAATTTGTTGAGATTGTATACTTTGAAGGCAAACAGTAGATGGAGCGATAAAAGTTTCATGTGTGTGTTGACCTTGTTGAAAGAAATTCTTCCAAAAGGCAATGAGCTTCCAACCTCAACATATGAAACAAAGTAAATGTTGTGACTAATGGGAATGATGGTTAAGAAAATATTGTTGGTATGTCTGCCCAGAGAGACAATCATATGATGATTGTAATGGCATAACTTGCAATTGATTGGATTAATAAATAAAGGCAAGCTTTCAATTTATTATGTTTAGTTCAGTTATGAGATAATGATGTAACATTATAAATTTCTAGAGAATAATGTTACTCAATGATGTATGTCTTAAAGTATAAGACTTGGGGAAATGAGACCAGACAGATGTTAAGAGTATATATATACATATTATTATGTTCCTAATCTATTATCATTGTGGAAGGTCGATAGACAACAATGACACATAAGATCAGTGTGTGAGTTGGTTGATGAAAGAATCTCATTAGTCATGATATGGATATATCAAACCAAACACACAAATACATGTTAGAGAACAGTGTTCGGACAGAGCCACCAAAGGACTGACACATGGAAGCCATCATCATGGAAGTCATAGTCAGCTCTCATAGTGATGGTGGTGGTTGTGGTTCTTAGACCTAAAATCATTGTACTCATCACATGTCATTGGGTATGCTTTGACATCATCAAACGCACTCTTGAAACATGGGTTGTTATAAAGGTGATGATTGGGCGACTTTGACGCATGGGGGTAGATTATGAGTGATAGAAATGGGATTTGGCCCTCCTAGAGGAGTTTGATGTTCTAGAACTCTTGATTAGCGAGACTGAGAAATGCATGGTCATGCACATGTGAGTCAATATGTGATATTGAGCTTACATGTATGTCAGAAAGTCTTCTCTGGTTCAAGAAACAAGATTGAATGTAGAAGTGGATGACTACTCCATGCCTCAAGTTCAATCTAGACATTAGTGAAAAAAGAACTATGCAATCACTAAAACACCATACACAGATTGTAGGTTGAAGTTGTTCTCCAACTTTTCATTTACTTGGGTAGCATTGGGGCGAATAGGCACCACTCATTGCTTGTGATGTCATAAGTTGTTATGGACATTCACTGCCAACATAATATGGGACCTATAGGGTCACACACATATGTCTCAACCTAGAATAGGAGTTTAATCATGAATGATGATTGAATTAATTACTAAAATATTTATGTAATTGATTCACACAGTAATTCAAGATGACTACACAGCCAAATGCCCATATTACTGAATGAGATGTCCGTCTAGAGTGCCAAATGGTCATCTCAAGAGTTGAGATGGGTGTTTGGAGTGTCAAGATTATTTGAGTTGAAATTGTCTAAGGTGCAAACTGACCAAACTGACCAGCTTGGCTCGTGGCACCAGACGACCATCTTGGAAATCAATACGGCCATATCACATGGGCAAGATCGATCAGTTTGGTCAAGGAAGGTTCTAGATATTTTCCATATTCATTTTGATTGCACATTACTTGTTGTGCAAGGAATTGATGCTTGGCATTAATGGGAAACACATTGCCAATTTTGTATGCGATTGGGAAATTACAAAACTACCGTCTCACAATGGGAGACGACCATCTAGTGTGCCAAACAACCTTTTGGGTGGTCACAGGTTGCAAAAGTTCAAGATCTTGCAGTCCCTTCCACTCCCACACAGATTGGGAACCTAGACCCTAACCCCTCCTATAAGTAGAGGGGTATTGGGGCTTCCCAGAGTAAAACACAAACAATTGACAATTAGTTGCTATGACAATCATAGTCCTCTCTAGTTGTGGTAACCAAGAGAGTCCAAGCAAGTCCTACCTGACTAGGGAGAGATAGCAAGGGAGTGGACAATTGAGATCACTATTGTAGGAGAGAAAGTTGGTGACCAACACACCAACGGGAGGGATGACTTCTTCCTGTCCATTCTAGAAGGACGATAGGAGTTTTAGGTGGTCCGTGTGGACTTCTCTAGAGGTGGGAGGCCATTGATTACCACTAGGAGGGAATCATTAGCCAGTAATCTGTAACAAGAGGAGCTGCTATAGAAACTCAATGTTTGAGTTTGTTGTCCCTGAAGGAGCATTCAAGCGAGTCCCAATGCAACTAGGAGTCAGAGTTACGCAACTACAATGATGAGGATTGTCACTAGACTTGCTCCAGGACCAGGTATATCCTCAAAACCATCCTTTCCATCTTATAGTTATTGACGTGATCCATTGTATATGGGGAATATGGTAGATAAATTTTTATTTCAACTGCCTACTCTATAGCCATATTTTCCTACAATGATATCAAAGCCAACATCAATCTACTATATTATGAGATAATTGATATGATCAAATTTTAGTTTTTTAGCATTCTATTATTGCATGTGATGCAAATAATATATTATCAAATCCAATACAAAGATAATCCCAAACTAATATATATATATATATATATTTATGCAATTTACACACATTGCCCTAAAAACACTTTTGATGGTGGATGTATAACATGCTTATGGCCAATAACCCCTGTTATGTGTGCATGGTTGTTTGGATGGGTTATCCTTTTATCTTGGTATGCATACCGAGCCTCTATCTTATCTTCCCAATGTAAAGTTAATTCTTTCCTACCCTTGCTCCTCTCGAATGTAACCTGAGATGGTAACACGTCTTAAAAAAGTGACACTTGGTCTTGCAAAGCAAGAAAGGGATGATATCCTTAAAGGTGTTACTTGAGTCAAAGATGACAGAGGGAACCTCAGTAATAGAACATGTGCTCAATATGATTGGACATTTGTATCATCTTGAAGAACTGGGAATTCATCCTAAGCCAAGAGTTGTCCACTGATATGATACTAAAGACAATGCCAGAATCATATAGCCACTTTATTGCATGTAATCATGTGAATAATATGGCTGGATAGATGTCATACTTGGTTGCCATGTTGATTCATGTTGAAGAAAAATTGAAGAAGGACAAGCCTGTGATGGTGATCATCGAAGCTAAGTCCAAGGATCAAAGCAAGACTAAGAAGAGTTCTAAGGTCAAGCTAAAATCCAAATCTTCAACACTCAAGATAAGGAGAAAGAAAAGTGCAAGAGGATATCATCCTTTGTACTTGAAGGCATTCAGGAAGATGAATATGGGGATGGTGATATCAACATTAGGTATATCTGTTATTGAGATAAACCTATCTACTTCATCATCATGGGTACTAGATACTGGATGTGGATCTCACATATGTTCTCATATGCAACATGTGAAAGGAATTAGGCCTTTGGGAAAAGGTGAGGTGGAACTATGAGTTGCTAATGGAGCCTATGCAGTTGGAACCTATAATATATCTTTACCCATAGGGCTTGTAATAGAGTTAAAGAACTTCCATTATGTACCTTCTATAAATAGAAACATCATCTATGTATCTTGTATGGACAAGAATGCACTTGAATTCCGTATTAAAAATGGTCGATGTTGTATTTCAATAGATGGGATCTTTTATGGCAATGCCCCAATGTCTTATAGTCTTTATTTATTACATATAAAGACATATGTTTATAGAATAAATACTAAAAGACTAAAAATCAACAACATAAACAAAACATACCTTTGGCATTGTTGTCTAGGGCACATAAATGAGAATTGACTCCATAAAGATGGTTATCTAGACTCTTTTGATCTAGAATCAATAGAGACATGTGAATCTTGTTTGTTGGGCAAGATGTCTAAGATCCCTTTTATTGGTAATAATGAGAGGGCTAGTGAACTATTAGGACTCATAGATAATAATGTGTGTGGACCTTTTAGAATAACCTCTAGAGGTGGATATCAATACTTCATTACCTTCATTGATGACTTAAGTAGATATGACTATGTTTATTTAATGAAACATAAGTAAGAAACTCTTAACAGGTTCAAGGAGTTTATGAATGAAGTACATAACCAACTTGGTAAAAGTATTAAGGCACTTCATTTAGATCGAGGTGGAGAATAATTAAACTAAGAGTTTGAGGACCTTCTTAAATCCCATGGGATTATATCCTAGTGGACTCCGTCTAGAACACCTCAACATAATGGTGAGTTAGAAAGATGGAATCTAACATTGCTAGATATGGTGCGATCAATGATGAGTTTAGTCAAGCTTCTGAATACCTTCTGGGGGTTTTCTCTACATACCGTTGAGTATACACTAAACTAAGTACCAAATAAATTAGTTTAAAAGACATAAACCTTTGATGACAAAGATATGCAGTCTTGTCGACTTGTTATAGTCATGTTGAATTAGTGTTCTCCTTGCATACATGGCATGCTTTGAATCCTTTTACATTATATCCAAACAACTTTCCATATGCTGGAAAGTCATTATAAGTGAAAATCAACATAGCATGAAAATTAAATGTATCTCTAAGTGAAGAATCATAGGTCATCACACCTTTTCTCTAGAGTTCTTTAAGTCATCAATCTAAGGTTAAAAAAATCAATATTATTGTCAGGTTGTTTGGGGGCCTGATATCAACAAGGATAACATGAGATACTTATTTTTCATATACAACTAGGGAGGAAGATGATATATAAAAACCATATTAGGCCAAGTGATATGTTGGCTACTTAATGTTCCAGATGGAATCATCCAGTTATACAAATCCTAAGGCTTAAATTTCTAGCTTCTTCACCAAATTCAGGGTACTATAAATGAATTTTGTTTCATTGTGGGGAATTAGACACATGTCATAGGATCCCATCATTATTTTTCTTTACCTCTTCCTTCCAAGATAAATTATGTGCATCTATGGTATTTATAAACAAGCATTGGAATTGAGATATTATACGTAGATACCACATCACCTTGGTAGGAGAGCCATTTTTTGTCATACCCAAGTCTTCATTTTTGTACTGTGATACCCCACATTTGATACAATCTTTCAAATCGATAAAGTCATTTTGAATAACACATAGACATTTAGGCATGCATGTATATGTAGGAAAATATGGCTACACAACAGGCAATGGAAACAAAAATTTATCTACCATATTCCCCATAACCAGTGGATTGCGTCAATAATTATCAGATGGAAAGGATGCTTTTGAGGATATACCTCATCCTAGAGTAGGTACACGACAATCCTCATCATTGTAGTTGTGCAACTTTGACTCCTAGTTGTACTAGGACTCATATGACTACTACTCCACAAACAACAAACTCAAACATCATCTTCTGTAGCAGCTCCTCTTGTTACAAACTGCTGGTTGATGATGCCCTCCTAGTAGTAGACAATGACCTCCCACCTCTAGAGAAGTCCACATGGACTACCTAAAACTCCTATCATCTTGCTATAACGGATAGGAAGGAGTTGTCCCTCCCAACACCATTGGCGTACTAGTCACCGACTTGCTTTCCCACAACAATGATCTCAAGTATTCTCTCCCTTGCTATCCCTCCCTAGTCAGGTAAGACTTTCTTGGGCTCTCTTGGTTACCACAACTAGAGAGGACAAATATTGTCAAAGCAACTGATTCTCAATTTTTTTTGTACTCTGGGTAGCCCCCAGTAGCCCTCTATTTATAGGAGGGGTTAGGGTCTGGGTTCCAAATATGTGTGTGAGTGGAAGATATTGAATTATCACAACTTATGACCACTGAAAGGGTTGTCTGACACACTAGATGGTCGTGTGTATGTGAAATAGTTGTATCCCACTGTGAGACGGTTGCTTCACAGTTTCCCAATCACATATGAAAGTGGAAATTCATTTCCCATAATGTCAAGCATCAATTCCTTACACAACAAGTAATGTGCAATCAAAATGAATATAAAAAGTATCTAGAACCTTCCTTCGGTTGCACTGACTGATCTTATACATGCAAGATGGTCATCTCAGTTACCCATAAAATCATCTAGTGACCCTGGCTGAGCCGGTCAGTTCGGTCGGTTCGCACCTTGACCAATTTCAACTCAAATCATCCTAACACTCCAAACGCCCATCTCAACTCTTAAGATGATTATTTGGCACTCCAGACGGCCATCTCACTTGGTGAGATGGGCGTTCGATAGTGCAATCATCTTGGTTTGTTGTGTGAATCAATTACCTAAATGTTTTAGTAATCAATTCAATTGTCATTCAAGATTGACCTCCTCTTCTAGGTTGAGACCTATGTGTGTGACCCTATAGGTCCCATATTAAGTTGGCAGTGAATGTTCATAACAACTTATGACATCACAAGCAATGATTGGTTCCTACTCATACATCAATGCTACCAAAGTTAATGAAAAGTTGGAGAATAACTTCAACATACAATGTGTGAATGGTGTCATAGTGATTGTATAGTTCCTTTGTCACTGATGTCCAGATTGAACTCGAGACATGAAGTAGTCATCCTCTTCTACATTCAATATTGTTTCTTGAACCAAAGCAGACTGTCTGATATATATGCAAGCTCAGTATCACATATTGACTCACATGTGCATGGCCATGCATTTCTCACTCTCACTAATCAAGAGGCCTAGAACATCAAACTCATGTAGGAGGGACAAATCCCATTTCTGTCACTCATAGTCGACCCCAATGTATCAAAGTCACCCAATCATCACCTTTCTAACAACATATGTTTTAGGACTATGTTTGATGATGTCAAAGTGTACCCAACAACATGTGATGAGTGTAGTAATTTTAAGTCTAATAACCACAACCACTACCATCACTGTGAGAGCTGACTATGACTTCCATGTGTCAGTATCATGATGGGTGTATCTGATACATTATTCTCTAACATGTACCTATGTGCTTGGTTGCATATAGACATACTAATGAGATTGTACCATCAACCAACTCACTCTGATCTTATGTGTCATTGTTGTCTATCAACCTTCCACAATGACAACCGATCAAGGACATAACAAGGATATGTATATAAACTCTTAACATCCATATGATCTCATTTCCCCAAGTCCTATACTTGAAGACATACGTCATTGAGTAATATTATTCTCTAGACATTTATAATGCTACATTATTATCTCATAATTGAATTAAACATAATAAATTGGAAGCTTGCCTTTATTTATTAATCAAATAAATTACAAGTTATGCCATTACAATCATCATATGATTGGCTCTGTGGGAATACATACTGACAGGTGTTTACCATGTGTTATACGCAAGTGAACGTATCGAAGTAATATAGGCCCTTTTGAGGCCTGAGTTTAATATAGGGAAACGTTCTCCAGAAGACTACTAATAACTATGGTCTATTCATCTAGGCAGGTGTAATTGAGTGGGTTTGAATGAACAGAAGAAAAAATAGAATGAAACAAACTTAACACTTAGATTACTCAGATTTAGAGAATTCCTTAGGATTGTGGTTTCACCATAGATAACATTGCAATTCATTCCCTACACCAATATCTATTACCCTTATCCCTAGATAAAGAGCCTATAGTCAGAACTACCCACTCCCACAACATAGTTCACTACCTATTCTAATGCCCACCCCATTTCCATAGCAAGTGGTTAATTAGTTAGGTGCTTTATGATTGAACTATGGGTTTCTCCTCCTGTTTATTCTCAGCCTTTCCCAAGGGGCACAATAAATGAGTAAATCTATGCTCTCCAACCCTTAACCTCTCTCATGAAATGATTAAGAGTCTAATAATCTATCTATGTTGATCTGGCATAAATAGAACAATACAACTTCATAGATTTATATCCAAAAAATAGTGATAAAGATGATCGTAATGCATGGAAATCATTTGCAATGCATATCTGGGCTACTCTCAGGTCCTAAGGAATCAAGGGGTTTAGCCCCGCATAGTTTTCATTGACAAATACATGGTGGATAAAGAGAAAAATGTGGGAAATATTAGAGAAACTAAGTAACCCCTGGTGAATAACTGATATGGATGATCCCCTACGTTGTGCGTGCAATCGACTGCTGTTTCTCCTTCCAGAGGTGCTCGGATCGTCTCAGATAAAGCCTTGAGTTCCTTTTCTCTTCTTTTCTCTCTCTCTCAGGTATCATGTAATGGAATATGACTGCCCTCCCCCATTTGGCTGAACTCCCCTTAGGTCATAGGAGTCACTTACGGTACAAAATAACGCCCACCGTTGGATTAGATTGCCATCTTCAGATTTGCTAAATTGGATAGACTCGGTATTACCAACTTGGCAGTCGATAGTACCGAGATCCTAGGGTATCCGTGACTCCTGAAAATGTTGGTGCAATCAAATTGTCTTGATAGCACCAAGTCTTCAGGTCACCTGAGCATTGTCTTACTGACGCCATCTGGGTAGTACCGAGTTTGTGAACTCGGTAGCACCAACTTTTCACGATTCATCCTTGTGCTTTACTAACATGATTTTGGTACTACCAACTTGGATTGTCAGTCGTATCGAGTCTGTGTGAGTCTTTTATGGGCAAGTACTGATGTGAAGTCAGTACCACCGACTATTGGTGTCGGTAGTATTGACTCTATGAAGTTCAATTGTACCTGAAAATACATAAGGATGTGGATAAATGCTCAGGATAAACATTAAATCATCTTAAATAGTAAAAAATTAGATAATTTGATACATTTAGATATCACAGGCTATTAATAGAATTTCATGCATTATTAATCAGATAAATGACAAAACAACACATAAAATCAAGAAAAATATGCCTGTAAAAATGACTAAAAACCCATGCATCAACTCCCCTAAGATTAAATGTTGATTGTCCTCGAGCAACACCACTCTTGTATCTGTTTGATGTAAGTCATCAAGAGGATATAACACATGAACTCTTTTCTTAATCATGTCCACCGGACAATCCCTGAATCGGCCTCCAATGACCACTGAACCAATAACTACTCTACAGCGACCAAAAACTTCCATAGAAGGCGTCTACCTTTTGATCAATGAACTATCAAGAGTGTAGTTAATATCATAATAATTCAGGCATTTGCTTGGTGCACTATGTGATTCCCTGATCTAAATTTCTCTCCTAACTACCAACTACTTGGAAGTAGATCTCCTCATAATAATGGATGACGATATAAATCATTTGAGTGGCCTACTAATGATAGCAATTAATGATATGAGATGGGTGGAAATTGAAGAATCACAATTACATCCAACTTATTTATGTAAAAAGAATGATGACCTACATGAGTGAAAATAATGTTATGCATGAGACCTAATGCCTACTGACTTTTTGTCTCTTTTTCTTCTTTTTGACACATGATGCATGTATAAAGCTATCTCATAATAGAAAATGAGACTAAAAGAAATAAATATGTCACGTGAATTAGTTCATCCCTTCAAGAAGACTCAGGGATTCTCCTTACAAAATCTTGAGATAAAAATTTTCTAGCCCATAATTTTTCTCATCTTTGGCATGATTGCATTATGCTCGGGCTTTCACTTCATATATATATATATATATATATATATATATATATATGGAGGTATGCCCCTACTTCAATTTTCACAATTAGATACTACAATACACATGATAGAAATGAATGAATGTGATGATATGTATTTAATCTACATGTAATTTCAATGCAACTAAGATTGGTCATGCATACAAATGTAACTTTTGTGTGTGTTTTTTTTAAATGCATATGAGGATAAGAGCTAACCTACCATGTCACCTATCATGTCATGCACTACAACCAAACGAAATAAGTTCAAGCACTTGTTCATCTTGAGGTGGTGATTCATTATTAGCTGGCAAAGATGGATGGAATCACATAACTAAGACATAATGCCTTTCACTGAATTATGATATGTCCCTCTTAAATGACATGTGCATAGTGTAATCTTAAGGTTTCTTTCTTAGATTTCCATTGAAGATCTCATTAAAGGTTTGATCATCTTAGGTTCAACAACATCTTCATTCACTTTCCCATTTTGATTTGGTATTCATTCATATCCTATATCCTAGAGCTGACTTAACCAAACACTTCCTCGATTGGTGATGCACAAAGATGTCACAACTTAAGCTATGAAGACATAATCATTTCATTGCACTAACACCTTATTAATTGATAAATGCAACCATACATTTTTTTCTCCATGATTACACTAGATAGGTGTGGGTCCTAAAAATGCATAATTCGAACTAAAAATAAAACAACTAAGATAAAAAAAATACAAGAAAAACTATAAAAACTAATATAAAATGTTGTTCTAGCACCCCCCAAGCTTGAATATGACTATGTTCACATAGTCAATACTCACACTCAAGAGGTGAAATAGTGGTACCATTGCTCAAAATAGAGGAGACTGAGGCATGTTGGGGTCATGAGGGGGGAACATCCCCCAAAAAGATAGATCAGACGATGGCATCTAATGCGGATGTGGGTACCCTCCAAAGTACCCTTAGTTCCAATAGTAGTCGAAGAAGGGTTGTTGGTACTACTCCATCCGCTATAGGTGCATGTGAACATTATCTTGGTTGGCCAAGAGAAGACATTTATATTCATGCATCATCTACTGGTTTTGGTACAACCTTCCTTGGATATCTTTCAGGCCAACTAATGTCGCCTGATATTGCTACTATCCAGTCTGGATCTCCTACAGCATGGTATACATACCCATCATGTTGTACAGGTCTTGCTCCTCCTGGGAACGAGGCTAGGCATAAGAAGTCGAGGTAGTATAGGTGTGGGCCCATTTGCAATTTTGCATGAGACTGCTCTCCTAGTGACGGGGATAGTGGGCTTCACCTCCTCAACATCGTCAGAGTCGTCAT
The DNA here is from genome assembly GCA_963693085.1 of Alisma plantago-aquatica. Lineage (NCBI taxonomy): Eukaryota > Viridiplantae > Streptophyta > Magnoliopsida > Alismatales > Alismataceae > Alisma > Alisma plantago-aquatica. The sequence goes on from OY856415.1 coordinate 591,883,518, forward strand.
TGCTATGCTCATCCTCATCATCCTGAGTTGCTGCCCTATGTAGGTCTTCTGCCTCCCCCTCATCCAGTGGCCATCGAAGATGGTTCACTCCGCACAAGTTGAAGATGGGGTCAAGGAGGCTCCGCTCCCTAAACGTTCCATGACGTGTGCAATGCATGTAGAGCACATTCTGGTGGAAGCCTAGGAGGGTCGCCTTGCGGAAGTGCATGAGGTCTAGATTATTTGTATCTTCCAATGGCATGAGGGTAGACAAATCAAGGCAAAAGTGTAATGCAATGGGGGTGATGACACCCCCAAATATAATCGACACCTTCCTTGTCACGTTGCTTTGAACAGAGATCATGTGGAGAAGAATGAAGGCTCCAAAGTTGACAGTCTCCCTTTCCAATATCTTGTAGAGGAAGTATAGGTCCTCCTGTTGAACCTTCCCTTGAGCTTGACCAAAACGAGAAAATATGGTGTTGGTGTATAGGTGTTGAAAAATTCGAGCAAAGGGGTACTCGATGTCAGTAACTAAGTTGACATGCCAGCTTATGCGAAATCCCTTTGGCACCTCGGTCAACTACTCCCAAGCCAAGTCAAAGTCGAAGTCAGAATGGGGCCAAGTGTTTTAAGATGTGGGCCTAGTTGAAGATGTGGTTAAAGGCCCGCAAAATGATGGGGTAGTTGTCGTTGAAGAGGCAGAAGTTGACTCTGTCTTCCCACCACTTGCCTCCTACCTTCTATTTGGGGGTGAAAAGAACATCTAGTGATGCCAAGAACTGAAGGATGAGTTTTGGGTAAGTCTGTAAATCATTGAAGAAAGGATTGTCTCCCTCCATGAGCTACTTCTGACATACCCATCACATGTTTTCATTAAAGCCCACCCTTTCGATCAATGTGCGATATCCATATCACGTTGGTATCATCGACCTCCACTATAGCTCTTCATAGACTTTCCAGATCTTTGAGGACGGATGTTAGATGTGGGTTGATAGAGGGACCAACTCGCCTTGATTTGTTGACATAGAACAACCTCTTCTTGGTGCCATGATGCCAATGCAAGAAAGAGGATTAGGAAAGAGAAGCTCGGTGAAGATCCTCAGCTCAATGAAGATCGTTGACACCTGGTGTAGCTCTGCTCAGAGTTATAGGAGGAGTGGAGGAAGTGGTGTGAAGAAAATGGGTTAACAACCCCTCCTTATATAGCTGAGTCAGGCAGAATCGGTACTACTGACTTTTGGGTCAGTAGTACCGAGATGCAGGCACAAATTTGTGGCTCAGATGTATTGACGAATGACGTTTGATGTTGTCCCTAGCATGGATTGCTCATTTTCGGTAGTATCAAGTTCAAGTTGGTAGCACCGACTTGAGTCACGGATCACTGCTACCGACCGTGCGATGAAGCTTGCATATACCATTGAATCGAGCATCCATAGATTGATGATGTCATGCGTTAGTACTACCGAATGGAATGTCAGTAGTACCAAGTTGGCAGTGATGGCTCGGTACTTCTGAATTTTTTGCTTGCTGTTTTAATTTTGGGCACGCCAAAAAGTTAGTAGTATTGACTTGGGTGTCGATACTACCGAGAACTTATTAGTTAATGATAAAAAATCTTTAGAAACTTGGTAGTACCGACTTGGAGAGTTGATGGTATCGAGTCTAGTGTGCATGTGTGGGTGGCTCGCTGATGTAATCTCGGTACTACCGATCGAGTATCTCGGTAGTACCAACCTGGGAAAAATCTACACACTCCATACACGAGTCAAGGTTCCTTCTTTAGAAAAAATAAAAATACAAAGACAACTACAATGCGAAAATGAACATGAATAGAAGGAAAATGAAGGTTGGGTTGCCTCCCAACAAGCGCCATTATTTAATGTCCTAGACTAGACATTCCTAAGAGCAAGAATCTAATGGATCTCCATAAGTCGTACCTGTTCTATTCTCCAATCCACTTCCCCACCATAGTAGTGCTTCAATCTTTGGACATCATTAAGGAATGACCTAGTCCCATCTAAAATCTTCACTGCACCATGGGGAAAAACTTGCTCAATCACATGTGGTCCACTCCATTTAGACCTCAATTTTCCCAGATGTAACTTAAGTCAGGAATTAAAAAGGAGAACCTTTTGGCCTGGAAGAAACACCCTATTTACAATATGCCTATCATGAATCTTCTTTGTCCTCTCCTTATAAATCATAGAACTTTCATAAGCATCCATCCTAAGATCATCTATTTCATTCAGCTCCTAAAGTCTTTTCCTATCTGTTTCATCCAATCCCAAGTTTAACTTTCTCAATGCCCACTTCGCCTTATGCTCAAGCTCTACTGGTAAATGACAAGCACCATCGTACACCAACCTAAAGGGTGACATCCCTATAGGTGATTTATAGGCCATCATATATGCCCAAAGAGTGTCATTAAGCACAAAACCCCAATTTGTCCTATTAGTTGAAACTGACCTTTCCAAGATCTTCTTCACTTCTCTATTGGACACCTCCACTTGGCCTTGTGTCTATGGGTGATAAGGAGTACCCACTCGGTGTTTCACCCCATATTTGCTAAGGCTCTAAATTTCCTATTGGTAAAATGTGATCCACCATCACTAATGATCAGTTGGGGGACACCAAACTTGTAGAAAATGGTATCCTTCACAAACCTACACACCACTTGAGCATCATTGGTGCGGGTTGGAATTGCTTCCACCCACTTAGGTAACTAGTCAACCACAACTAAAATATAAAGGTTAGAATTTGATGACACAAATGGAACCATGAAATCAATGCCCCAAAGATCAAAAACTTCAACCTCTTGAAACACATTCAATGGCATCTCATGTCGCTTAGAAATATTGCATGCACGTTGACATGCATCACAATGACAAACAAAATCATATGCATCTTTAAACAATGTTGGCCAATAAAATCCACTCTCTAACACTTTTTTCATTATTTTAGAGCTAGCATGATGCCCTCCAGCAGGTAAAGAATGGTAGTGTGGCAAAATGTTTTCTACCTCACACTTGGGTACACACTTCCTCAAAAGTCCATCCCTACATTGTTTAAGATGAATAGGGTCGTCCCAAATGTAAAACCTGAATGAGTGGAAAATTTTCTTCTTTTCTTGATACCCCCAATATGCAGGCAACTCTTTGCAGGCTAAATAATTAACAATATCTGCACACCATGGATCCTTAGCCTTGATAGCAAAGAGTTTTTCATCTGGAAAATCCTCAACAATGGAAATATATACATTTATTTCATTCACTCTTTCCATCCTAGATAGGTGATCTTCCACCACATTTTCTACCCATGCCTTATCTCTAATTTCTATGTTAAATTCCTATAACAATAAAATCCACCTAATCAATCTAGGTTTTGCATCTTTCTTTTGTAACATGTATTTGATGTCAGCGTGGTTGGTCCAAACAATCACCCTCGCCCCTACTAGGTACTGGAGGAACTTCTCAAATGCAAAAAAAACTGCTAAGAGTTCTTTTTCTATGGTTGTATAATTAAGTTACCAATCATTCAAAGTTTTAGACACATAATATATGACGGTAGGAGCTTTATCTTTGTGTTGTCCCAACACAGCTCCCACACCATAGTTTGATGCATCACGCATCAGCTCAAATGGTAGGCTCCAATCACAAGCCTACACAATAGGAGCAGAACTTACCTTTTCCTTTGATATTTCAAAAGAATTCAAACATCAATCATCAAAGGAAAATTCAACATCTTTTTCCAAAAGTTTCGATAAGGGTTTAGCAATTTTTGAAAAATATTTGATATACCGATGGTAAAACCCAGCATGTCCTAGAAATCTCCTTACTCCTTTCACCAGTGTCGGTGGAGGTAGTTTGGAGATAAATTCTATCTTAATTGAGTCTACTTCCATTCCCGTGTTGGACACATTGTGTCCCAACACTATGCCCTCACTCACCATCATAGGGCACTTCTCTCAATTTAAGAGTAAATGAGTGTCCTCACACCTTTGTAAAATCTTATCCAAATTGTACAGGCAATCACTAAATGACTCCCCATACACCGAAAAATCATCCATAAACACCTCCAAGCACCTCTCTACCATATCAGGGAATATGGCAAGCATACAGTGTTGGAAGGTGACAGGGGTGTTACAAAGGCCAAATGGCATCCGTCTATATGCAAACGTGTCATAGGGATAGGTGAAAGTAGATTTATCCTAATCCTTTAGCTCGATTAAGATCTAATTATACCCGTCAAGGAAGCAAAAGTGTGAACAACCCGTGAGTCATTCCAAAATATGATCAATGAAAGGTAGCGGAAAATGATCTTATAAAGTGACGACATTCAAATGATGATAATATATGCAAACATGCCACCCCATCACCAGCCTAGTTGAAATCATTTCATTAGTTACATTGGGAATGAAAGTGATCCCCCCCTTCTTAGGAACTACCTGAGTTGGGCTAACCCACATAGAATCAAAAATTGCATAAATGATACATGCCGATAGGATCTTGCCCACTTATTTCTTCACTACCTCAGTCATGATCGGATTGAGTCATCGTTGAGGTTGGACTATTGATTTAGCTCCTTCTTCCAACCAAATCATGTGTTGGCACAAACTAGGGGAGATTCCTTTGATGTCCGCTATAGACCACCCAAAAGAAGCTTGGTGGTTCTTCAATACAGTAAGCAATTGCCCCTCTTCTTCACCGCTCAAAGACAATGATATGATCATCGAGACCTTTTCTTCTGTGGCCATGAAGACATATTTTAGATGTCACAGCAACAACTTCAATTCCAACTCAAGAGGGCTCAGTAGAGATGGAACTAGTAGTGAGGGAGGTCCCAAATCTTCAAAATATCTTGTGTAATAGCAAGGTACCACCTTCAGCATCAATACAAACTCCTCCATAGAGCGACTGTATGTGTTGTCATCTACTATATTCATCAAACATACTTTCAAAGGTAATTGTGGATATGTTTACATCAGGGAATCAGTAGTGCCCTCCTCTATGGTAGTTGGTTCATAGTCTTCTTCTCTATCATTTGGGTAACATATTGCTTCTTTCAATGAGATCATCTTGGTGTTCTCAATTATATCAACTACTAGAGTATCTTTTCTCCACTTTGGTCATCACATGAGCCATATTGAGAAATGGCTTCCCTAGGCACAGAGAAATTTTGCTCTCCATGTGTTGCATCAGATTACACTATGTTGTATCTCCCCTTTCTTTTGAATGTTTAGGCATCTTTATTTCAAACGGGTCATCATAAGTGCCCATTATCAGACGTCCTCTGCCCATTTCCAGGATCATGTCAGTTGTGGCTTGGAATGGCCTACCTAGCAAAAGTTTGTTGCCTTTATCCTCATGCATTTCCATTACCACAAAATCTGCAGGGAAAATGAACCTATCCACTTTCACTAGGACATCTTCACAAATGCCATATGGCCTGACCATAGAGTTGTCAGCCAATTTAATAGTCATATAACTTTTCTCATCTCCTTAAGACCTAGATTTTTGAAGGTTGATAGAGGCATGAGGTTGATATTGGCCCCTGAGTCACATAGGGCCTCACCAAACTTAGTCTTTCCTATGAAGCACGTGATGTTGAAACAACCAGGATCTTGTCCTTTAGGAAGTAGCATTCCCAGAATAAAACCACTCACCTGCTCCTTTAATACTACCACACCAGACTCAGATATCTCTCTCTTTTTATTGATGATGTCTTTCAAAAACTTTCCATATTATGGTATCTGCTCAATTGCATCAATAAGTGGAATATTGACAGATAATTTTTTAAACCCTTCTACATTTTTTTGGAATTGTCGATCTTATTTGGTTGCCTTCAAGCTATTTGGAAAGGGTACTATAGTTGCTGGTGTCCTCTGGTGAGGCGGGACCTATGCTTTTGATCTAGTATCTTCCACCTCATCAGTGTGCTCTTCAGATGTTTTCTCATATTCCAACTTATCCATTTCAGTTGCCTCTGTTGTCACATTCTGAGTTGTTGTTCTTGTAGCTTCACCTACATTTGTGATTGTTGGTGCCTTATTCAACAGTGTCTTACCACTGCATAGTAGGTCTGCCTTGACGTGTTCATTTCCAGAAGGCATGTTGGTATTAGCTGGGAACCCCTGTTGGTTTGTGTGCTTCAAGGTACCCACATCCGCTTCTATTTGAGAAATCTGAGTTTCTATATTGTGGATCCTTGCCCCTTGGTTCTAGAGTTCTCTTTACGTTTACCCTATCATCACTTCATTCTGACTGACTAGCTTTCTAAGCATTTCTTCAATACGATCAATCTTTTTTTGTGCTTGTTGATATTGTGCATGGCCACTGAACTGTTGTGGCTTGGGTTGTTATGTCGATGATGGGTCTTATTGAAAATTGTTGGGATCCTTCCATGAAAACTTAGTATCCTTCCTCCATGTGTAATCATCGCTCCTATATTGCAATTGTTGGCGCACGAACTTACACTCTTCAACTTCTTCCTTTGAGGGTGAACCTTGGCACATAGATTTTTAGCAATCAATTCTAACTTTTCATTTAATGTAGAGATGACCTTGGACTTACCTACACTTTTGACAGTTGTTAAAAGCTCTCTCTCATCTCCCCTTGATTGATTCTTAGACATATTATTCAATATCTCATGACAGCGGGCAGGTTTATTATTGAGGAAGAACCTTGCTCCTACACTGTCAAGTGTAGTCTTTCTCCCTTGTACATGCCGTAATAGAAGATCTTTGCCTATCCCAGAAGATCGATACCATGATGAGGTACTTTCTGCAGCATATTCTGGAACCTCTCCCATGCTTCAGAATAGGATTCATCGACTTGTTGTCTGAAATTATGTATCTTATTTACCAAGTCATTGGTCTTCTGTGGGGGGAAATAACGCTCAAAGAAGGCGTCAAACATCTGATCCTGTGTTTCAATGCATTCATCATCAAGGTTATGAAGCCATGACTTTGTGTTGTATGCTAATGATGACGGAAAAATCTTCAAATATATCACAGTTGCCAGTATTCTGTCTATCTTGACCATATCGCAGTTCTCCACAAAGTTGATGATGTGCACCATTGGGTCTTCAGAACTGTGGCCGTGGAAATCTTGGGATTTAACTAAAGAGATCAACCCTGGGTCAATCTTGTAGCTACCCACATTGATGGCTTGTCTTTTGATTGGTCCTTTTTGAGTTGTTGAGGCAGAGGCTCTGATCCTCTCCCATAGTGTCTGTTCTTCTACTCCATCCCCCATTTCTGCTGACTTAGGTCCTTCTGGTGTTACCAAACTCTTAGGCGGAGGTGTCGGTGGTGGAGTTCGGTTGAATCTATCCACTGACCATCCAACTTCCCTCTCTCTATGAAGGATTTCTACTTACCGAAACCCTGAAAAAGATGACTCTCCATAATCGTGGGCTCGAGTATGCACCATACACTAGTGCCTGAAAGTAGCAAATTGATTGTCAGAGTACAGTAGCGGATATAGAAGCAATAATAATTTCATAATTCATCTCTAAGTGAAATGGAAAATAAAAATAATATTAAAAAATATTAAAAACGGTTGCCCTAGAGTGGCTGACCACAGAACTCGTAGAGCTGGATGTCGTCATTCCCCGGAAACGGTGCCAAAAATTTGACACATGTTTACTGTGCATTATACACAAGTAAACATATCGAAGTAATATAGGTCCTTTTGAGGCCCGAGTCAAAAATAGGGAAAAGTTCTCCAGAAGACTACTACTAACTATGGTCTAATCAGCTAGGCCAGTGTAATTGAGTGGGTTTGATTGAACAGAAGCAAAAATAGAGTGAAACAAACTTAACACTTAGATAACTAATTAGGGAATTCCTTAGGATTGTGGTTTCACCACTGATAACATTACAATTTGTTCTGTAATGACCCTGACCTGGGTTATGAGGTAACCCTATTTGTTTTGGATAAGTAAGTTGCTTAGAACTTTAATATAATACTCTAAAGTGTTTTACTATCAGGTAACAAACTTATGTTTCAAATTTGGTCCTGTTTGAATTATGTTTGAGCAATGTTCTCATGTTTTGGACCATAATGCAATTTACCCAAGATGAGGGGTTATATTGAAATTTATAATATGTTGAACATGCCTCATGTTTTTAGCATCATTATAAAGAGAATTATGCAAGGTGGTGGCTTGTGGAAAGCCTACATTCCAAGTTTGAACTTGTTTGAATAATGTTGGTGACTTGTGTACCAATTTTGGTGTAGGTTGTAATTTACCCAAAATGTAGGGTTGATATGCAAATTACCACATCTAGAGTGTCCCTACTCCCTCCTAGTATCATTTATATGAGAGATAAATAATGAGGCACCATGTTTGAATCAATTATGAGTCATGGTACTCTTAGTGATGAAATGACCAAGAAATGGGTTGAATATGAAACCCTAACTTGAGTTGTATCAAGTTGAAAAGCTTATATATGAGTGCCTATCGGCCAAGGAGCCATAGGAGGAGTCCCATATAGTTTTGTGGACTTTTTTAAAAGCCCATGACGTGCAAAACACCTCAAGGAGGTGAAGTGTATCGATTTACAAGTTCCTTAGAAAAGTTGTATAGGGTTGTGAATAAAGTGGTGATTTTGTTGATATATTTTATTTAAAGGGATAAGTAATGGACGAAAATTCATCCCTAGATTATCCTCAAGAGTTTTTCATGTCAATATAAATGATATTGCATGCATGTACATGTATCAACCATGCATGTACATGTGGTACCTAGTAGCTCAAATTGATGACACCTCATTTTCACACTTCTTCATGAACAACAAGTATATATACCCCTTCTTTCACCCCTTTAGTGAACTTTTTCGAAACCTACCACCTCCTTGCTCTTAGATATCGTGCATAGGGTCCTTGTATCATGCATGAGTGATGTGTTATCGTGCATAGGCCTTGGTTATCGTCCATAGCAAGTAATATCGGCCATAGAATGTTGATATCGACCATAGCAAGTCGATATCGGCCAAGTGGAGTGTTTATGGCCACAAGTGAGGGGGATATCGGCCACAAGTGATGGAATATAGTGCAAGGGTAGTCAGGTATCGTGCAAGGTGTTAAGGAGTAAGAGGGAGCTCAATACTTAACCCTAAGGTGAGGCCATGATCATCTTCAACCTTGGATTGAAGCATGATTTTAGGGTTATGATCTTCCTTTCTTTTCTTCTTCACCAATTGCTTATCCTTGGTGATTCCTTGTATATGAAGGAGTTGTAAACGAGCCTTGGACTTTTGATAAGTCATATTCAACCTTAGGAACGTGAATATTTGGAGCTTGGATCTTTGAAGCTATTCTTAAGACGGGTTATATAACTTGAACTCAACCATGTTATTATTCATCACCTAAATTGCTATACTTAATGATCTACTTTTAATTCCAAAATTTTCTGAAATAGATGATGACATTATGAGTTCTAGTAGTTTCTTAGACCTGTTGCCATGAACTTTAACAGTTAGAAAGAAGGTATAGAGCTTGAAGAAGATGGTATCACCTTATAAAGTGATATCGGTTTCAAGCACACAAGCAAGCACCTCTAACCTGATATGGTGATGCACCTACTTCACTAAAATGATATGTATATGATTTTAAACTTTCTTGCATGATATCGTGGTGTAGTATACACCTCTTGCACAATATGAGGTCAAGAAAACACCTCAAAAATGATATTGGGTTAAGCACACACCTCTTTGCCAGATATGGTGTGAAGCACACACACACCTCTTTGCCCGATATGGTGTGAAGCATACACACACCTCTCTGCCCAATATGGTAAGTACACATACACCTCTAAAGTGATATGGAAGCAAGCATACACCTCAAACCCGAGATGGTAAGCACACATACACCTCAAGGGTGATATGGTAAGCACACATACACCTCATACCTGATATGGTAAGCACACATACACCTCTAAAGTGATATGGGTAGCAAGCACACACCTCATACCCGATATGGTGGAAGCACCTCAAAACCCATATGAAGGAAAGCACCTTAGATGCAATGTACTTGATGAAGTAACACATGAAGTGTCTTATATCAATTCATACATTAAGAGGTATGGAGTTTAATGAATATTGATTAAGTAGGCTAATGTACTTTGAAGGAAAGGTTGAGCCAACTTAATAAAGTATGAAGTAATCAATATCCTAGTAAGGATAGGAGAGAAACTAATACTTTTTGTTGATAACCATTTAATGACAAATGATGAGAATAAATAAGTATGATTGAATGCTTATGATATTAATGTATGCTCCTAGATGTGTGGAGCAATAAATTAGGGTTTGGATTGATAATATGAACTTGAAACCCTATTCGGATATAAAGGGAAACCATAGTCCTAATAGTTGTTGCCTAGTGAGAGGTGACAAGATGTTTAATGGACTTGTGAGCCATTTGAATAGTTGTTGCCTAGTGACAGGTGATAAGATGTTTAATGGCCTTGTGAGCCATGTAAATAGTTTTTGCCTAGTGAGAGGTGAAAAGATGTTTAATGGGCCTTGTGAGCAATGTGATTAGTTGTTTTCCTAGTGAGAAGTGACAAGATGTTTAATGGGCCTTGTGAGCCACGAGAATAGTTGTTTCCTAGTGAGAGGTAACAAGATGTTTATAAAAGTCTCATTTAAGAAATGATAATGTTCAAATAAACTAGGAAATGGAAGCTTAGTAATGTAATAATAATAATAAATGGATACAATAATAATAATAATGAAATCTTAATCATACATGATTTATGCTTATAGCCAAATAAGGGCTATAGTGTTTTGAATATATTTAAATGAGATAAGAGGAATACTTTTATTATATAAAGGATGTGAATAAGTATGATGGCTTGTCCAAGGTATAATGCCTAGTAAAGGTGATGTGGTATTCAGTGATGAGATGCACAGGATTGGCAGAGTCCAATGCCTGGAATAGATGCACAGGGTTGGCATTGTCCAATGCATGGAATAGTTTCACAGGATTGGGATAACCCAATGCCTAGTTGTTAATCACAGGATTGGTAATAACCCAATGCTTGGCTGTCAATCACATGATTGGTAATAACCCAATGTCTGGTTATTAATCACAAGATTGGTAATAACCCAATGCATGGCTATTACTCACAGGATTGGTAATAACCCAATGTCTGGATGTTAATCACAGGATTGATAATAACCCAATGCCTGGCTGTTAATCACAGGATTGGTAATAACCCAATGCCTGGCTATTAATCACAAGATTGGTAATAACCCAATGTTTGGTTGTTAATCACATGATTGGTAATAACCCAATGCATGGTTGTTATTCATAAGATTGGTAATAACCCAATGTCTGGCTATTAATCACAGGATTGGTAATAACCCAATGCCTGGCTGTTAATCATAGGATTGGTAATAACCCAATGCCTGGCTATTAATCACAAGATTGGTAATAACCCAATAGCTGGATATAATATCACAGGATTGGCATAGTCCAATATCTGGAATAGTTGCACATGATTGGCATAGTCCAATGTTTGGAATAACCTCACAGGATTGCCAAAGCCAATACCTAGACAGATGATGATGTTGTATATTCACATGAATGGTACAATTCAATATCTGATTAACAGATTGGCTAAGGCCAACAGACAGAAATGAGAATGATTCATGGATGACATACCATGATAATGAGTATCACAAGATAAGCTTGAGATGTTGATATAGTATGATGGGTAAATGATATACATGTTCTTCATATTGCTTATAAAGTGAATAGATGATTTATTACTCTATCATAGATAGTTGCAATGCTTTAAAACATGAGAATGTTCTAAACTTCTTATCCTCTTCTTATTTTAATACTATTTACCTGTGATAATAACATTGTTGGCGAAGAGTTATATCTCTTGCTGGGACAATTGTCTCACCCCATGGGATCCACATTTTTTTAGGTGGATGTGCACGAGGGGGGTTGAGACCATACTACAGAAGGAGAACAACAACAGCAAGGACAACAGTGACAGCTCAGGTTGAGTGTATTGTCTATCATGTCTTGTAAATAGAAGTCATATGTGTCATCTTTGTACTCTCAGGTCCTTGGATTTAGTACGTGTTGGTTTTATGAACAATTTGAGATTTTTTCTTGTATGCCTTGAGGTTTGATGTTGCTTTATGTAAATGTTTTGAGAAAGCAACTGTTATATGTTATCCTCAAGATGAGATGACGCAATGTTGTACAATGTGAATCAAGATATGTATGAGTTTTGGATCTTTTAGTAAAAAAAATCTTGACAAAGATCTCCTTGCAAAATGGTTTTAATTTTTAGTGATTTTTATTAATCCGTTACTTATAATTATTCTGCATTTTTTAGTAATGATTTGGTTGTCAGTTTGGTGGTGGTCGTTACATGTTCCCTACACCAATTTCTATTACCCCTATCCATGGATAAAGAGCATGTAGTTAGAACTACCCACTCCCGCAGCGTAGTTCACTACCTATTCTAATGCCAACCCCATTTCCATAGAAATTGGTTGATTAGTTAGGTACTTTATGATTGAACTTTGGGTGATCTCCTCCTGTTTATTCTCTGCCTTTCCCAAGGGGTGCAATAAATGGTTAATCTATGCTCTCAAACCCTAACCTCTCTCCCAAAATGATTAAGAGTCTAATAATCTATCTATGTTGATTAGGCATAAACTAAATAATGCAACTTCATAGATTTATATCCATAAAATAGGGATAAAGATGGTATTAATGCATGGAAATCATTTACAATGCATATCTGGGCTACTCTCGGGTCCTAAGGAATCAAGGGGTTTATCCCCACATGATTTTCATTGATGAATGCATGGTAGAGAAAGACAAAAATGTGGGAAACATTAGAGAAAATAAGTAACCTTGGGTGAATAGCTGATCTGAATGATCCCCTACATCGTGCATGCAATCGGCTATTTTTTGGCTCCTGGTTCGCCTTCTGGAGGTTCTCATATCATCCCAGATGAAGCCTTTGGTTCTTTTTCTCTTCTTCTCTATCTCTCTGGTGTCGTGCAATGGAATATAGCTGCCCTCCCCCATTTGGCCGAACTCCTCTTAGGTCATAAGAGTCACTTACAGTACAAAATAATGTCCACCGTTGGATTAGATTGCCATCTTCAGATTTGCCAAATCAGCTAGACTCAGTAGTACTAACTTAGCAGTCGGTAGTAACGAGACTCCTAGAGTAACCACGACTCTTGACAATGTCGGTACTATCAACTTGTCTCGATAGCACCGAGTCTTCAGGTCGTCCACCATCTCGGTAGTACTGAGTTTGTGAACTCGATAGTACCGAATTTTCCCGATTGATCCTTGTGCTTTACTGACGTGATTTCGGTACTACTGACTTGGAGTGTCGGTAGCATCGAGTTTGTGTGAGTCTTTTCTGGGAAAAAACTAACGTTAAGTCGATACCACCGACTATTGGTGTCGGTTGTATCGACTCTGTGAAGTTCAACTGTACTTGCAAATGCATAAGGATGTAGATATCAGGATAAATATTAAATCATCTTAAATAGTAAAAAAAATTAGATAATTTGATGTATTTAAATATTACAGTCCATTAATAGCATTTCATACATTATTAATCAGATAAATGACAAAACAACAAATAAAATCAAGGAAAATATGCCTATAAAAATGAATAAAAACCCATGCATCACATACCAATAGACTCCCACTTACACTTAGATTCAATAACCCATGAATTGTATTCTAAGTGATCTAACATGACCTTCATGCTTTTGGTGTGAAAGTTCCTTTTGTCAAGGGTTCAACAACATTATTGTCAGTTGGTACTCTACAAATCTTTACATCTCCTTATTGTACGATCTCTCGTAAGATATGGAACCACCTTTATATATGATTTAAGTGTTAATGTGATCCATGTTCCTTAGCTTGTTCAATAGCTCCATTGTTGTCACAATATAGCTCGATTGCGTCGTGGATACTTGGAACAACCCCAAGTTCTATAATTAACTTCTTGATCAATACAGCTTCCTTTTTTGCATTCAATCCAACAATATACTCAGCATCTATTGTAGAATTGACAATTGTCTCTTACTTGGAACTCTTGCATCTTACAGCTTCATTGTTTAGGAAAAATATGAATCTTGATTGCAATTTGTAATCATCTTTGTCTATCTAGAAACTTGCATCTGTGTAACTTTTTACCACCAATTCTTCCTCTCTGTCGTAGACTAACTGGTCCTTATTTTTCTCAAGTACTTGAGGATGTTCTTCACAGATGTTCAGTGAGCATCACATGGATCTGACTAATATCTTTACATCATGCTCAAGGCATATGAGACATCTGGATAGCTACACAACATTGTGTACATGATTGATCCAATTGTCGAGGAACATGGAATCAAACTCATGTGTTCCCTTTCTTCACAAGAACTGGGACATTGAACTTTAGAGATGGTCATCCCATGCAATGTTGGCAGGTTTCCTCTCTTTGAGTTCTCCAGGCTGAACTGCTTCAACACTTCGTCAATATATGTGCTCTGACTTAGTCCAAGAAGCCTTCTGGATCTATCTCTATAGATTTTTACTCCCAAAATGTAGGATGCTTCTCCCAAGTCTTTCATAGAGAACATATTTCCAAGCCATGTATTTACCTTTTGTAAAGTAGGGATGCCATTCCCCATCAATAGTATGTCATCTACATACAATATGAGGAATGTCACTATGCTCCCTCTAACCTTCTTGTACACACAAGGTTCATCTTCATTTTGAATAAAGCCAAACTCTTTGATTGTCTCATCAAAACAAAGATTCCATCTCTAAAATGCTTGCTTCAATCCATAGATTGACCTATGTAGCTTACATACTTTATTTGCATCCTTTGGATTTATAGAACCCTCAGGTTGTGTCATGTACACATCCTCAAGAAGATTCTCAATAAGGAATTTTAACATCCATCTACCAAATTCCATAGTCATGATAAGTTGTAATAGCAAGCATGATCTTGATGGATTTAACCATGGCCACTAGAGAAAAGGTTTCATCATAGTGAACACCTTGAGCTTGTCTGAAACCCTTTGCTACCAATCTATCCTTATAGGTTTGTACTTTACCATCCATGTTGGTCTTCTTATTGAAAACCCACTTGCACCCTGTGGGTTTTACCGCTTCAGGTAGATCCACCAAAGTCCATACTTTGTTGGTATATATGGATTCCATCTCATATCTCATGGCCTCAAGCCATTTCTCAGACTTTAGTCCCTCAGTATCATCTTGACAGGACATTGTCTCATCATCTATGACCAATTCACTACCTACCAGAGTTGCAAGATATACAAATATTTTAGTCTCAAGGTGTATCATGTTAGATCTATGAGGTTCCTATGTTACTTGAGGAATTTGAGACTCCACAACATCTTGTGATTCTCTTTGTTCCTCTTATTCATCTATCAGTTCAATGTTTCATTATTGGTCTCAAACCTCTTTGAGTTCCACTTTTCTCTCACTAATTTCTTTAGAAATGAAATCTATCTCAAGGAATGCAACACCCCTAGCAACAAACACTTTGTTGTCAGATTGGGAATAAAAGTAATATCCTTTTGTTGCTTTAGGATATCCAACAAAATAACATTTATGAGATTTAGGACCAATCTTATCAGAAACCATTCTTTTAATATAAGCTTCACATCCCCAAATCCTTATAAAAGACATTTTGGGATGTTTTCCATGCCATATCTCATACGTTCCATACATATATTTTGTATCTACTTATATACATTAAGTGCACAGTTCACATTAACCAATATGGCATTTCTAGTTCAATCATTAATTAACTTTGTATATAGAGGTCAAAATTCTATAAGTGATTACTTATGTACCACATGTTAATATTTTGGTATTGTGGGAAAGAATATGATTATAGGTCCTTTCAATATTGGTTAAGTTTCAGGCTCTTTGCTTATAATATTTCCTTATGGATTACATTTCATTGTGGAATTTGAGTTTTCTTGTCTATTTTCTTTACACTCACTAATTCTCATTGTGAGTTGTTGGTAATCGTGTGGATGTGGACTCTTGTATGTGTTTGTTATTGTAGGTTTTGTAGCTACTGGTGCCCTCAGTAGTTCATTTTTTTACCTCTAATGTCACTTTTCCTAATATCGTTATAAAAGTAAACTGACCCTATGGACCTATTTTTTCGGTTGCTAGAGCACAAATGTCATTATTGATCAAGTGTAAAAATGAATGTTATGTCATGAAGAGTTTGATACAAATGGATTTTCATATTACACAAAGCATCAAGTGCTAAGAGTGTCATCCAAAATAGTAGGATCACCCTTCAAGCATCTTCATCATATTTTTCTAGTGTGAAGTATAAGACTCCACGTGAATCTAAGATGTCTTCTTACAATTTCATTGAAGACATATGGGAGTTTGACTACATAATTTTATAGTTCACAATTTAGGTGAAATTGGGTTCAAAACAACAAAGGAGTTGTAGTGGATGAATTGGGTTTCACACTAGTGAATTTTGAAAAGATTAGTAAGAAGGGTGAACCATTTATAATGGCATCATAGGCAATGCAAGTATTCCATATTGATGATCTGACAAATAACAAATGGCTTCTTCATGGGAAAAGGTAGATCATTGTAGATCCTATAGATGAAGAAGAGTATTATCACAAGTATGATGGCCTAGTCCATTCTCAGTTAGGTTGTGAACACCAAATGTTGAAGCTAACACTGACTTATATATGTGTGGAGATCACACATAAGGTATATTAATTGATCAAAGATCCAACCAATACTAAAGTCATGCATTTTATTTTTGAATTCTAGATGTGAATCTTAAATTCTTTACTATAGTTATATATGTTTCATATGTGATATGTATATTTTACATTCTTTATCACATATATTTCATTCTTTGACTATTTTAAATATGACATTTTAAGATGGTGTCTAATTGTGAGTATGAGCATTGTGACTATGTGCATTATGTGGATGAGACTGGTGTACATTGTATGGTTTTATTACATAGATGTGCATTTTACATTCTCTATTACAATTATTACATAGGTGCACATTTTACAGTATCTATCACTTATATGTGTTTCTTGACAATTTATGGATGAGCATCCTAAGGATGTGCACCCTGAGTGTCTTTTGGCTTTGTGGAGGAACAAAATGAATGTGCACGTAAAAGAGGCATCACTATTGCTAAGGAGGACGTTGCAAGTCCAGCTCACGTTACTAGTGTATTCTTGATAGATATTGTGGAGTTGTTTACTTATGCTTGATTGAATACAATTGTGACTGACCTTTGGATACGGTGAGGTCTTATGGCCAAATACCTCATTCTATATATCTTAAAATACATGTTGATTTGTTTTTGTATATATTAATGCATATATATATGTTTCGTTTCTACTTATATAGGTTGTGTAGAGAGTTCACACTAACCAATATGTCATTTTTAGTTCCGTCATTGATTAGTCATCCAGATAAAAACCCAACATCTGTTAATGATTATTTCTCTACCACATTTAAAAATTTCAGTATTAATGGAAAGAGCGTGATTATATCTCCTTTCAATGTTAGGAAAATATTGGGCACTTTGTTTAAATTTTGACTTATGAATTATATTTCATTATGAATTTTGAGTTTTCTATTGTTTGCCATATTTTCACCCAGTAATGTTCATTGAAAATTGTTGGTAATTATCCGCAAGATGCTAATTGTGTATTATCTAGATCCTTGGGGTGACAAAGTAGACAATAGGGGACACACAATGAAAATGGCATTATTTATGTGAGTAAATTTTTATATCCATCAACATATATTAATGTCTAAATCATTACATGACTATTTGACTAATTTAATCAAATGTGTTACTTTAACTTATAGTGGTATAGAAGAATTCAAAAAGTCTGGAGGAAAGGTAGATAAAAAAGGAATTACTAAGTTGGAATAAAGTTGAGGTAGTTTTTTTACTCCAATGTGTATATATGTCATCTATTCTTACTTTTATTTATAATGTTTTGTATAGTCATAAATTTATAGTTCCCTATAAAAAATAATAATTGGGCATTGGGATACCACATGATGCAGTATATAGACCATATGTTAGAAAGGCGGTACTAGACATCTGTTGTATACAAAAGATAATCTATATAGTCTTGATCATCATAAGTAAATATAGTCTCATTCGATAAACTCTTGAATTTTGTAATTCTTTCTTTGCACTTATTTGACATGACAGATCCCTATAAAAATGAAAATCTAGATGAGATACAAGAAGAGTGGGCACAATCCTTTGTAAAAGAAGTCAAGTTTGAATTTGATTGGGATAAAATATGAGTTTTCTAAACCTTGATGTCATTATTTATATATACATATGATGGTTGTGACTTTTTGCAACTTTAAATTTTGATGCAAGTATGTTGTTTATGCATATATGTGTGAATGAATGTGTGCATGTATGCATATGAGTGTGGATGATTGTGAAGAAGAATGAGTAAAATGAGAATTTACTTTGTACATGTGATGAGAATGAAATTGAAGAATGGAATTATTTGTGTGTTTTCTAAATTGTGTATGTGCGTGAGAATGGGGTTAAGTGTTGAAGATAAATGAATTAGAGAATGCAAATGTATGTGTGTGGATGAATTGTATATGTTTGTTATTGTAGGTTTTGCATGTATGTTGGCCTATTGCTAAGTTGAACACATGATGGAACCTGTAGTTCTAATGAACTGTGGGTTCTACATCTTATTGAACAGTTGGATAGCAAATTTGTAGACCCGCTACAAAAAATTGTTGTAATGTTGGATGTTAAAAAAACTGACGATGAAGATATACCATGTCAGTTTTTCTACCATAACTAATGACATATATATCCTCGGTAGTAAAATTTTAACTAATAACAAATTACAATGTTGGTTCTTCTTAAGAAGAAACTGACAATATAGATATGTCTTGTCGATTTAGCCAACAAAACTGACACAGATCTATCCTTACAAGTAAAATTTGAGCTGATAAGGAAAGTAAAACATGGCTACTTTACATAAAACCAACGACGTAGCTACTCTAACACAGTCGTGCCACCCAACATAGTCGTACTACTCAACATGCAATGCAATAATGCTTTGCAGCATGGCCGTTGTATTTTTTTCTCTACATCATCGGTTTATCCATTCATGGCTTCACTATAACATTGGTTCCTTAACGTCAAATTGACAACACAAAGTGATACCACAACACTGATATTGCTCTAAGTCATCAGTTTTTGTTGTCATAACAACTGACACTGTCTCTGTGTTGTTTGGTTTTGGTTTCCCTTTAAACTGACAATGGAGGTCTTAGGTGTAGTGTTGAACACTTAGGTGTCGGTACAAAGCCAATGTTATAGGTCTATTTTAATAGACATTAGAGGTGGTATTTGTACTAGTTCATGTTGTTAAACTCACAGGATGGGATCTGATATTCTAATGAAATGTAAGTTCTACATCATGTTGAACAGTTGGACAACAAGTGTGAAAACCTGCTATAGAAACAGTCAAACCTACAACGTCGATTGCCTTATAAAAATTAACTATGAAGATCTACTTTGTTGGTTTTCTCATAAAATTGATGACATATCTATCTTTTTTTAACTGATGAGGAAGTGCATCATTGGTTTTTTAAGGAACTAACAACATATATTGTTCTTCAATGTTGTCTTATTCCTTCCAAATGACAATTATAATCCCAAAAGATTCTTATAATTTTTGTTGATATCTGATTACATCGTCAATTTCTTTATGTACTAATGATACACATCTATTGTTTTGTTGATTTCACATTTCATAGCCACTGACATTGGGTTTGTATCATCAATTGTCTCTTACCCTAGAAAAAGACATAAAAGATGCTTAGTTATAATGTCACCCAAGTGTTGATACATAACTGGCATCCAAGGTCTACAATAACCAATATTACATATGGTATATGTCCTAGTGTCTAAACCCCTACCAAGTGTCATCAAGAGTTCTCTAGGATATTGTTTAGATTCCAGATTTTTATTAGAATTTTGTCGGTCTTGTTTGGAGGTAAGAATTTCCTTTTAGAATGTTGTCAATAAGGCATCCTAGGTCTAGATAGACCCTTTTTTATTTCTTGGATGCACTGCTTGGCCCAAACTCGATGTGTAAAGGGGAAGCAAAAAAAATACAGAACATAGATCTATCATCTCATTGTTTCTCATGATGTCTCACAGCTCAAGGAAGTTTTTCACATTAACAATTGGGTCTTCATTGTCCAAGCCCAAAAATTAATTCTTCTACATGATGTTGTCTGTTAGACTCAAGTCTAATTAAAGAAAGATGCATCCACAACTAGTCTCAAAATTTTTGAACTCGACACCTCAATAGGGTGAGGGGAGTTGTAGTCCATTAATGCGTTCTTGTCTTACATAATTGTTGTAGAAATTGGAGGTGATTGGATTTATTTTTATTTTCCTTCTTGCTCAAGTTCGCCTACTAGTTAACAAAACTTCTAGGTTGTCAAGGATCTATGTGAAAAAACACCAACTAGATTGAGTGCAAACCATGCATGGCTCCCTCTAAACAAAAATAATAGAGTTTAGTTATGAAGGAATTGGTATAAAACACAAGAAATAGATAGGCATAGGAGGTTAATCCTACATAGTTCTAGAATCAATCTAAACAATTTAAGGTTGAATTAGCAAAAAAAAATGTCTCAGTGGCCATGGCATAAAAAACTATTGTCACCTCACGAGATTGTGCATGCTATCAATAATAATAACCTAAATCATACATAGGTGATCCACAATAGAATGGCACAATAGTAGCATACTTTAAGGTCTATGTGAAGGATGATAATGTAACTCAACACAAACCAATTCCAATAAAACATGCAATATAAATAAGAAAGTGTCTAGCCTGATTGAATCCTAATTAAACAAAGATTATCAAAATCTTCTCCGGAATGATCAATTTTAAAAAAATGAATTTGGTTCCTCACATGATGAACAATCACACATCACAACTTTAATTTCGTATTGTACACATCTCAAACTACATTATAATTAAATGTTGTCACCTATTAACTGCCTTGGTGGCTAGAATATTGTCTCTCAACTTATAAACAAACATAAGATGGTATGTTCTCTTAGATCTTTCTTGATAGAATCCTGCATCCACCTTAGTTACATGTACAAGGGACTTAACATGCATGAATTCCAATTCACTCCATTGACATAAGAATTAGAGTTCTAATTACCTTCCACTAAGCTAATATATCTCTCATGGTGCCAAATTTGGGGATAGAGAACCTTTTCCATCCATTTCATGAGAAATCAATGACAATTATAGAAATAAGAAGTAAATTTTTGGTATTAAAATAAAATGTTCACCACACAACTAAAAGATTTCGGTTAGGCACCAAATACAAGGGGAAGTACTCATTGGGTAGGGTATACACAAAAAAGATGGCTTATAATGAATCTAACATGTTCCATGGGGAATAATAAGAAGATAAAGAAGAAGAGAAAGAGAAACAAAATAAAACACATGTGTAGGAGGTATCCTCTACATTGGAGCTTCACTTGAAGCTTTCCAAGTTTAAAAGAGAGAAATCCACCTCCAAAGCCTTCTTATTTTTCTGTTAACCCTCTTCTGGAGTAGAATCCCCTTTTTAGTCTCCCTCTAATTTTTACCAAGTTATAAAAAAATGAGATATCCCCTCTCACAACCTGCTCTCCTTATCTTTGATTTTTTTACTTACACAAGGGTGTACAAGCACAAAGTGCTCCTCAAAACTTGTTGAAGGGTCACTCTCAAAACTATTTTAGCATGATGTGTGTAAGTAATGAAATGACATCTCAGTGGTATGGCTGAGCGGTTACTGATGAGGTTGCATGATGTGTCTTTGGCCAGACACTTCATGCATACCTATGGTTGTTTAGGTTGTGTCCATAGATGAGGGGAATTTTGTGCTCGAGTGGAATGTTCCATGAATGTTAATTTGAGATTGCCAACCACTTATGGGGCCAGGAACGACGTGTAGATGATGTGGCAGGTTGTGCCCAAGGTTGGAGATTTAAGGTGTTTCTTAATCTGAGCACGTCGTGGATGTGTGGAAGCATGTGTGCCTGAGCATAGAAAGAGATAATCTTGATTTTGGGAGTCATGTTTTTAATGAAGAAGGAAGAATTCATTCCAGTTGAATCAATGCATATGCATTAAATGCATTCGACTACTATATATGATAGTAAGATATATATTACTCAAATTATGCAACTATAAGCTCAACATTTAGCCAAAATATGAATTTTTGATCATTAAATGTATTGTATTAGGACAAACAAGTAGTATACACTACGTTCATCATGTATCCACCTGATGATAATTGGGGTATGATTTATGCTTTAATTTTATACAGTGATAACATTCTTCTTGTTCCACATGATGTTGGGTTGTTACATGATGTAAATAAATGTCTCCTAGAAATTTTGTGATGAAAGATATGGGTACCACATCTTGTATAATAGGAATAAAAGTATTTGTGATAAAACACAAGGGTAGTTGGGTTTTTCTCAAAAGAGTACACAAATAAAGTTGTAGAGATGTTACAAATGGAAAAGTACTCCATAAGAATTGTTCCAATTAAGAAGGAGGCATGTTCAATGAAACAATGTCCACAAAATGTTCTGGAACACCAATAAATAAAAATGTCCCTTATGCATCAGTGGTTAGGAGTCTTACGTATGATCAAGCATGTACTTGGTAAGATACCAACTTTATGTTAGGTTGATATTAAACTAATCTTATATTTGACCATCAGAAGGATGCAAAGAAAGTCCTTAGATACTTACAACGCACTAAGGATTACATTATTATACATAAAATATCATTTTTAGTAGTTTTCATCTATTCAGATTTCTATTACACTTGATGTGGACTCGTGCAAATCTACATTTGTAAATACACCCATACTAGATAGAAGACCAGTTTCATTGAAGAGCAAAAAAGAATTTATCATTTCTACTTCCATAGTTGAAGTCAAATTTTTGGAATGATTTAAGGTCACTAGTCACTCACTATGGTTGTGGAACTTTACTTTAGGAATCGATATTGTCAAATTATACCAAATCACTAACAAGTTATTGTGATAATTCTACACTTGTCTCCTTCTCAAAGAATGATTGTTACATATACAAAACACATAGCTTGAAGTATTTATCTAGTAAGGAATAAGTACAAAATATAAAGTCTCAAATGTGCATATCATTTTGATTTAGTGATAGTGGATCTATTATTTAAGGGATTTCCATTAAAAAAATTCATTGAACCTATTGAAAGAATGATAATCATATCATGAGTCATTATTGTCATAATGCAATGTGACGTGTGTAGGGATTCATAGAGGCAACGGGCCAAGTGGATGCATATTAAATTTAATAAATCACATTTCCATGAGCCGATTTCATTAAAAATAGTATATCAGGAAGGAAATGATGTAAGGTATATTTAGTTCTAGAGTAGATCTGGCGATGTTTTTCACAAAGCATAAAATAGAAGAAGATGTTGATGACCTTCTCCCAATGTAGTCAAAATGGCGTCTATGTCTGTATAGAGCCCACATGAATGAACTGGAACTCCACATTGTGCTCCTGGAGCCTACGGAAAAGGAGCAGCCTTTTGTTGGCAACATGCTAGAATTGCACAATCTCTCCTTCTTTCTCTCTCTCTCTCCTTATGGGTAATTATAGATAGGGTCCACATGTCCATTGTTGTAGCCAAAAATATGATCGTCATGCCACTTTATATGGAAGAGGATGGGAATTGTGTTTTCTCATAAATAGTGGGAAACGAAAAGGCAGCAACTACTTTCAATAGTCTGCTCATGGACAAATGGTCTGGTGATTCGTTTAGTTCAATCAGGAAACTAGACTAGGTCAAGCTACTTTTCAACAGCTTATCCAGGACAACCATTCGGAGGACTGGCTAGTCCATTGGGACAACTAGGCTAGGTTAGGTTGTTTTAGATCTCAACCAATTCACTAATCTAGTCCAATCGAGTGATTGGATCAACCAGTCAACCGGTTCACTAATTATATCCAGTCAGGCAATTGGGATAGCCAGTCAACCGATAAGGTTGGTCGTAGCTTTGTGAATCCACTGGACATTCCTGTTATGACTGTTTTAAGCTTAATTGGTAAAGTAGAATTTACCTAGATGATTACATGCTTAATTAGATTGATCATTATTCAAACCTAATTAAGGATGGTATGTCAAATATGTGTTAAACCTACTGAGAACCCCAAGAGTGCCATTTTTATATATTTAGGTTTGAAGAGTATAAACTGTGGTCAGTTATAATTAGGGTTTTTCTCACCACAATCGTGTTGGGCAACACATCAGTGGTACAGGAGGGAACAACGACCGTGTTGGAGTGGAACGGGTGAGTTAAGAATATGTATAGTAAATTTAGAGTTGGAGGCTTTGGTAGAACGGCTATGGTAGGCAGCATGACTGTGTAGGGTTGTTGGTGGCACATGCTTTCTAGGCCACATAGGTGTTTTAGAAGAATTGAAGTGTTGCTCATTTTTGCACTCAAATCAGATGGATTCAAGACACAACAGCCATGTTAGGCAGCATGGTCATGTTGGGTCCATCTTATAATGGTTATGGTACCTTGTGCGGCCGTTCTGGGTGTGTCTAAGTCATTTTGTTCTTCAACCGATTGTTCTACAGACTGTAGTACATTAGTACATTGCTCTATTTTCATTTATTTATTTATTGATAGCTTGGAATGATCTAAAATTTTTATTAGATCTCTAGAAGTATATGAAAAACAACATGTTCAATTTTTGTAATTTTGTAATTTTTGTAAATGATTTTCAATAACATTTTTATGGCAAAGAATTCTGCTAAAATAGAAGAAAGTACAAAGTAGGGTTAATTTTGCAATTGAGCCAATCACCTAAAATTCTCTATATAAGTAACCTGACATGGTATGAGCTCTCAAATTTCATGATTTAATTCATAGAAATGAAATCCTAGAGACAGAGGGAGAGTTAGGGTTTGGATGGAGAAAGTGGTAAAGATGGTGATCTAAGGTTTTCTCTTCCTTAAGAGGGTGAAATAAAGTAAGTTCCTCATCTCTACATAGTGTTTCTTTGTGATTCTTCTCTCACATGTCAAGATTCCTTTCTTCCTTTGATTCGATTTGAAATGATATTAAATCCCCCATTTTCTCACTCTTTCTCTATAATTCTCCATTCCCAGGGTTTCTGAGTTGAAAGGAAGAAGAAATTGAAGGATTGCTAGGAGTTTGATATGGATTCTAGGATTTCAGATCTTGGGCTACGTTTTAAGGTGTTTTCACACCTTAGGTGAGTGGGTAGTTCCTTTAAATAGTAGATTGCGTGAAATTATTTTAAGTCCTCAACAATCTTCAATTCCTTTGTATGCGGCTACACCCCTAAATCTGCCTTTCAATTTAAGCTTATGAAAGATGATCTAGAAATGGATTATTTTCTTGTTGTGATGAATTTCAAATGATAAAATCATATTATAATTGGCTTCAAATCATCTAAAATAGAATTCTTGAAGTTATTATAGAATTTATAAGAAAATATCAAGATCTAAGTTTTTCGGTTTTGTTTGAAATTATTGTATAATTGAATAAAAAACTTTGCCTATTTGAATATCTTTTGTTTATGAATGATTTTTTTTATCTAAATGTGTAGTAAATATATGTCAAACACTATCTTGGATTTCATTTGATGTTATCTGTGTTTGCTTGATATCTTAGTAAAGATGATGAAACCCTAGATGAATGAAAAGTTGGAATTTTGCAAATAGACATCATGAAATACTTATGTGATTCTTTTATTGTTATAAATTCATTTATTCAAGGTTATTCTTGATGCATGATATTTTAGTGAATGGTATGGAAACCCCAGTTCAATTCATTCCAGGGTTTCATGTATATGTTTGGTTATATGTGAGCTGTTGAAAGTAGTCTTTATTTAGTGAAAGTTTATGACACACTAAATCCTTATGCAAGTCATGTGCTAAGTGAATTAGGCCAATGAAACCCTAAATATAGGGCATTTTATGAATCAAGTATTTTCATATCAGTGTTTCTATAGTATGAGATGCAGTGATGCTCAATAGTTCAGTTTGTAGTACATATTATAGATGATCTATGAAATGAACCGTTTATAAATCTAAACTAAGAAATGTCGATGTGATGATTGAATTGTGAATTTAAAGAGTGAATTAGACATTTACATGCCCTGAACACTGTAGAATCATTCACAGGAAGACATGTGATGTGAGGAGGAAATGACTTCTTGGTTGGAGATAGTTCATATCAAGGTAAGTCAAATCATACCAGTAGGGTGTGGGGTTCTTGACTAGTAGTGCAAACTCCTTATGATTGTGTGATATCCAACACCAATGGGGGATGTTGGTGGTACTTGTATTTTTTGGTCTATGGACATATTTGGTAAGTCCATTGATGCACAATAAGCCAAGATGCTTTGACACTCTATCTGAGTACCTAGGTTTAGAGGAGAAGTTCAGATATCCGACCCCTCCCATTAGTTGTTGAGAGCTAGAATTGGTGAAGGCCCGCTATAGATGGGGTCTTACTCGAGAGATAGATGTAGGAACTCAGGCATGCTTCTAAATCTTGTACAGTGAGATCTTAGCTTGCTATGATGTTTTCACATGTCGTGGTACACTTCATATGGGTTCTTATCATAATAATATGAATGAGAGATTAATTGAGTGTGTGCAGTTATTCATATAATATTTGTGGTTATCAAAAATAACTTGTCATTTGTATGTTTCTAAATTACTAGTTCCTTATGTGATTAATCAAGTATGCTCAGAGATTGATTTACTCTTTTTGGATATCTAAAGTATCCTATCATATATATATATATATTATTTATATTTATATTTATATTTATATATATGTATATATATACTTGTAAAATATTAGTTCCTCTATAGTTCATTATTGTTCTACTTTAAATTCACCTTCTCAAAAATATATCTTTGACTGTTAAATTGCTTTATACTATTTTTTGAAGTATTTATTCACTGAGTAAGTAGGCTCACCCCTCTACTCACAAATTTTTAGGGAAACCATGTGAATTTTTGAAGAATGTCAATGCCAAAATAGATCTACCACAAGAGATAAGTATCAAATTAGTTGAGTTTAGTCGGTCCCTCTCACTCTGTCCTTATAAAGAAGTAAGAGAGTTGTAAATGACAATGTGTAACTTTATTTCCTTAATAACAGAGAATGTATTTGATCGGCATGTTGTATGTACATGGAAGTGTGAGAAAAGGAATGAATGTATAGATATGTGTCTTTATTGTAGAAATCATATTTGAGTAAGCAAGCTTTAGTTTCCCTTGTAACGTTAGTTTATGGGATTGAATGTGAGAAAACAAAGAGTTTGAAATCAAAAGAAAAATTTAAGGGTATTCTTCGTATTATGTTTGATCCTCAACTTATGCCCTAATCTCATGATTAGTGGTTACCATGAGATGTGGGTGTAACACTTTCAGTCAATTGATTGGTCTATCCAGCCAGATGACTAGACTTTCTAGTCGACCGACTAGACTTCCAACTAGTCCTTTAATGATCTAATTGATTACCTAAACTTTTTAGTAACCAATTAGTTATGTGTCCATGATTATAAACTTCTTATATATGCATCATATGTGTGTGATCCTATAGACTTCAAATTATGTTGGTCATGATGTTTATAATCATATAATAACTTCACAAACAATGATTGGTATCTAGCAAGACTTCTTTGCCACTCAAGTAATTGGAGAAGTTGGAAAACAACTTCAACCTAATATTTTGACTAGTGTTATAGTGATCATATAATCCCTTTGTCTTTGATAAATCCATATCAAATGTAAGACATGAAAAAATCATCTTCTTAGTGTTCAATATTTGTTTCTTGATCTAGAGTAGACTATTTGAGATGCATATGAGCTCAACTTCACATGAGTATGATCATGCATTTCATAGTCTCACTCATCAAGTGATCGGGATATCACATTAATAGGATGGAAAAGATCTATCTACATCAATCACAAAATTCACATGTGTCGCAATACACATACACACTACATGTATGGTAACCATTTTTAAGTTCACGTTGAGTGGTGA
This sequence comes from Alisma plantago-aquatica, assembly GCA_963693085.1. Classification (NCBI taxonomy): domain Eukaryota; kingdom Viridiplantae; phylum Streptophyta; class Magnoliopsida; order Alismatales; family Alismataceae; genus Alisma; species Alisma plantago-aquatica. The sequence goes on from OY856415.1 coordinate 591,911,705, forward strand.
AGTACACCAAACATGTGATCATTGTATTGGCTTCAAGTTTAAGGACCACTATCACATAAAGATATGATTTTTACTGTCATATATGGCTTACATGTGTCATACTCAAGTTGGGTATGCCCAATACACTTGTTCATAATAAATACTATGTGTTTGACTTGATATCTAGTATCATGACCAATGAGACATTCATCATTTGATACATATAATAGTCTGAATGTATTATGTCGTTCTAATTTTGACAATAATACCCGACTAGGGACCTAGAAAAACATGGATACTCTTAGCATAAGCATGATCTCATGTTAATGTCTTCAGTCCAAAATCACACGTCATTGAGTCATACAATCTTAGGGCATTGTTATGTTTATTCATGATCACTTATTAAAGTATATATAATAATTTGAATTGCCTCTATCAATTACAAAGTATGACATTACAACCATCATATGACTGGCTTTGAGAGCATACTACCAACAATATATGTATACATATTATTTTCTCATTATGTGATGACACTAGCGGATTCAATAAAAGTTATATTTCCATCATTAATCTATTATTCAAAGTGAGTTGTATATATGCATAGTTTGGTGGGACCATATGTGTCGTGTCTTTATAAGACATTAAAGAAATAAGCATGAATGTATTTCTTTAATTAAGTGACATTGAGTTGTATTGACTACATGATACATGGAAGGAAAATAGTCACATACGACTTATAACGATATGATCCAATCATCTCAATTTAATTGAATATTAGAACTTGACATATTCGATATTATGGTGTATGTTTATAGTTTGTAGTTTAATCATCAAATCATTACATAGGTTAAGTGAGAGATTGCTAGAAAAATATATATAAGTATTTTTCTGTGGCCCATGTAATACGTTTTATTTATCTCTATTTAAATTAGTTCTCCTGTGGTTGTTTGAACGTGGGAGGTTATAGATGAATGGGTGGGAGACCCTCGTGTTCTTTTTCTATCGATTTCTGAAGAGACACTCATTTTTTCACTAGAGGTCGTTGGTCTTTGCCCTTGGACGAAGAGACCCTTAAAGTAGTTAGTTTCTCCACCTAGGCAAAGAGACACCTACTAACCCACTGAAGATAGTTGTCTCTAATTTTAAGGTGAAAAGACATCCATTCACTTTTTTTTTAAGAACTTATTCATCCCGGTCTCCGTTATAAGGCCAGCTAGCTAAAATTTGATTACAATTGCCCGACTCTCTCTCTCTCTCTGTATGATATCATAGATGATTTCAGGAGGGTCGCAACATGTTACTGGATTTAATGGCATTTCGATTGCCTCCTTGGCCAATTTGTCTACAGCACTATTATGTTTCCTTCTCACGAACACTATGTCGATGTGTTGAGTCCCCCCTGTCCCTCTCTATTCTTTTGCATAGCGGAAGCAGATTGGGAGGGGTCATTATCTTCTTGTGATCATCTGATATGCCAGTAGGCTGTCTGAAGCTAAGATGATATGTTGGGGGGATTGCTTGCAGATCTCCAGAACATGCAGGATCGCTTGTAATTCAGCTTCGAGGATGTCAAGATGTGCCCATTTCGTGTAACCTCCCATGATCTATTTACCTCCTTGGTCTCGGAGAATGAAGCTTAGAGCAACCTTGTTTTGCTCTTTCCTGATTGAAGCGTCCACATTCATCATCAAAGATCCAAGAGGAGGGGGTAGCCAAGTATCCACCATAAGTGCATGGGTGTGCCTGTTTGTAATTTGTGGAGATTCTAGCATGCGGGCTTGATAACACAGATTAACCTCTCTTCTGATACGAATAAGTGTAGATATTTTCGAAAACGAACTGACATCTGGCTTTCCACTATAGCCACTTTTTCGATAGGTGGTTATTCTATAACCACTAATCCCACTAATTGATCATTGCTCTCTTTCCATTAGCCCTACTAAAACCACTCGCGGTGATTATTATCTAACATGGCGTTTATGGAAGAGGCTATAAAAAGGAAAGTTTATGGATGGAATAGTGGTTATCAAAATCATTTATTCTCACCATCTCAAGATCAACAAAGATAAGAAAGGAGACATTAAGGATCATTCACAAAGGAAGGTTCTTTCGGCTGAAGGTGCGGGGAAATTGGGAGTTGCAACAAGGAGAAGGTTTTGCCATTGCAACTAAATGAGTGCAAAAATCAAGAGAGAATTATTCTGCTCAACCTCTACAAGAAGAAAATGTTGCAAATTTTACATATAGATCAAGACGTATAGTTATATATTGTCCATATGAAATTAAATGTTTGAATGTATGTAATCAGATTGAAAAGATCATTTTTTATCATAATTGACCATGATTGATCCCATAGTCTGGCTCTTAATGGTACTTTTTCAATTGTAATTTTCTATCATTGATCTGATAGTAATTTTAACAACTGCGTTTTGGATTCGAGTAACAGTTCCCAAGAAAAACATGATTTTTCCGGTTTACAATCCGCGTCTGTTTATGCTACACCTCTAAAATAAAAGAATACAACAGGGTAATCAACAGAAGGCGAACCGGGAACGACAATCAGTATGAACATCTGGAATTACAAGTGTATACAGTACTCTCTGAAGTGTGTAAAAAGCTGTATTCCGCCCAGCAGTACCTACCCATCTACAAAACAAAGGGGAGGTAGTGGGACAAGGGCATGCAGCAGAAGTTCAGAGGTGCTGCTAATTTACACCCCCCTTTAAAGTCTCTTTTATATGTACTTGACTTCCCTATACTCGTCCCTGCAATCTGCACATGCTCCTCTAATGCCGCCATGTGGGGCTCCTCAGCCCACCAACACCAAGGGACTCAATGTAAGAGAACTTCTTATCAGGAATGGCACTAGCGGGCTTTCCCAAGAAGCCATCTGCAGAGTCCGTATCTTTCTTCTTCACCTCGTCCTCCTGGTTCTCCTGGTCCAGTTGCCATCCCATGAAGTCCGACAGGGTCATTGACGCAGGCGATCCCATTGCGTTCAGTTTCATAATCTCTTCTTCAAGGTTGGGGAACTTCATTGGCCCAGCTTGAAAGTCAGAATCCAGGGAGTGTCTCTTTCTTTGTTCGTGGTGGGACGATGGGTTCCGAGCTGCGGCATCGGCATCTATGACATCTTCAATTCTCGACATTACATTGTATGCTAAGCTCTCTAGTACTCTGGAATAGCTCTCCAGAACGGCTTGGCCAACGTCCTGCAATAAAAACCAAAGAAAAGCATGTCAAAAAAGCTGTCAATAAAAAGACACCAACTTTTGCCTTGTGCCTAAAATCCGCGCATGCACGTGCACAAAGAAAAAAAAGGAAGCACTAGAATGATTCTCCTTACCCCGTTGTATTGGATCTTGCTTATATCCAACGCTGACTGGGGGATGCCTGGAAACCTGTGCTTCAATAAAACAAGTATAGTTTCTGCTCTATCTTCAAATTGCTCTCTCTTCTCTGAACTCACCGTAGAACTCCAAGAAGACTTCCCACTCTTGTCGGTCATCTTCCTCTTCCAAATGACAATGGAAGCCTCTATGCGGTTCTTGAGATCGAGGATCTTATGTTCTGTTGACAAATCCATTGTTGACAGGAATTGATCTGGGTCAAAGTAGTCTGAACCAAGGCTGCGGTATATCGTATCCCCAAGGCTAGCTTTGCCATTCTGCATGATAAGAGAAAATTTTAGTTCTTTTTGATGAATTTTGTTTACATGATAACAAAAAATATCTAATTGTTCTTTTTATGAGCAACGCTTATGCCAGTTAATCTGAGACCATCTAGCACTTGGTTGCTTGGTCAGATGATAAATTGCTGACAAGGTTTCCTTTCTTATTCGCTAGGGTCCTTCAAAATAGTATATGATCTCCTCTTTTCTTGTAGACAAATTATGTATAGAGCTATAACGTCTCACATCCATGTAATATCAGACATTCAGAAAATCGATTGTTGTTTATAAGCCATAGGGTGATAAGCATCCTACTAGGAAGTAGCAGCACAAAGATGAACAGATCGGTGGATATTACATGTTAGAGGGGCACATCAATGCGGCATACATGACATAGCTTTTAGAGGGAACCTGCTTAAAATAGGCCTCATTTATCAGGTTTTGATAGGTTAAACTGCAAGTCCTAATCCGCTAGCATCTGAGTACCCAAACCACCTGGTGCCCAGGTGATTAGACTCGTTCGATTAGTGGTGAGCATGCCTTGGCTTGGGCCAAAATCATAAACTAAATCAATCCTATCTGTTTGAAATGTTTCAGACTGAACATAACATTTTTTTCTTTCACCTAACATAGCCACCACTCAAGTGGTTTGATTCAGTCCAAATTATCGTTGCCCGAGTGCTTGCAAAATGCTCTCTACATTGAACTATTGAATTATACAAAAGCTGTATCTGTAGTAGCGACAAGTAGGGGTGTAAATGAATTCAACTCAAATAGGATGACGCGGCATCAGATATTGAATATAACTGAAAAATATCTGATTTTAGAATAAAAACTAAACAATATTAGAGCAGATCATCCAAATTCAATCCGATCGTATACCATGCAAAACTGATACACACAGATATAGGGAAAGGAATTCATACCTAGGTGTAGGAAATTTCCTATACTCAATATTCATTTTGCAGTACAACAAACGTACAAAGTCATTTCACATGATCTGAACTTACAGATAAGACACTTATCAGGACCTTGCCATAGGCCATGGTATGAAAGTCCACTATTTTTTTGTCTTTATTCTTGTTTGGAGCAGTAGGATACAACTTCTCCTTTGGTGTAAAAACCTGATCCTCTCCCATACAAGGTCTCATCTATAATCCCATGAATTTGAGATAGTGAAACCTTTCTAGGTTCTCCCCTCATGTGCACTCAGGATTTCCTCATCCAAGACTTTACCGAATTGCATGTATTGCTTGTTTTTCTTTCTTGATCGCGTGCTTCACATTCATTGGTTGTTCGTTTTTGACTTTTTAAAAATAAGTGTTTCATTAAACTTCAGGCGCTTAATATTCAATTTCAATAAATATGCCGTTTTCAAAAAGGTATATGTGCTCATTTTGATTCCTACTTAAGGGTCATCAAATATTGATTTTTACAGATTCAGTCTAACTTGGATTAACTAGAAGTCCAATTCCTTGGTCTGGAAATAGTCTATGTGCTATTTAAGGATCGGCCTGATCTAAGATTGTTCATGCTGCGTATCATACCAAAAAACATGCATATGTATACAATTAAACTCAAGATATGAATATAAATAAAAATAGTTATTAGATTAGTTGTACCTACATTATTGATGTTGATCTACATGAGTGGTAAAAACATTTAAAATTATATTACTTAACAGGAGAAAGATAAAGAATAAAATTTATGGATTCTAGTCCAACTAATCCAGGCCAGGTCCTGTCCAACCTTTTTGTGGTACAGAGATGATCAAACCACAACAGAATGTCCTGGGTCAACACTAGCCTGGCGTGTGGGAAGCAAGTTTCTATGTTCTTTTACAGGTTCCTAATTTGGACCTAGTATGCCCGACATCGCTTAATCTGGTCCTCTCATCCAATCCTTTATGGGTTTATGTGGGTCCTGGAGAACCCCTTGAAAAACACATGTATGCGTTTGTGCACACACTACAATGCCTACATCAGCATGATGCATGCTGATTTAACTGCAGCTAATGCAAGTCTCAAGTTTCAAACCTGTTTTTTTGTTGTGTGTGTGTGTGTGTGTTTTTTTTTTTTTTTTTTTTGGGGGGGGGGGGGGGGCTTATCGGGGCCAGCGAGGGATTCTTCCTCAGTTTTTCAATATGTATGGCAAAAACACATATCGATTGGGCTCCATATAGTTGACCTGAAAAGATTACAGATAGAGCCAAGCAGTTTTAAAGAATACCAAAATGGGCAATTTAATCAGGTTCACTTTTCCTCCCAACCGCAACTGTGAAAACATTGTTTAGAACTAGTAAAGTGTACTGTTGAGCTAATGCTTCACTTATCAGTTTGTAATCAGTGATACAAAGGCCTGTCATCTCACCAAAATACAGATACCTCATTTTTTATGGATAATATGAAATCTGAAGTGCAACCCTCCAAATTTTCACTCTTGCAATGAGGTAGGATATGAACAACAAAACTAGAAATAAAGACAGTATAGCATGTTAAAAAATAGAGTTGTGCAAACAAGAAATCCATGTAGCCGGATTTAACATGGTTGAGAATGAGGTTCACAATTATGACAACAATGCTGATGAAAGACACAGAAAAGGCTACTTTAAGTTTGGATGGAAGTACTAAACACGATAGATTTAGGAGAGATCTTACTAAGAAGTTTGATGGATTGAAAAGTATTATCTTATGCCATGCAATCTCCATTAGATTAACAATAGAAAATATGTCATTGTAATTTGAATAATAATCAATGTCGAGCTTAGGAGAAACAAGAAGCATCACAGAAATGGATAATGAATTATGATTTTATAAATGTGGATTCTAATCGTTACCTTGGGAAGGCTTTCCAGATAATTATCAGGGATCTCCATTTCTGAGAGAACTTGAGCATTGATAGCCATTGCTGCTTTGAGCACTTGATTCACTGATTCCTTCTGAAATTGCAGCCACTTTCTAGAGACCTCAGAGAGCCCATTTGGGGGAACCTTCACAGTGGGTAGCCACCATTTGTCTTCATTCCTTTGCGGGCCACCATTGTCTGATTCGTCTTCTCCTCGTTTTACATACCAAAACTCATTCTGATCCTTGAAATTGTCAAGGTAATCCTGTTTCATTGTGTAGTATCCACATGATCAATATGCATCTATAAGAACACTTAAGGTAAAGTGTCCAGAGTTGTTAGATAGAGATTTCCTTACAAGGAGCATTGTGTCAAGTTTTCTTAGTGCAGGGATGTTCATGTGAAGGTCAGTGCGTTGTTGTGTCGTCATTATCTGATTAATGGACAAATAAGTTCACTGAACATAATAATTTCATGTGATTAAAGATAAAATCTGAGTTTTGTACCTCCATTTGTGTTCCATCCTTGGATTTTTGTTGGGAAGGAACCATTTCTACAATATGATCTGTGACTGATAAAAACCAGTCAACTTCCTTCCTCCACCTAGCTTTCCTGTCAGGAGCCATAGGCTCAAGTCGCCGTTGCTCCCCAAAAACAGAGGCTGAAAAGGTAAGCTGTGAAGTGAGAAAAAATGTAGAAATTCTTTACTGAATTCACTTTGTCTACTTCAAGGCATTACCTCTAGGATTAAATGGCACATCAAAGGATGTATAGGTATGCTGTTTGATAAACATTTACCAAAAGTTTTTTAATTAATTATTCCATATGTTGATGTCTTCCGTTTGTGTTCTTATACGCTGCATCACTATGACAGATTCCTGCTAAGAAATTATTTTTTTCTTCCCTCAAAGAACATTTCCCCAACCATATAAACCCTAAATTGACATCACAGTATGTCTTCAATCTTACAGAAACAATTTATATAGATTCATGCATTTTGCTGACAAATATTATGTTATAAGATAGCTAAAAAAGTAAAATTTCCATCACATTTTCTATTTAATTGCATTTAACAGGAGTAATGTGGTTTGCATATATAGTCTTTGAACAATGAATTCCTCATCAGAGGATTAACCTGCGTAATAACACAAACCTACAAAATTTGAAATTTTCAATATGGTATTGTATTTCCTTTAAAAATTCTTAATGTATTAGTGGGGTAGAATTTTCATATCAGCCAAGCACTCCCTCTTGAAGGAAATCCTCTGTGAGGCAAGACTCCTTAAGGGGACCCTCCTGATGTTGGATCCTAATGGGATAAGTAGTACCTAGCTACTCGATGGTGATCCAAAGGCAGTTGAGTGACCACACACTCGACCCAACAAAGGATTGCCCCCATTTTGTAATGATTAAAAAAGTAAAATGTCATTTTCCCAATATCAGTATCCAGTTCGTCATAATTTCTCAACAAATTACCAAAGTGACACTTTTCCGAGGCAATGCGTCCCCATCAGGGACGCATTGCTCCCAGTGGATGTGTCCCCTCTCTCAAAAAACATTGCGCAATGCGTCCTTATCGGTAGACTCATTGTCATCCTAATTTTGATTTTTTAACCTTGACGCCATGTTATGTTTTTTTTTTTGTAATTTATAGGGTTACTTAGCAATCCTAATAACCCGTAAAGATACAATATACTCTAATGATACCTAACATTGAAATAACATCGCAAAATATAATATTACATTAATACATGGTATTAATATATGAATATAATATTGTGTAAAAAATTTAGTGATTACAATACTAAAATTATACAAATATAGTACTAAATTACTAAATCAATATATAAGAAGTCCAATACTTAAAATTTACAATAACATCAGTAACATAGGAAAGAAAAATACAATATAAGTCAATAAATAAAAATAACATATACATGATGATATACTAAATACATTAAATTAAACCATGTAATACATATAACATTAAACTTTTATTTTATTATGTGACAATACATAGTAAAAACATAATTTAATATTAAAAATAAAATATAAACATATGATACTTAGTTTTGAGTAAAATATGTTTTAACCACCATATTATGGTCGTTAGAATATAACCATATAATGGTTGTTAGAATATAAACATATGATATTTTATGTATTAATACATGTTTTTGCAACAATGTACTATGCATCATTATTATCATATAATATTCAACCGAAATATAATTATATCTATTATTAAATAAAATAAAAAATATTTGCTTCTTGATATAATGTTCATTAATAATACTAAAAAATAGTATTACAGAGACCACGGATGGAAAGCTCTGCTAGGGTTTCGGACGGCAGAAGCCGCCATGGCGAGGGAGTTGCACTGGGAGATGAGGGCGACGGGGACCCTCCCTGGCAGAGCCCATCGGTACCACTCGGATTGACCAGTCTCCACCTGAACTATTCAACCTGCCACATCGACCCCCCTCAACTTCAACAGTCCCAGACAACGTTAATGGACGTCGACACAGCCGGCAGCCAATCGTCCTTCCCACCTTTGTCGTCTTCTAGTATACCAACTACGTCTGAGGTCGTCAATCCTGTCCAGAACGGATCCTCATACAAGGATTCGTTGAATAAAAATGCAAGTGAGGGGGCCGCAAAGCAGACCTATATCTTCATCGACGCAGATCAATGTGAAGTTAAAGTCCAATCCAGCGATATTGAAGTTACTAATGACAATGGAGTCCCTGCGTTCAACATACGTAATGAAATCTTGGATGAACTTCTGAAACCCTGGCAGCACACAGTGGTGGTCAAGCTTCTCGCCAGAGATATCGGTTACCTAACTCTAAGGGACAGAATCACAACTATGTGGAAACCAATTGGTGGATTCAACCTGATCGACGTCGCCAATGATTTCTACATTGTCCAATTACAAATCAAGAACGACTACGTACATGCCTTAACAGGAGGCCCGTGGCCGCTCTTTGGCTCCCACCTCACGGTCTAGCGTTGGTCCTCCACCTTCAACCTAGACCTCGCCACCCCGCCTCGCCTAGTTGCATGGATCCGCATCCCCAATCTCCCGATTCACCTTTATCAGGAGGCCCTCCTCAAGGAAATTGGGGACCGGCTGGGCAAGACCATCAAAGTTGACTCCAACACCACGACGCAAAGAAGGGGTCGTTTCGCTCGAGTAGCAGTGGAGTTAAACATGGCACAGTCGCTTACCCCGGTGATCACCGTCTCGGGTATAAGATAAAAAATCGAATATGAAAACATCCCCTTTATCTGCCTACAATGCGGAAGAGTCGGACATCTAGAAAGGGACTGTGAAATCAGAATTGCCGTCGTTAACGCTGCACGACAAGCATGTATTGAGTCAGGGACGATCATACCGGAGGCACCCCTCAAAAGAGAAGGTTTCACAGAATCAATCCACGCGCAACCTATCCAAAGGAAACCAAGGAAAACACAACCCCCCCTCAGACCAAGAATACTGCCCACACAGTCAACCACTTCTAAGGTCTGGAGAGCGTTGAAGAGGAAGAACCTCTTGAGGTCGTCGACGCCACACAGTAGCATCCCGGGTCTCGGAGGGTGTCGATTGGAACAAAAGGAAACAACACTTCAAGGCCACCAAGCAGACAAGAGAGAAAAGCCAGGAAAAACAAGCTGAATCGCGGCCATCAACAGACCTCAAGTCTTCACAACAACCATGCCACCCATAGGACCACACTGCAGCAGCCCCTTCGGGCGACATCTTAACAGGAAGGGAAAGAACACCTCACCCCTTCACCGCCCCCAACTTCAACATGGGCTCACAAGGAACTCATAGTACGAATTACACCTCATACAAATTCCCCACAAAACAAACAGTAGGCATCCACCTGAGGAACAAGAAAGTCCTTCAGGAAGGTGACCCTGGCCGAGCTTCCACAAGGAAGCGAGGCAAAACATCTCTTCTCCAGGACCTTGAGCGGGAGGCACAGGCGATGCGTTTGTCCACCTTCGAACCCCCCCCCCCAATGAAGATTGCTAGCTGGAACATCCAGGGTATCTGCGATGACGATACCCAATCTGCTGTCATGCACCTTGTCCAGAAATATCACATCTCTGTTATGGCTCTGTACAAGCCTAGATGTAGTAACAATCGAGCCCTCAAGATCATTAAAAGACTAGGCTTTCCCCAATCTCACAAAGTAGAAGCAGTAGGCTTTCCGGGTGGAATCTGGGTGCTCTGGAAGGCCCACGTCTCACTTGAAATACTACTCTCACACAAGCAATTCATCACCTTCATCTATACGGGCACCACAAGGGGAAGTCGCCGCTTCCTTTGGCAACATCTCAACAACCTAGCGTCGTCAATCTCCATGCCTTGGATTGCGGTTGGAGACTTTAATGTTGCAATGCAACCCTTCAAGAAATTCGGAGGCGCTCTCTTCGATGCGGCTAATGCCAGAGACTTCATTGACGCAATGGATTCTTGCGACCTCCACAACTTGGGGGCCCAAGGGGCTCGCACTACCTTCAGGCGTGGTCTCCTACACGAGAGACTGGACCGGCCATTGGGCAACCCAGCCTGGCTCGAGTCAAACTCTGCCTACTCCATCCTAGTTCTCGAGCGGTGTCACTCCGATCACGCGTTCATCCTCATTGCTGACCTGCACCATCATCGCACCTCTCCAAACCTGCAGCGCGCGGTCGCCAGTTGGGATGAAATTGCAAGCTTCAAACCTTTCCTTCATTCTGCTTGGAACACCGCGGTTCCTCTCCACGAAGCAGCCAAGAACTTCCTCTCGCAGGCGTCAACCTGGGAGAACCAAAGAAGGAAGAAGGAACGTCGAGACAAAGATCAACTTAGCAACAAAATCAAATGGAACCAGCTCCAGCTCGCCCTTCACTCTGACCATTCCCTCGCTGCAGAGATACTGGATCTCCAAGCCAGACTGGACGAGATTCTTAGAAGAGAGGAAGTTGACTGGAGACAAAAGGTTAGATGCGACTGGGTGAAGTTGGAAGACAACAACACGAAATTCGTCCATTCCCTTGTTAAAGCCAGACGTCAACACAATAATATCTCAAGGCTCAAAGACGCGGATGGTCGTTGGGTTGATGACCCTAGAGTTTTAAAACAACTAATCATCTCTTTCTTAACAGACGTCTATCAGGAGACAGCCTCATTTGAGCGGCGACTTAACTCCCTACACTTCCCTGGATGCTTTCCTCCTCTCCCAAACTCGACACAACACTCCCTGTCGAAAGTTCCCTCCCAAGCGGAGATTTGGGACGCCCTATGTTCTATGGCGCCACTCAAGGCACCTGGACCAGACGGAATCGACGTCGCTTTCCTGCAGAAGCACTGATGAATGCATGTTCATCCGGGCTCAATCACCTCCCTTGGCCCAGTTTTGCTTACATTCTCGTGCTTATCGACCATATCTTCTAACATTTTACTTATTTTGGTTTAATCGGAATTTTTCCCTATTTTTATTGGATTTTTGCACCTTTGTGCATGTCATTTGGGCAATGGGCCTTGTCTTCTCAGCCCATTATGGAGCCTTGTTTAACATGGTTAGCAGTGGTCAGCGGCCCCTCTTCTCCCTTTAATCGCGATTAACACTAGCCAACCGCGGTCGCGGTTATTCATCTACCTACCCGCGGTTCCCTCTGCTACCATGATCGCGACCACCAAGAGAATCACGACCTCATCCTGGTCGCGGCCTTCTTCTCCACCCCATGTGCCCACGATCCTCTTCACATCTCTGCTCAAACCGCGGCCGTTTCTCCAGCCAGAAAATCGTGACCGGGTCGAGTCACCAAAAGATCGCGACCTGCACCATGCCCAAAAGATCGCGACCAGCGTCACCTACAACCACGGGCAAGCTTCCAGATCGCGACCGCAATTCTGTTAGCCGCGACCGGGGGTCACGCCTATCTTCAACGCCGCGATCTTCCTCATCCCCTTCACCTTCCTTGTTGCAACCCTACCTCCGCCTGCAGTTGTGAGCAACTAACAGACCCGCGCTGGGATCCATTACCTGCACTCCTCGAATCTACGCCCTCCTGACCTCGGCCGACGATGGTCCCCGATACCTCATAACCGCGGACACTTGTCCGCAATTCCAGTAATCGCGACCTGCACCCATTCAACTAACCATGACCGCGGTCAAGGAGAGAAGAACCGCGACCGCGACATGAGAACCGCGACCGCGATTAATGCTAACCGCGACCGCAGTATCAACTAACCACGACCGCGGCAAAACAACCGCGGCCTCCTCTGCTGGCCAAGACGGAAAAGATCGCGATCAAAGAATCGTGACCAAAGATCGCGACCAAAGAATCGCGACCTGCTGCCAAATAACCGCGACCAGGCTAAAGGGAAATCGCGACCAGTAAACCGCGACCTGCTGTCAAACAACCGTGATCGCGAAAGTAAGTCGGTGCCAGCCTGCCTATAAATAGAACGCGACCCCCAACCATTTAGGGGGGGATCTCCAGACGCCGTTAGGCTACATGTTTGCCCTGAGCCTAAGGAGACGATCTCCACAGCCAAGAGCCTGCCTCCGTGGTGGTCTTGCGCCCCGTTCACCCAGATCTGAAGTGGAAACTCAGATCTGCAAGCCACCCCGTCCAGATCTAGATCTAGATCTAGATCCGGATCTAGATCTGTTGCATCCACACCGTGCCTACGCCGCCATCACGTCCACAAGCTGCTCCTCCTACTGCGAGCGAGGACTACGAGAAGAAAGAGAAGGTGGAAAGAGAAGATCTGCCCCGTCAGTCGTGGTGTTCTTCCCTCCTCGTCCAGATCTGCCCCAACGTTGTGCAGAAGATTGTTTCTCCACCGAGTTGTGATCATCTTCTCCACCATCCTCATGGCGGAATCTTCTCTCTCTCTTGTTCTTCTTGTTTCTCTCCCCATGAGCGAGTAGTTTTCTTTCGCTGGGGTGCGGGGACTAGCCCCACTGCCCATGCTTACATATCCTTTCGTTAAACATTCCATGGCATGTATATAACTTTTCATTTCGTTGTTAATCGTCGATGTGTGCTTGTGGATTGATCACCTGCTTGCATTTATCTTGTTCTTTTCCTATGTTGCAAGAACTTCAATACGTAGGAGTTGAATGTCGATTAACGCGGTTGACTCCCTGATGAGAAATCGGATGGGATTCCCTGAAGTCGTAAGTGTGTGATCTGTGAGGTGACGAGACATCTAGCCCATTGTGACGCTTCTGTGTGCCTGACGCCCGTACAGGGGGGCCTGCAACTTCTGTTGGATATCTGTATCTTCGGAGCGGTATGTGATCCGGATGGTGACGAGACATCTGATACCTATGGTGATGCTTACGCGAACCTGACGCCCGTATGGGGGGTTTTGCAGCAGCTCTATTTGGATAATTATATCTTGCCTGGATGTTTGTGATTGGATGTGTTTGAATGTGTAGTGGTGGCGAAACCCAGGACCATCCCAGCGATTCCCATCGTTAATCTTTAATCAACTTTTAATCCTGCTCTTTACTTTCCTGCAATTAGCTTAATTAAACTCAAATCAACCTTTGTTCTAAATATTAGTCTTGATTCAACTAGATTCGACTAGTAAAAGATTCTTAAAAACGTTATCCCTTGGGATTCGATCCTTAACTATACTGCGATAAGACCGGTCCGCTTGCGGGTGGTATTATTGCACAAGGTTTTGGTAAAAGCTCAGGGATTTCAGCCCTGAGTGAGTTTGTTAGTGCGATAATATTCCACGTCAAATTCTAACGCCATTGTCGGGGACAACGGAATCATCTAGTTAAATATAGTTCTATTAAGGCTAATCTAGGATTTTTCTTTTACCTTTTGATACTATCAATCATATATACTTGAATTCGGTTGTACTCTGTCCATCTTACTATCGAAAGATCTTTCCATCCTAGGTACCCACAAAGTCTAGTGTATGCGTCGTTCGGACAGTCCCGGACTCTCTGCTAGCTTTGACCCTGAGATAGACAGAACCTTTCGTCGACAGTACAGAGAGAACCAAGCAAGGATGGCACAAGAGGAGGAAATTGCCCGAAGGGTAGCTCAAGCCCTTAATGCGCAAAGAGACAGGCTTATGTAAGAAGCCCGAGCTGCAGTTCAAGAGGAAATCCAAGCAGCCCAAGCAGCAACTCAACAAGCTGAGTTACAAAAGGACCTTAGAGAATTCCCGATCCCTAAAGCTGTTGACGTTCATCACCCAGTTCAACCTCCTCCCATCAATGCTCCTAATTTTGAGATAAGAGCACATTGGATTACATTGCTTCATAATAGCCCTTTCTATGGTAAGCAAGGAGAAGATAGTCAAGAACATCTTCTGAGGTTTATTGATCTGTGTGCTATGACAAAGCAAAACGGAGTCTCTGACGATGCCATCAGACTCCGTCTCTTCAAGTATTCTCTCGCTGATAGAGCCATGAGTTGGTATAACTCCTTGCAATGTGAACCCATCACCACTTCGGAACAACTTCAAAATGTCTTTCTGGAAAAGTTTTATCCTCCTTCTCTCACCTATGAAATTAGAGGCTGAATAACACAATTCACTCAGGTCCCTGGAGAATCCCTCGCTGAAGCATGGGAAAGATACAAAGAGCTCCTACGCAAGTGTCCACACCTAGGCATCCCTAAGAATCAACTCATTGAAATCTTTTATAGGGGTGTGGATGATGACATCAAGAAGTTTTTGGACTCCTCATCTGGAGGAAACTTCATGCGTCAAAGTTATGATAGCGCATGGAAGGTTGTCACCCTTAGAGCTGAAAAACAAGCCAACTAGGGTGGACCCGTAAGTAAAGGAGTGCTGAAGGTAGCTATGGCAGAAGCTACTCCCGAGTACAAGTCTATCGATGAATCCCTAAAGCTTCTTGTTGCCAAGTAAGACCAACTTGAATCATCTTTTGCCGCCTATGAAAGAAGACGTTCACCCCCTCGACAACAAGAACAAGTCAAGTCAAATTCATTGTTTTGTGAAGCACGTAAAGGAACTGGTCATTCTACTCTAGCCTGTAACATTCTCTATGATGTTGTTTTGAGCAATACTTGTGCCCAAGGAGATAATGGTCAGATGGAAAGTCAGAACGCCATCAACACCATCCCTGGTCAAGGATACTATAATCCGAATCAGACTAGGAACCATCCCGATTTTTAGTATGGAAATCCTTCTGGAGCGGAAAACTCGCGACAACTTAGTTCAAATAATCAACAACGAGGCCCACCAGGATTCCAATATAACCAACAACAAAATTTCAAAAATCAAGGGAACTTTAGAGGCAACTTCCAGAATAGAAACTACAACAATTATCAGAACAATTCTCAGTTCCAGAATCCCAACCAAGTCCCTTACCAGAATCAACAATAAGGGCAACAAGCCGGTCCTATCTCTCCCGATGACAAACTCTCAGCCATTGAGAAGATGTTGCAGTCGCAACAGACTATGATAGCGAACCAGCAAGCCCATCAGAAGGCTATTGAATCTCAACTAGCTCAACTGTCAGCTAGCCTCAAGCCACCTGCTGGAACTTTCGCTGGCCAACCAGAGAACAATCCTAAGCATCTTGAACAACTGAAGGCTGTTACCACCAGGTTTGAGAAAGAATACTCTGACCCCCCTGCCAAAATACCAATAGTAGCAACAAACGATGATGACTTTGTGAATGTCCAAGACTCTACAATACCTGAGTCTCAACCGAAGGAACCACCAACCGCTGATAAGACAGACAAAGTAAGAGTGGAGGAACCATTTGCTGTAGAGGCAGAAGACACACTTGAGCCGGATGTGCTAGTGTAAAAGCCTCGTCCTCCTTTCCCAGCTCATTTGAAGCAGACAAAGCTCGATACCCGATTCAACAAGTTCAAGGAAGCTATGAAGAAGCTTCATGTTGATATACCCTTTCTAGATGCGTTGGTCGAGATACCAGCCTGGACTAAATACTTAAAGTCTCTCCTCACAAGGAAGTATATAACTGAAGAATACGAGACAGTTAAGTTAGCAACAACCACTTCCGATATCATCCAGAGCAAGATGCCCAAGAAGCAGAAAGATCCGGGATCCTTTGGGATTTCATGTCATATTGGTGATTCTTCATGTAAGAAGGGATTGGCCGATCTTGGTGCTAGCATCACTATCATGCCACTTAGCCTTTGCAAGAGGCTAGGGTTTGCAGAACTGCTTCCAACTTGCATGACCATACAGCTTGCAGACAATTCTATGACTCTTCCCTTGGGAATCATCGAAGATGTCCTGGTCAAGGTAGGAAAAGACTGTTATGTCCCATGTGACTTTGTCATCATGGACATAAAGGAAGACACCAGATATCCTCTTATCTTTGGCCGTCCGTTCCTTGCCACTGTAAGAGCTTTGATTGATGTTGAAGCAGGAACCTTGCTGCTCCGACTAGGTAAAGAAACCCTCGAGTTTAAAGTTTTTGAAAGCATGCGAAGACCGAGCATGCAAGAAGAAGTCTATTTGATTGATTGCATTGAGCAAATGTCACTCCTCACACAAGAGGAATATGAACAAGACGATCATTTAGAAGTGGCTCTAACAAACCCATCTGTTGATAATTCCATCAGCGAACAAGTTAAGGATTGTATCCTTCACCTCGACTCTGTAGAAGAAGATCCTGAAGCTAGGTTCGAGGAACTCAAAGCTGTGAATGTAACTGAAGAGTCATGCGAGAAGCCAGAAGCCCCTGAAATGAAGCCTCTGCCCGAGGGACTGAAGTACGTTTTTTTGGATGATCTCAAGGTTTGTCCAGTTATTATAAATTCCGATCTAACGACCGAACAAGAAGATAAACTCCTGAAAAAATTAAACGAAAGAAGGAAAGCTATCGGCTACAAGATGAGTGATCTCATCGGGGTCAGTCAAGCACTTTACATGCATAAGATCCCTATGGTGGAAGACCACAAGCCGACTGTTGAACATCAACGAAAGTTTAATCCAAATATGAAAGAAGTAGTTCGTCGTGAAGTTATCAAATTGCTCACTACCGGAATTATCTATCCTATATCTGACTCGCCATGGGTGAGTCCGGTACATGTTGTCCCAAAGAAATGTGGCACTACTGTGATACGGAATGAAGACAATGAACTCATCTCCACTCGAACAGTTACCGGGTGGAGGATGTGTATCGACTACAGGAAGTTAAACAAGGCCACCCGCAAAGACCATTTCCCTATGCCTTTTGTAGATCAAGTTTTAGAGTGATTGGCTCACCAGGAATATTTTTGCTATCTCGACGGTTACTCTGGATTCTATCAAATTCCTATACAACCAGATGACCAAGAGAAAACTACTTTTACTTGCCCCTTTGGAACCTATGCGTTCAGAAGGATGCCATTTGGGCTTTGCAATGCGCCTGCAACCTTCCAACGCTGCATGACAGCCATATTTGTTGGACTAACCGAAACTATTATGGAAATTTTTATGGATGATTTCTCCGTATATGGAGATTCGTATGATTCATGTCTAAAGCACCTCTCCCTCATCCTCAAACGATGTGAAGAAGCACATCTTGTGCTAAATTGGGAGAAATGTCACTTTATGGTAAAAGAAAGCATTGTCCTTGGCCATAGGGTTAGCAATCGAGGAATTGAAGTGGACAAGGCCAAGATCGAAGTGATCTCCAAACTCTCTATCCCAACCAATGTAAGAGAGGTTCGCGCGTTCTTTGGTCATGCATGCTTTTACAGAAGGTTTATCAAAGATTTCTCCAAGATAACCAAGCCTATGACCAACTTGTTACTAAAGGATGCAGATTTCCATTTTGATGAATAATGCATCAAAAGTTTCAACAACCTAAAGCACGCCCTTACAACAACACCCGCATCCAAGCTCCAGATTGGGATCACCCATTTGAAATTGTGTGTGATGCCAGTGATTACGCTGTGGGTGTCGTTTTAGGCCAATGTATAGAAAAAAAACATCATGTCATCTACTATGCATCGAAGACCCTGGACGAAGCTCAAAGGAATTATGCAACTACTGAGAAGGAACTCCTAGCAGTCGTGTATACTTTTGACAAGTTCAGATCCTACCTCATTGGTTCGAAGGTCGTTGTCTATACAGATCATGCTGTTATTCGTTACCTCCTGAAAAAGAAAGATGCAAAGCCTAGGCTGATAAGATGGATTCTCCTCTTGTAAGAATTTGATCTAGAGATAAGAGATAAGAAAGGTACATAGAATGTTGTAGCAAACCACTTGAGTCGTATCCACACCCTGGACACTGAAAATACCCCTATTAACGACTCTCTTCCAGATGACCATCTCAGAAGCTACTCCTTGGTACTCGGACTACGTGAACTACCTTGCCGCTGGTGTCATTCACCTCGAATGTACTGGCAATGCATTAAAGAAATTTATGCATGATGTGAGACAATATCACTGGGATGAGCCATACCTCTTTAAGCTCTGTGTTGATGGTCTCTACAGGCGTTGTATAGCTGAGGAAGAAGCTCGTCTTGTTTTAGAACAATGCCACTCAGGCCCAGTTGGAGGTCATATGAGTTCTAAGAAAACTGCTCTGAAAGTTTTACAATGTGATTTCTTTTAGCCAACCGTATCCAGAGATGCCTATAACTTTGTTTTGTCTTGCAACAAGCGTCAGAGGACGGGTAACATAACGAAAAGAGATGAGATGCCACTTAAGCTATGGTAAGAAGTCGAGATTTTTGATGTTTGGGGAGTGGACTACATGGGTCCATTACCATCCTCACATGGATTTTCCTACATCCTAGTCGCGGTTGATTATGTCTCCAAATGGGTAGAGGCAATACCAACGATTACTAGCGATTCAAAACCCGTCATTAAAATGTTCAAAGATATTATCTTTCCCCGTTTTGGAGTCCCACGCACAGTGATATCCGACGGAGGTTCTCATTTTCTGGAAAGAAGCTTTGAAGCACTGTTAAGGAAATATGGTGTTACGCACAAGGTAGCCTCCCCCTACCACCCACAAACAAGTGGGCAGGTAGAGGTTTCGAACAGTCAATTCAAAGCTATCCTGGAAAAGACAGTAGGACGCAACCGAAAGGATTGGTCAGTGAAAATCAATGACGCTTTATGGGCCTACCGAACTGCGTTCAAAACTCCTCTTGGAACAACACCCTTCAGACTCATCTATGAAAAATCATGTCACCTGCCCGTGGAACTAGAACATAAAGCATGGTGGGCAATAAAATAGCTGAATTTTGACATTAAGAAAGCTGGCGAAGCTAGGATTCTGCAACTTCAAGAGTTAGAAGAACTCTGGATGACAGTTTATGAGAATGCACGAATCTACAAGGAACGCATGAAACTTTAGCATGATGGTCATCTGAAGAGGAAGGACATTCAAGTGGGAGACCAAGTTCTGCTGTTCAACTCGAGACTGGGGTTATTCCCAGGGAAACACTGTCCTCGCTGGTTTGGACCATACATTGTCAAAAGCATCTATCCACATGGTGCATTCACCTTATGGAGTGAGAAGTCAGGCGATTTTGTGACAAATGGTCAACGCTTGAAAAGATATTTCACCACAGCTGATACTAGCACTGATGAATCGATGAATCTGTCCAAACCGACATATCTACCAGAAAACTGAAGAAATTAAGTCGAGCCAACGACATAAAACAAAGGCGCTTGTCGGGAGGCAACCCGATCCTTAGCT
Source organism: Alisma plantago-aquatica (assembly GCA_963693085.1). Taxonomy (NCBI): domain Eukaryota; kingdom Viridiplantae; phylum Streptophyta; class Magnoliopsida; order Alismatales; family Alismataceae; genus Alisma; species Alisma plantago-aquatica. Next base: position 591,931,876 of record OY856415.1, read on the forward strand.
TAGTTTTTATTTTCAGTTTTAAATTAGACAATTTTACACATGGTAGACAATGCATCGCAAGATACAATCTTACGTCCTGATAATTTTCATTTTTTAGATTTCAGATGGAGGACACACGCTGATTGGAATGCAACCACATCTGATGGTCCAACCAGCATGAGTTTTCCCCTCTATCTCGGATTTAGAGTTTGCTCGGGACGAACAAATTTCTAAGTTCGGGGTGGAGGGTGGGTGGTGCGTACTTTACTTTCCACCCTCTCCTACCTGTTTCAGACTTAAGATTTCATCGTTGCAATTTTGAGCAAATTTTTTTCAAAAATTTTCAAAAATTTTGAAGTTTTCAAAGTAGTTTTATAGAAGCTTGATGAAGTTTTGACGCTTTTGTTTCAATCAAATCCATTACCTAGTCGGCTATCCCGTCTTTCCATGCAGTTTTGAATCATCATACCCTCACTCGAAGCAAAACCTCAAGGGAGACAATTTCTGAGACTAACCAATGGTTAGAAATCACCGTGTGAAGCTTATGAATCCTAACATCATGATCGGTAAATATGGTGAGTATTCGTCGAACCGAGAGGGATCAAACACATTGTACTTCCTAACTGACTAGTGGAACAATAGCATGGAATCTCCACCGGATCCACATCAAGTCATTATTTAAGCAGAGTATGATAAGGAGAACAACCCGGTGCACTGAATTGTAAATCAAGTTGCATTCTGATCTGAACTCTCTTCTACACTTCTTCCATCATCTTCTTACCCCTCCGTCCATCAAAAAGAAACAAAAACAGCTAAAATAGTGCCAAACCCTAAGTTCGGGGTGGCACATCTCCTCCTTTATTCGCTTCTTACATACCCCTCGCTATGTAATCGGGGCGTCCCACCAAGAAAAGATGCCAATGTGCACACAAAAAAATGCAATCTCGAGTCGAATAGAGGAGAGATTCGCACACAAAAAAATATAATAATAAGAGTTGCAATCAATGAAATTGCAACCATATAATAAAAATCTCGAGTCGAATAGAGGAGAGATTTATTTCTTTCTTCCATACCACCCCTCACTCCCTTTTCCACCTAAAGGAACAATGAATGCCTACCTCATTCCTAAAAACACCAGTGTCAGATCAGTTGCACACTTGTTGTTCTGCGGGTGTCTCCGGACTCTTATGAAACTCTTAGATATGCTTGATGCTGGAAAAAGTGGAGAGGAAGTGATGTTGGGAAACGAAATCGGGAACAAAGATATGGAAAGATGTGTTATGTGATCTCAGGATGTTGAGATGCTTAGTCATACCGAGCATAAAAGAAACAATCATGATGTGAAGATGAGGCAATCACACGAGTGAAAGTATTTATTTGGCGACTGTTTCAGATTTTGTGTTACTCGAGGACGAGCAACGTTTAAGTTCGGGGTATTTTAATGAATGCATGTTCATCTGGGCTCAATCACCTCCCTTGGCCCAATTTTTCTTACATTCTCGTGCTTATCGACATATCTTCTAACATTTTACTTATTTTGGTTTAATCGGAATTTTTCCCTATTTTTATTGGATTTTTGCACCTTTGTGCAGGTCATTTGGGCAATGGGCCTTATCTTCTCGGCCCATTATGGAGCCTTGCTTAACATGGTTAGCAGTGGTCAGCGGCCCCTCTTCTCCCTTTGATCGCGATTAACCCTAGCCAACCGCGGTCGCGGTTATTCATCTACCTGCCTGTGGTTCCCTCTGCTACCATTATCGCGACCACCAAGAGAATCGCGACCTCATCCTGGTCGCGGCCTTCTTCTCCACCCCCTGTGCCCACGATCCTCTTCACATCTCTGCTCAAACCGCGGCCGTTGCTCCAGCCAGAAAATCGCGACCGGGTCGAGTCGCTAAAAGATCGCGACCTACACCATGCCGAAAAGATCACGACCAACATCACCTACAACCGCGGGCAGGCTTCCAGATCGCGACCGCGATTCCGTTAGCCACGACCGCGAGTCACGCCTATCTTCAACGCCGCGATCTTCCTCATCCCCTTCACCTTCCTTGTCGCAACCCTACCTCCGCCTGCAGTCGTGAGCAACTAACAGACCTGCGCTGGGATCCATTACCTGCACTCCTCGAATCTACGCCCTCCTGACATCGGCCCGCGATGGTCCCTGATACCTCATAATCGTGGACACCTGTCCGCGATTCCAGTAATCGCGACCTGCACCCATTCAACTAACCACGATCGCGGTCAAGGAGAGAAGAACCGTGACCGCGGCATGAAAATCACGACCGCGATTAATGCTAACCGCGAGCGCAGTATCAACTAACCGCGACCGCAGCAAAACAACCGCGACCTCCTCTGCTGGCCAAGACGGAAAAGATCACGACCAAAGAATCGCGACTAAAGATCGCGACCAAAGAATCGCGACCAAAGATCGCGACCAAAAGAATCGCGACCAAAGATCACGACCTGCTGCCAAATAACCGCGACCAGGCTAAAGGGAAATCGCGACCAGAAAACCGTGACCTGCTGTCAAACAACCGCGATCGCGAAAGTACGTCGGTGCCAGTCTGCCTATAAATAGAACGCAACCCCCAGCCATTTAGGGGGGATCTCCAGACGTCGTTAGGCTGCAGGTCTGCCCTGAGCCTAAGGAGACGATCTCCACAGCCAAGAGCCTGCCTCCGTGGTGGTCTTGCGCCCCGTTCACCCAGATCTGAAGTGGAAACTCAGATCTGCAAGCCACCCCGTCCAGATCTAGATCTAGATCCAGATCTAGATCTGTTGCATCCGCCGCCATCACGTCCACGAGCTGCTCCTCCTGCTGCGAGCAAGGACTACGAGAAGAAAGAGAAGGTGGAAAGAGAAGATCTGCCCCGTCTGCCGTGGTGTTCTTCCCTCCTCGTCCAGATCTGCCCCGACATTGTGTAGAAGACCGTTTCTCCACCGAGCTGCGATCATCTTCTCCACCATGCTCATGGCGAAATCTTCTCTCTCTTGTTCTTCTTATTTCTCTCACCATGAGCGAGTAGTTTCCTTTCGCTGGGGTGCGGGGACTAGCCACGCTGCCCATGCTTACATGTCCTTTCGTTAAACATTCCATGGCATGTATATAACTTTTCATTTCGTTGTTAATCGTCGATATATGCTTGTGGATTGATCATCTGGTTGCATTTATCTTATTCTTTTCCTATGTTGCGAGAACTTCAATACGCAGGAGTTGAATGTCGATTAACGCGGTTGACTCCCTGATGAGAAATCGGATGGGATTCCCTGAAGTCGTAAGTGTGTGATCTATGAGGTGACGAGACATCTAGCCCACGGTGACGCTTCTGTGTGCCTGACGCCCGTACAGGGGGGCCCGCAACTTCAGTTGGATATTTGTATCTTCGGAGCGGTAAGTATGTGATCCGGATGGTGACGAGACATCTGATACCTATGGTGATGCTTACGCGAACCTAACGCCCGTATGGGGGGTTTTGCAGCAGCTCTATTTGGATAGTTATATCTTGCCTAGATGTTTGTGATTGGATGTGTGTTTGCATGTGTAGTGGTGGCAAAACCCGGGACCATCCCAGCGATTCCCATCATTAATCTTTAATCAACTTTTAATCCCGCTCTTTACTTTCCTGCAATTAGCTTAATTAAACTCAAATCAACCTTTGTTCTAAATATTAGTCTTGATTCAACTAGATTCGACTAGTAAAAGATTCTTAAAAACGTTGTCCATTGGGATTCGATCCTTAACTATACTGTGATAAGACTCGTCCGCTTGCGGGTGGTATTATTGTATAAGATTTTGGTAAAAGCTCAGGGATTTCATCCCTGGGTGAGTTTGTTAGTGCGATAATATTCCACGTCAAGCACTGGCCCTTCCTCAAAGAACAAATATGCAATTTTGTCACCGGACCTTTGAAGGACATGAATTCTTTGAACGAACAGCGGACTCCACTCTAATCCTCATCTCGAAAAACAATTCACCAGAAACGTGCTCACATCTCCGCCCAATTTCGTTGAACAACGTATGCACAAAGCTTCTCTCCAAAGTCATTGCAGCCCGCATCAAGCCGCTCATCAGCTCATGGATTTCTCCTTTCCAATCAAGCTTTGTCGTCGAAAGAAACATAGGTGACAACATTGCTCTGGTGCAAGAGATCATCCATTCCATGGAGTCCAAAGAATCCAAGAAACACTTTATGGCGATCAAACTCGATCTCATGAAAGCCTTTGACAAGCTCAGTTGGCCTTTCATAGAGGACACCCTATCCAGAACACCGATTCCGGGCAACATTTTGGCCATTATTATCCAGATCATCAAATCAGGTACCATCTCCATCTTCTGGAATGGAGAGGTTATTGGTTCGTTCAAGCCTTCTTGCGGGGTCAAGCAAGGAGACTCGCTTTCTCCCTACATCTTTGTCTTATGTCTCGAAAGGTTTAGCCAACTCATCAATGATAAACTCGACCAAGGCTCTTGGAAACCCATTATTCTAACGAGAGAGAAACTGCAGTTCACCCACGTCAGCTTCGTCGACGATATCCTCCTGTTTGGGGAAGCATCTAGTTCACAAGCCAGAACGATAAAGCAGTGCCTACATTCTTTCAGCTTGGCGTCCGGACAATTCCTCTCCCACGAAAAATCCTCCATCTTCTTCTCCACCAACACATCCCGCCATGTGCGAGCCCAAATCTGCAGAACCTTACAGATCCAGAAAACCTCCAATCTAGGGAGACATCTTGGCATTCCGATTATCCACAAACATAAAAGCAATGAGCACTTTCTCTTCCTCACCGAAAAAATTCAGAACCAAATCAACAGCTGGCAACACAGGCTTCTCTCTTCGGCAGGGCGGATCACTCTCTCGAAAGCGGTCCTTCTCTCCCAAGCATGCTACTCCATGCAAGCCACCCTGCTGCCGTCCTCAATCAGCGACAGGCAAGGTTTTAAAGTGCGTGAGGCGCATCGAGGCGTTTTCGGCTCAGCGAGGCGAGGCGTAAGCCTCGAGGCGGTCGAGGCGTAAGCCTCAGATTGTACCGAGGCGTACATATAAATATATATATATATATATAAATATATCCACATATAATATATATATAAATAATATAGTCATTAATACATATATGTATAAACATACATATACATATACATAATCCTATACATATATATATATATATATATATATATATATATATATATATATATATATATATATGAATATATATGAATACATATATGTACATATACTGATATACATATATAATCCCATATATTTATATATGAATACATATATGTACGTGTATATAGTCATATATACAGATTTACATATGCATACATGCATATACTATATAGACAGATTTCTATTTTATTCTATATAGATTGACATATATATAACAGATATATATAAATATACTTACTATATAGACAGATTTCTGTTTTATGCTGTACAGATTTACATATATAACTATACAGATTTACATATTTCTGAAACAGAAATATATATATATATATATATATGTATAGATAGATATACTATTACAAATACGCATGTATATATAGATACATATCTTTACATATAAATAAATATACTTACTATATAGACAGATTTCTGTTTTATGCTGTACAGATTTACATATATGACTATACAGATTTACATATTTCTGAAACAGAAATATATATATATATATATATATATATATATATTGTATAGATAGATATACTATTACAAATACGCATGTATATATAGATACATATCTATCCATATAAATATAGTTATAATTATACACAGATGTATATATATACACATACACAAGAGAATGCATACATACATGCAGCATATAATGATAAAAGTAGTAAAATATCCATAGTTGTTAACAAACAAACATACACATATATACATATGCACATACATATATCTATATACATATAATTTTGGGTTAATTTAGCCTCTATTAAGTCCAAAATAGGACAATACAGCCTTTTTTTAGACACAAAGTTTGAGGCTTACGCCTCACAAACGCCTCTACGCCTCTTACGCCTCGATACGCCTCGATACGCCTCGCAGAAACTGAGGCGCACGCCTCTCACTGGCAGACTGAGGCTTAAGCCTCGAGGCGTACCGGAGGCCGCCTCGCCTCGAGGCGTACGCCTCTTAAGCCTCGAGGCGCGTTTTTTAAAACCATGGCGACAGGATTGATCAGCTGATCAAAAATTTTATTTGGAACGGGCCAATTACAACAAAACACGCAAACTTAGTTGCTTGGACTCACATCACAAAGCCCTTCCTTTCTAGAGGAATGGGCATCAAAAGATCCAAGGATTTTAACAAAGCTTTATTCATGAAGAAAGCATGGAATTTCATACTTAACAAGCCGACACCATGGATCACACTAATGAAGGCAAAATACAAGGGCCAAGCGTCTGGGAACAATTCAGGCTCTCATTCTTGGAAAGGAATTAAGGTGTCGTTACCCTTCTTGTTGAACCACTCAAAGAAGGTCCTCATATCAGGCGACTCCACCTTTGTTTGGACTGACCCGTGGGTTAGGGAGGGCTTTCCCCCATCCTTAAAAAACATCTCGATTCTGGATGATCTATTGGACATGAAGGTGGAATGCCTTGTGTCTGACGATGGCAGCTGGGACGTTGACTTCATGCACCATTGGTTTAACGATAGCACTGTCCAGGAGATCCTCCTCATGCCCACGCTGAGACCCACCTATGGAACAGATAGCAGGACATGGCTGCTCTCGCCTCTAGGCGTTTACTCCTCAAAAACATACAAAGCCCTCACTGCGGATGCTCCCGCAGCGTCGAGTGTGCAGCAAAACTTCTACAAACATATATGGGAATCCAATATCCCCACCGCATGAAAATACACATGTGGTTAATTCATTGGAACCGCCTGCTGACCAATGTCCTGAGAGCCAAAAGGAAGACGACGCAATCCGACCTCTGCTCGAGATGCAGCGACGCTGCGGAATCTATTCTTCACGCTATCCGTGATTGTCCCAACTCAAAGATAATTTGGCTAAAGATCCTACTAAGGGAAGCACTAGACTTCTTCTCCCACACTACCACCCCCGAATGGATCGGATACAACCTGGATACGTTGAGGGCAGTACAGGATTGGCCTATCCTCTTCCCGATAGCATGCTTCCTCATCTGGAAGAACAGAAACCTATCTATCTTCGAGAACTCCTCCATACCACCGGACATCATGGTGGTCAGATGTAAATTTGAACTTTCTACCATAAAGAAGGCCACCCAAGTCTCGCGAACCCAACTCCCCACACACGCCCCGGCAAGGCCACCAAATTCCCCTCTCCTCTCAATGTCCTCCTGCATCCACGTTGACACTGCCGCCAATACAACAGCCAATTCCAAAACTATCAGCCTCGTCCACCGCGACGCCATAGGCAACTGGGTCTTTGGGCTAACCAGGAGGTTGCGGGGGTCCAATCCGATGGAAGGTGAGCTTATGGCAATCCTGGAGGCACTGCGGTATCTCAAACGCAACAATATCAATGGTCCCATCTTCACCGACTCGCGGAATGCAGTCTTATGGCTGCATCACTCTCAGGATACCCTACCCAAGTATGCCCTTCTTCAACAAGGCATCCAAAATATGCTCAATGAATTGTCTTCTTCAATGGTGGTCTACATCAAAAGGGAATGGAACAACCTTGCTGACCAGCTGGAAAAACACTACTTAAAGCAGCCGGGAAATTTCTTCTCTTGAAGTTCTTGCCCCCTACCTTCCTTCTGTAGTTTAATAATGATCGTTCTTCCTTTGCTTCTGTTTTCAATTCTATCGATTGTAATCCCTCTCTTCTAGGGGCTCCCATGTAATCGGTTCGCCCGATAGTTAGCAAAAAAAAAAGAGTATTGGTGATAAATACAATGAACAAGTACAATCTTAATTATATGATCTATATTTTAATAACTATATCTATGGTTGATAAAACATATCTAACCCTGAGAAAATTTCATATTTTATATCTTTTTTCATGTTTAAATAAATATTATCAAATCATAAATACAAGATTTAAGTAGAATGTTTCATATAGTTTGATTTAGTATATTTATTATATAGCCTTATATATTATATTTTTGTATGTATTGTAGTGTATTTCATGTTTATTTCTAGTATAGATAACATTATTGACACGAATTGTGCAATTGTCCTGGGCAGAGATGCATTGGCCCCATTGGGAGTAATGTATCCCACTTAGGGACACATTGCCTTGAAAAATGATATTTTCAAATTTAAAATTGTGACAAACTAGATATTAAATTTGAGGAAAATGACATTTTATTTTATTGGCCTTTAGTAAATAGATGTGTTGTTCTCTATGTTAGCTCGTCCTTTAATAGAACCATATACAGCTAAACTAATGCGTGGTGATTTGGTGGATACCTGCAAGATTTGTAATAGCATTTGACAATGCAAGAGCTGAAGAGACTCCCTTGCCACCACCTGACATGTCTTCACCCAGAAGCAACTTTGCAAATCTCTCTTTCATTTCTTTGATATCTGTTTATAAAGACAAGGAGAGTATGAGATATTATTAACTGAAGATACACCAAATGTTTACTCTTTTTCTTCTCTTGCATTGTATAAGTCATATAATGGCATGAATATATAATATGTGACAAAAAGAAATCAAATATGAGCGAGCCTGCAGGATTCTCGAATCTCATTGATATCCCTGTTGGCATTATCAGGCATCACAAGAAGCCAATTCCATTAGCATCAATTGTTCGAATAAAAACCAGATCCCACGCATTTCACCCAGAACAAGTTTGAAACCATATAGCATCAATATCTAAAACATTTAATCCACCCAATTGTCTGCCCCCCTAAAGGATATCTCATTTATGAAGAAATCACAGAGAATGTAAAAATCAAAGTCATTTGCCAAAGCCTCGCATACCCGAATGAATCGATTCTGTACTGCCGCCAACACCCCCTCCATCCTTCCCTAGCCGCGATTTCGGGGCCTTGTCATTCTTGTCAAGTGCGGACCCAATTTGCTGCCCTTCAAGTGACTTGCTGGAGCTCGTGGACCCCTGGCTTCTTGAACTAATCATTTCCTCCCCCATCGGAGGACTCCCCTCCAGCACCATGCTCTGTCCCTGTCGGCTAGAGACCTCCACCATCTTCTGCCTCCTCCTGTGCAACTTCTCTTCGATGCTGTGCCCTCTTAATAACCGCACCATTTGTGGTTCATTTTAATAACTTCTGACGGGTGCAGCTTCGTTATGGAAGAATAAGGAAGAACCTTCTCCACCACCTTTGGGATAGCTCTATGAACGATCTGGCCAGGAGAGAAGAAGTGAAGGGCGTGGAGAAAGAGGTTCCAAAAGGACGAAGGTTACTACTTGGGAAGGGAGCTGGATATCTCCTCTTTCCTTCAGTTCTCTCTCCCCCTTCAATCTCTCCTACCTGCACCTTCTTCCAATCTGCCAACCTAGCTATCCCTAGAACTATTCTATCTTGGGTGGGTGGGAGGGAGTCCGCAAATTGTAAGACGGTGTCGGCATTAGCTGCATTCTTTTTCTTTTCCTATTTTCTACCTCCCTACCCCCCTGTTTTCGTGTTCAGTGTGTGGGGAACGTGGGGTGCATGTTGGGGAGGAGTGGAAAAAGGAAAACGGAAGAAAGAAGAGAAGAGAGAGAGAAGAGGAAAGGCTAATGGAAGAAAAGCCAAGCCCTCCCAAAGAATAGTGACTTTATTTAGGGGTTGGTTGTGGTGGTGGTGACGGTGGTCGTCGAAAGAGGCGGCGGCTGTTTCCCTTTTCCCTATTAGAACCGCCGTGCGGGTGGCCGACTGTGGTTCGAGGTTTCGGAAAGCCCGCGAAATATGGGCGTTGGCTGTTGCCTTCTGATTGAGGAGGAGAGATTGCAGGGAAGA